>OW240914.1:356396668-356505950 GCA_933207985.1 Pelobates cultripes
GATCCGTGAGTAATGAAAAGGGCTGTCCATATAGATACGGCTGCAGTTTCTTTAAGGCCCACACCACAGCCAGGCATTCCTTCTCGATGGCGGCGTAGCAGCTTACTTCTCGGGGTAACAGCTTGCGACTGATGTAAGCCACGGGGTGTTCTCCGCCATCGGCCCCGACTTGGCTCAGTACTGCTCCCAATCCAAACATAGAAGCGTCTGTGTGAACAAGAAAATGTTTACTTGGATTGGGAGCTGCCAAGACAGGGGCATTTATCAGTGCATTTTTCAGATGTTGGAATGTCTGCTCACACTCCGGGGTCCAGGTCACCTGGCGGGGCAGATTCTTCCGGGTAAGGTCAGTGAGGGGCTACCGGCAAGATGGTACCGTGTTCAAAAGTCCAAACCGTGTCTGTGAGTTAAAATGGCCGCCATCCCTTGTTCTCACCATGTGCTTCATCCATTGTTCTCACCATGTGCCTCTGATACATGAAATGGTGGCCACCCAGTAACTCCACAGTATGTCCCCAGAAGGTTCTTAAAGGCCAGCAGCAGCACAACACAAATCCATTATGCCCAAATACTGTATTTAAAGGGCCAAATCTCCCAAGGGCCATAGTCCGCAGGCAGGAGGCGGGCAAACAGGCTTCTCCAATGCCCAGTGGCGAGGTTGGTTTTGCCACATTATAATTTTTTATTTTGGATGTACATGAGAAATATAAGATGGACAAAAGACATTTGTATAGTATTCATGTCATATATAGCTTAGGCATGTCTCGCAATCTGCACATTTTCATATTTTTTCAACATTGAACAATGGTATACAAGGCTAACATGTTAGAAGTTATGTAGACAAAAATGCAAGAGTCTTGTAACAAAGAAAAACATTGTGTCATTATGGATGTCATGTGTGTGGTTCATGGAGTTGAGGTAAGTGACACGTATCAGCTTATGTAGTGGTGTTGGTTCCCAGTTTGGGTTGTGGTCTTTCAGTGTGGTCTGTGCGCGTGAGCCGTTTTGTCCTTTCCAGGTGCTAACTAAGGGGTTAGCAAAGTCTGGAAATGGAGTTTGTTGTTGGTAGTGGAAGCTGGTATGTGTGGTACCCCTAACCAATGGGGTAGTGGGGGGAGGGAGGATGTGACCCCATTGACTCTCTGGTGTTGTGTCCAGTATCTGGGATGTGATTTGCTCGTAGTCAGGATAAGGGTGTTAAACTGCTTTAAATGATAAGTTGTGAAAACATAGATAAAAGTTATAGTAAGTGTAAAGGTAAAAGGTAGTTCTAGTAACTGCATTGTGTCCTGGTGCGAGGTTTCCCTCATGTATCAGTGTCCTCTCTGGGTGGCTCGAGGCCGGAGCCTTCTAAAGTGGGCTAGGTTGTGGAGCCATAGGTGATTGTTTTCAAAATTTAGCACAAGGTGAGGTTTTAATGTTCTAGTTGTAATTCAGTGATATGTGGGTGCTTGTCTTAGTACATTTGCTGCACACTATAATTTACTATAAATCATAGATCTCCTACCTTTGCCTCCCATGTATCTTTGTACAGTGTCCATTCTTTCTGTGTAGGTGGCAGCAGTAGTCTGTAAGCCATGCCGGGAAAGCTGAAAGTGAAGATTGTGGCAGGACGCCACCTGCCAGTGATGGACAGAGCCAGTGACTTGACGGACGCCTTTGTAGAAGTGAGTTTAAATTTTGACTACAAAACCTCTGGCACTTCTTGTGAGCCGAAATAAGCACTAGCCATAGTCTTTAGTCTTATTGGGACCATAAAATTAAGATTATCATTTATATAGCATCCAGGAGGCATCAATTCCTCCAACTATGGTCCAATCCAATGCTTCTCATAAAGGATTATTGGGGACTTGATGTGCATGCGTTGTGAGTGAGGTTTACTTGGTCAGTGCATGTTTACACTGCAAGGTTAGTGACAGGACCATGCACCCAGACTGATACATTGAGATAAAGTGCTCTGGGTGACTTTAGTGGTGTTTTTAAACCAGCTTAGAGATGTAGCAAATATGCAGCCTATAAATATATTAAAATTGTCATTATAACCACTTTAGCTCATTGAAGTGTGCGTGGTGTCTGTGAACTAGCCCTACAGTTTTATGATTCCCTTCTCAAATTGTCAAACTAGGGCTCGTAATTCTGTTGTAAATCCCTGTTAATAACAGCTGGGAATTCCACCCCTGGCACACAAAACACATAGCGGCCTGCTCACAGAAGCACACTATTGAATTGAAGAGCTCACTCCCATGGAGCCGTGCCTGCAGTCTGCCATGACATAAACAGCCTCTTGTATGAGATGGATTGTAAGCTCCCTGACGGACCAGGTTTGTGGGTAAAGCTATGAGCTGTGCTTTTAAAGCCCTATTTTGTTAGTTTGAGAAATGAAAAAAACCCTCTCATGCCAGGTTCAAGTAGATATATAAAAGCACCCAAGTAATAAATATATAATTTATCATTATAAGAAATGCTAGATTTCATGCCGTTGGCAGCTGGGATACACTTACCTTCCCATCATCCTTGTGCCACCATTCTCCATGGGTGTTGCTCAACTGTTATAACCGCCCTCTGATCCTCCTTGCTGCTTCTCTCTCTGCACAGAGATTGCCCCTGCATGGGGGCATTTCATAGCTATAGGCTAGGGCAATAAAACCCGCAGATCAAGAATTTTTTTTTACTTTCTTTGAATTACCTCTAGATGCCAACAAAATGAACTAGTTTTTTTTTTATAGGCTACTCTTTATATAAAGCAAGTTTTTATGTCATATAAATGTGAGTACACCTCAGACTCAGTGCACTAACTGTCCCTGTGCTGTGAGATCACCTGAGACGTAACCCAGCGCACTAACTGACCCCGTGCTGTGAGATCACCTCAGACGTAACGCAGCGCACTTACTAACCCCGTGCTGTGAGATCACCTCACACGTAACGCAGCGCACTAACCCCGTGCTGTGAGATCACCTCACACGTAACGCAGCGCACTAACTGACCCCGTGCTGTGAGATCACCTCAGACGTAACGCAGCGCACTAACTGACCCCGTGCTGTGAGATCACCTCAGACGTAATGCAGCGCACTAACTGACCCCGTGCTGTGAGATCACCTCACACGTAACGCAGCGCACTAACTGACCCCGTGCTGTGAGATCACCTCAGACGTAACGCAGCGCACTAACTGACCCCGTGCTGTGAGATCACCTCAGACGTAATGCAGCGCACTAACTGACCCCGTGTTGTGTTAGTGCAGAGATTCCTCTTATTATCTGACTAGCCAGAGAGTGGTGTTCTATTTTATAACAACATATATTTAGGAAGTAAGAGAATGTTTGTTTGTTTGTTTTTACCACCCCATTATTAAGTGTATAAAGTATATTGCTGGGAATGTCCTGGTGACAAGTATCTGGACATATTGCCAGAGATTTATAGAAGTGTCACACTTTTACACTCTTTCGGTACAGTTTATTAAATCTTATTTTTTGTCTATTGGCTCTTTTGTGTACTAATCAGAATTTTTAAATATGCGCCACATTTTCGGCAATGCAGGATTTAACAATTTTTCTGATACTTGTGTTTTTTTGTTTTTTTTTTTATATAGAAAAACCGTTCTGTTTTTTGTTGTCTGCCAATTTGAAGGGCTACCAATTTTTTTTTTTTTTTTTAATGCAAAAACTGGAATTTACTATGGAGAAAACCATACATTTTTACCTCACTTTTAGATAAATATGAAGAATCTGTCACTTTGTAGAGCGCTTTGCTAAATATCCCCTGTGTGTGTTATGGATGCCTGTGGATTTTGTATATAATCATATGCTTGGACCCATTGTTGGGGCATTGCACATGTATTTCTTTCTTTTATTGTGCTTTTCATTTCCAGGTAAAGTTTGGAAACACCACCTTTAAAACCGACGTTTATCCCAAATCTCTGAACCCGCAGTGGAACTCTGAATGGTTTAAATTTGAGGTACATTTTACCAAGCATTACTCCATCTTGCCCTGGGTTATTTCAATTTACAATCTCTCTTGCTTTTCAGGTGGATGATGAAGATTTACAAGACGAGCCGCTTCAAATCACTGTCCTGGATCATGACACATACAGTGCTAACGATGCTATTGGCAAAGTGTATATTGATATTGATCCATTGCTGTACACAGAGGCTGCCACGGTGATATCTGGTTGGTTCCCCATATATGACACAATCCACGGTAATATTTTGTTTTACTCTGCTGCAAGATCTCCAGCATTACCACAGCAGAGCCTCACTTACCCAAGAAATCGTTTGCTAAGGTTCCTCTCTCCACATGCCCTGCTTTGTAAATGTGCCATTTTTCTATCCATTTTCATTACTTTTGCACTCCTTTTTTCCCCAAACACAAAATGTTTCACCACTAACTAGCCAAATATCTTATTCTGTTAGGCTTTCCTGTTGATTGAGCTTTGTCCTTAATACTTTCCTCAATAGCTGCCAGTGAATTGTATTCCTTGATTGACTTCATTTGTTCCATGATTAGTGACATAGTGAGCATTGTACGCAGTATGCTCAATCTGTGTATTTTGCTGTAGTAAGTAACAGATGGTTTTTGGCCATGAATTTGTACACATTTTAGATCTGAAGGATTGACAACTGCTGCAATGTAATGAAGCTTCTGAAAATGGTGTATTACACGTTTGTTTCTTTACTCAGGGATCCGGGGGGAGATCAATGTGGTTGTGAAAGTAGATCTCTTCAATGACCTGAACCGTTTCAGGCAATCTTCATGTGGAGTGAAGTTTTTCTGCAGTGAGTATTAAACATAAATCAGTGCCATGGTTTAGTTATTTTACTTGTATGGCAGTTCTGTCTTTTTACTACCATTCTAATTTCCAGTGCACTATTTCACCGTAAATTAACCTTTAAATTAAAACCTAACCTTTAATTAATATAGAATTCAAAAGTAAGTTTTTAAATTTAAGGCCAAACTTAAAGCTGCCTATGATTTGTCTATTATTCTGACCGATGGTGGCAGTACGTATGGGTTGTGCTTCCTAATTAAGACAAGCATCTGCAAGATGGGTAATTAAGAAAAGTCCCCCCCCTTTACCCTATAAAGGGCTTCCCCCGGCAAACCCACCTCAGTTCTTTCTTGTCCCAGCATGGGACGGATCAGGCATCTGTTAAAGAGGTGAGGCACACGGGTTGATGTATGGGGAATGTGGCCCGATGGCTGTCCGGGTGGCAGACTGAGCGGCCCGGCTCCTTCCATGCAGGTTACGGAGCTTCATACAGGATCTCTATATGCCGAGTTTGTACGGGCATTGGGAAGAAAAGCATGGCTCGAGGACGCAGGGAGTACATGGAGGGCCTCGCGCCTGCGCACAGCAGTGGAACGCACGCCCGGGTACTGTTGTGTTCCACCAAAGTAACAGGTGCGCTATTGCGCCTGCGTGAACCGGAATCTGAAAAAGACAGTACGGATCGTTGTGCAGTTCCCTCTGGCAGCAGGATGCTTTTCAGGAGTGTTCTTGGTGTCACCAGCCCCCCACACTGCTCAGAGGTTTTCAAGGTAAGATTAGTTAATCTTTACTTTGAAAATCTGTTCTGATATTTAATAAAAAAAATAAAAAATTGAATTGTTTCACAGGAAATGGACTGTATATATGCCTTCGAATGCCTCTGCTATTTTACTTGTTGTGTCTGTGCTACTCCTTCATATGGTGCAGGGGTATATAAATGTAACCAAGGTGCTGCAATTTCTTGGGTAACATTTAAGCAGAGAATATGCAATTGTTCCTATCTTTGGATTCTTATAGAGAATCATATGGTGTATCCCCTACTGTGCCTGAGATGGTCCACAGAGACAGAGAAGTTGGCCTTTGATTACTTCTAATGTGGCTTTTGGCGAATGTTTACCTCTTCTTAAGACATATCTGGTTCATCATATTGTGTGAAGTTAGTTCCCACCTGATGTGCTAAGAAGGTTCATTAGGAATGAATCCGTTATGGGGCAGGATGAATCTGCTAAACTTTAATGAGGGTTATCCTCAAACCCAAAGTCTTTCTTTCTTATATGCAGAAAATTGGAAAACTCTTTCTTGCCTGGCGTTTAATATGTTTACCGTCAAATGAGTAAATGTACACCCCCCAGATACACTGGGAATCCAGAAAATTCTTCATTTCTCTTCCATAACTCCATAAGTGAAGTAGCTGCTTGTGACGGAACGCTGGCACTCCGACTGAGTACCTCCGCCAATCGATGCGCCTAGTGCTCGCTGAGGACTCCAACCGACACCATCAGCACTGCAGACCCCACTTCCAGCGATACAGCTGCGCCGGGGTCTCGCCGTCTCCACCCACCCTGGATCCACGACCACCACGCAGAAATACCCAAATAAACCTTATTGCAGGGTAAAATACAGCTATCAGCACAGGCGCCATATTCAGAAGGCAGGAGGCTAACCAGTAGTCCCCTCCAGGCACAAGTGGCGAAGGGCACTTCGTCACACTGCTTTAAAAACCCTGTCGTCGGGGGCGGAGTTTGGCAACGGAGCATGGCACACAAGCTCCTGCAATTTTATACCCACAATTACCAAATTGGACCAACCAAACTATTATTTTGGGCGATACAGGGCGCGGACAGCAACAGGCAGACAAGATGGGCCAAAAAAATTAAAAAGCTAAGACCGGAAAAACCGAAGCAAGGGCCAAACATAGCTGACCTACTGCGACAAACTCGCGAGGTTGCAGGGCCCAAAATGGCTGACTATCCTGGTTTACTACTCAGCTATCGGACAACATTTTCTCAGAAGGTGATGAGGCCGTCATGCATCCGGCGCAAAGACTGACACAGGCTTCCCAAAAAATGGATGACTCGTCTGTAACGACCGCAGTCCTAAGATCACTCCTGGCGGACCTCCAAAGGACCCTCCAAACAGACGTCGCATCGCTTTGGTCAGACATCCATGGCCTGACGGGCCCTAGAGTCTGTATCCAGCGCCTGCACAAACCAACTTGCCACACTCCAACAAGAGGTCTGAGAGCTCCAGCGACAAAACGGAGCACACGAACGCCGCTTTGCGCACGCAGGGCCAATAACATAAAGATCCTGGGTATCCCGGAGAACATCGCAACAGCGGAGATGCCACACATCCTTAGACGCCTCTTGGTAGCACTGCTGTCCCAAAGACAGGCCAAAAATGCCCACCTGGATGGCTACTTCAGAGCCACTAAACCTGGCTTAAAGGACCACTATAGTGCCAGGAAAACATACTCGTTTTCCTGGCACTATACTGCCCTGAGGGTGCCCCCACCCTCAGGGACCCCCTCCCGCCCGGCTCTGGAAAGGGGAAAAGGGGTAAAACTTACCTTTTTCCAGCGCTGGGCGGGGAGCTCTCCTCCTCCGATCCTCCTCCGTTCCTCCCCGTCGACTGAATGCGCACGCGCGGCAAGAGCTGCGCGCACATTCAGCCGGTCGCATAGGAAAGCTTTATCAATGCTTTCCTATGGACGCTTGCGTGCTCTCACTGTGATTTTCACAGTGAGAATCACGCAAGCGCCTCTAGCGGCTGTCAATGAGACAGCCACTAGAGGCTTTGGGGGAATGTTTAACCTATTTATAAACATAGCAGTTTCCCTGAAACTGCTATGTTTATAAAAGAATGGGTTAACCCTAGCTGGACCAGGCACCCAGACCACTTCATTAAGGCGAAGTGGTCTGGGTGCCTAGAGTGGTCCTTTAAGCACAAAGCTCGGCACCCTGGGATCTAATCCTAAAGTTCCAACACCACGCGGACAAAGCAGCAGTATTAGCGGCGATCATGGACTATTCCCCTTATAAATTTGAATCGATGGAACTGACTTTCTATGCTGATCTTACTGGGGGAACGCTGGCCTGTTTGTCGCAGTAGGTCAGCTATGTCAAGCCCTTCACTACACTCCTGCAACAGAAAGGACTGCGATTATAAATGGCTCCAGACCCGAGTGCTGCAAATAATACAAGGGGACAACAAACACAAAATCCGTGATCTACAGGAAGCGGCATCCCTGCTACTCACCCTGGGACTTCCACGGGATTCCTTGCACCCCGACGAGACCGGAGGGACAAGCGGGCAAACCCACCGCTGGAACCCAGAAGGGGTAGCCCCCTTCGTCCCACGTAAATCTAAGGATGCTCCGACTCTAGCAGGGACCACCTGAGACATACCAAACAATGTGAAGTTACGTTCTGGACTACCCCGGTCTTTTTCTTTTACTTAATCTCGTTAGTTGCTGATGTTAAAGTTTCCTGTAATGATGTTAGCACACATTGCAGGTAATCCACTTCATACATACCCACGAACGAGCGGTAAACAGACCGCAGTTGCTTCTCCCCCCCCGCCCCCGCCTGGAGTTACCCTAGATCGGCACCCACACATATAGATACCATATCCAGGCGTTGATAAATAAAGCACCTTGGCTGATTCTCTTTACACACCGTAGTCGGATGACCGACTAGTAACCTCACCACACAGAGCGAGCACAAGACACACCGAGCTACTACAGAGCTCAAAACCAGCCACACTACATCCCACGAACCCCACGCAAACTAATAACACTAGCGTATCTTCAGTTAGACAGCCCGAAATGTTATGCATGGCTCCTCACGACTGTTAGTAGTTCATACTTATGTTATGTCTATACCACCATAACCAAAAATGTGCAAGCACTCGAAACCACATATGCGTCAATTGCTGTGACTGTATTAGATCTGTTTCTGCTGTTGTGGCTATAAAGATATGATTAACTCATGCACAACAAAAAAAAAAAAAATACAAAAAAGAAACCCTCTCGTCAAGAAGGCCAAAGCATCTTGCAGACGATCTTTGCAGACTGCTGGGTTTCGGTATGGGTCTTTGCTGGCAGGTGCAGCGATGTCCAGAACTTATAACTTTGATTGCAATCATTAGTGAAGGTTATTGAAGTCTCCAGATAAGCAGCTGGTCAGTTTACTGCTACATTTGTGATTGTCACATTCTTTATATGGAAATGACTACTAAAATGTGAAAATGACGGCCAAGATCATGGGTTGATATGCTGTTGCCCTTCTATCCTTGTGACGTAGGCTTGGACGGCAGATCAGCATCCCTTTCGGTCCTCTGTTTACTCCCATTAGGAAAATGGGTATCTTGTTACCAATGTCGAAAACAAGAAAAGCTGTTGGGTTTTTTTTTTGTTTGTTTTTTTTAGGGGTGGGAAACCTGGTTGCAGAACTTGGTCCGACATGGGTAGATGTTTCTGACGCCAAGAAGGTTGGAGGCAGAATCCTACATAGAAACTACTGGCGATCACTGGTTTCTTAATCTAGTAAAAGGAGGGTGTGACGGAACGCTGGCACTCCGACTGAGTACCTCCGCCAATCGATGCTCCTAGTGCTCGCTGAGGACTCCAAGCACTCCAACCGACACCATCAGCACTGCAGACCCCACTTCCAGCGATGCAACTGCGCCGGGGTCTCTGCTGTCTCCTCCCACCCTGGACCCAAGGCCAGGATCCAGCTTCCAGTGGGTGAACCTCTCTTTCCCCAGAGAGCAGGAACAGGAACAAATCAAGCTATTGCAAGAGCTTCCTCTGGGGAGTAAGTGATTTATAGCAATCCCCAGAGTGTAGGTATCCCTTCCCCCAAACATGAGCCAAGGCTTAATGCTGGAACAAGACTGATTTACTGGCACACAGAACTCACAATTTATGCAACACAAAACTCCTCCTCTGGGCCATGCTAGATAATTGAGTTTCTACAATACACAAAACTCAATTATCTGCTGGTCAGAAATAATACAGTTTCATAAAACACACAGGGACCCCAAAACATGCAATAACCCCATAAAATTATATTCTTGGAACCGGGGGATCTGGGTGAACCACATATCCAAAATTCACCCAGATCCGTTCAGTACTTTGGAAAATACAGTTTAATGCAGATTCTGCAGAACATATACAGGCTAAATGAAAAACAATCACTGTATAATGTGTCCCATGCTGTATAGTCCAAAACCACCGCACGATGTCTCTGTGCAACAAATACTGGCGAGATGGCACCGTGTTGAAAAGTCCACACAGTGTCTGTGAGTTAAAATGGCCGCCATCCATTGTTCTCACCATGTGCTTCTGATACAGGAAATGGTGGCCACCCAGTAACTCCACAGTATGTCCCAGATGGTTCTTAAAGGGCCAGCAGCAGCACAACACAAATCCATTATGCCCAAATCATGTCTTTAAAGGGCAATACATCCCAGGGGCCATAGTCACAGGGCAAGAGGGGGGCAAGCAGTCCTCTCCAGGCACAAGTGGCGAAGGGCACTTCGTCACACATCTTCCCTTTGGGGGAAGACTAAACAGGTACCTGACCTTCTGCCGGTCAGTACCTAGATTAGTCGGGCAGCCCACCCACAAAGAAAAATACGCAGAGTAACCCCCCCACAATAAATGGTACTGGCCTGTAGGTTCAAGTTTGTAGTGGGACAGCGCAGCACTCTCGGTCTCCCTGGTGCAGCTAGGCAAACTGCTGGTGCAGCTAGGCAAACTGCTGGTGTTGCTTGGGGGGCAGAGGCCAGTGGCGCTCTGCCCTGCTGCCAGCTCTTCCACTGGGGTAACCCGTGGTAAGTCAGGCTCTGATACAGGGGAAAAGGGGGGGCAGAGGCTAACAGAGCTCTGCCCAGATGCCAGCTCTTCTGCTGGGAGGGGGTCAGTGGGTATCGCAGGCTCGTCCACTGCCCCCAGGACCCGGTTGGGATGTAGCTGGGGAGGGGAAGTTTCACTTACCTCCTCCTCCTGGCATCCCTGCGGAGTTGGTTGGGGATCTGGACCATCCGTCCAGCCTCCCTGTAGGACTGGCACAGAGACCGCGGTCCCATCTGCGCCAGTGTGGTTAGGTTTGTCTTCCCCCTCTCCCGGTATCTCTGGCTGCTGTTGGAGGGGGAGGCTGGTTGCCCCCACTCCCCAGGACGCTGGTTGCTGTAAGGTGGAGGGATTGACCATCACCTCCTCCTGGAACTCAGGCCGGCGCTGGGGAGAGAGACCAGTTGTCTCCTCTCCCTGTATATTATACTGCCGCTGGGGACCTAGGCTGACTGCCCAGCATCCCTGTAGGGCCGGCAGAGAGACTTCGGTCCCATCTCCGCTTGCCATCTCTGTGTGTCCCCAGGACAAGTCTATGAGGTCGCCCACCTCCAGCTGCTGTTGGAGAGGGTGGCCGGTTGCCTCCCCTCCCCAGGACGCTGGTTGCTGTACGGGGGAGGGATCTACCATCACCTCCTCCTGGAACTCAGGCCGCCGCTGGGGAGAGAGACCGGTTGTCTCTTCCCTCTGTGCGGTGCACTGCCGCTGGGAAGGGAGGTCGCTGCTCTCCTCTCCCTGTAACTCACTCTGTCGCTGGAGACGGGGTGTCAATACCCCCAAACTCCACAGTTGGTACTTGAAGTTCCGTGCGTCTTGGTTCTCAGCACTCAACATGCGCATCACTTGATGGACCACCTCATCTGAAGGGTTTGGGCCAAACCAGACCAGCCGCGCCTTTACTTCCTTCATGAAATCAGCACCCTCATAGCACTGTGACAGGCGGAGTTGCAATTCACTGGCTGCTGTCCAGGGTCTTGCTAGCTCCATGTTGCTGTAGGTAGGGACGCTGCGCAGAGGCTAGCGTTGCCCTCAATTATAAATCCGTAACTCCACACGTTACCGGTGTCTCCGAGCTGCTGGTCCTCGCACTAGGACGCCATCCCGCCGCTGCCACCAAATGTGACGGAACGCCGGCACTCCGACTGAGTACCTCCGCCAATCGATGCTCCTAGTGCTCGCTGAGGACTCCAAGCACTCCAACCGACACCATCAGCACTGCAGACCCCACTTCCAGCGATGCAGCTGCGCCGGGGTCTCGCTGTCTCCACCCACCCTGGACTCAAGGCCAGGATCCAGCTTTCAGTGGGTGAACCTCTCTTTCCCCGGAGAGCAGGAACAAGCTCTTAGAAGAACTTAGTGATCATACCCTGGGGAGTATAGTGATTATAGCAATCCCCAGAGTGTATTTCTCCAATCCCCCAAACATGAACCAAGGCTTAATGCTGGAACAAGACTGATTTACTGGCACACAGAACTCACAATTTATGCAACACAAAACTCCTCCTCTGGGCCAGGCTAGATAATTGAGTTTCTACAATACACAAAGCTCAATTATCTGCTGGCCAGAAATAATACAGTTTCATAAAACACACAGGGACCCCAAAACATGCAATAACCCCATAAAAAGTATATCCTTGGAACCGGGGGATCTGGGTGAACCACATATCCAAAATTCACCCAGATCCGTTCAGTACTTTGGGAAATACAGTTTAATGCAGATTCTGCAGAACATATACAGGCTAAATAAAAAACAATCACTGTATAATGTGTCCCCTGCTGTATAGTCCAAAACCACTGCACGATGTCTCTGTGCACCAAATACTGGCGAGATGGCACCGTGTTGAAAAGTCCAAACAGTGTCTGTGAGTTAAAATGGCAGCCATCCATTGTTCTCACCATGTGCTTCTGATACAGGAAATGGTGGCCACCCAGTAACTCCACAGTATGTCCCCAGATGGTTCTTAAAGGCCAGCAGCAGCACAACACAAATCCATTATGCCCAAATCATGTCTTTAAAGGGCAATACATCCCAGGGGCCATAGTCACAGGGCAAGAGGCGGGCAAGCAGTCCTCTCCAGGCACAAGTGGCGAAGGGCACTTCGTCACAGAGGGCACCGCTTGCTCTTTACGAGTCTGCTCAATCCATAATTCCTTGTTTCATTTATAATCTTCTGAACATCTGGTGGTACTCCATTTACAGAAACAGTGTTCCTGTTGGATAAAAGGAGTTTGGGATTTGGTTCTAGTGAACCACGATTTTCATGGGGTTCCTCAGGAATCTCCTGGATATCAAAGCCGAATAATTCCTTTAGACCTGGATGAATTTAGATTTGGTTCCTCTGAGGTTCAGAATAGAGACTGATGCTTCTGTAACTCTGATTCTGGAAAAAGGAAATTTCCTGGTGAAAATAGATACAGAGATGTATACCCACTTATCCCTATTGCAGTCCCTCGAAGTTTTTGAAAGTTCGCCATAATTGGATTTAAGAAACTTCATTACAGTTCAAAATACTCCCCTTTGGGCGGTCTTCAGCCCATGTATAGTTAATAGGTTCTTGCTCCCATAACAGCATATTTGAGGGTACGGGGCATTCCCTACTTGAAAGTTAGCCGCTTATTGCCAATCAAGTCGGTTGCTCTTGAGTTATGTTCTGATAGCTAGCAGAGTGCTACAGTAACATGTTTGGATACGGAGACCATCACGTTTTCTGGGGTTCGGGTTAACCCTAAAACATTTCCTCTGCATCTACTGCATTCAAAAAGGAAAGGTCCAATTACTAATAAAGCAAAAATTGCTCCATAAGAACAGGAAATTAGATTGCTGGGATGTCTGACAGACATCTACAATTCCTGCGATCCACTGGGCAAAAATCTAGATATGGCCACTACAGGGCCTCTGGGTCAAAAGGGTCAAATCTTCGATTTATGTCTCCTAGACTCTCTTCAGAAAAAAAGCGGAAGATCGGTTAAACTGGTGGACAACGTCAAGGTTTTTCCGACAGGTCTGTCCTTTTAGCCTATAGAAGGGGTAGTTTTCACCACAGAATGCATCTAACAGGCTGGGGCGCTCATCTAAATTCTCTAATGTGCCAGCGTTCTTGTTCCTAAGAAAAACAGTCCACTAATTTCAGAGATCTTAAGGAAGTTCTTCACTCCCCTCGCCGATTCAGATCTTGGTTAATTGTATAACCTATTAGAATGCGGTCAGACCACAACACTGTTTCTCTCACGTCAGCAGACAGGGTGGTGCAGACGGCAGTCTGTTTCAGCTATGTACCAAAACGGTGTACTGGGCTCAGGATCTTTCGGAGGTCCTCTTTCCATTCCACTCATGTGTCGACAATGTCATCACCTACAACCACAGCAAAATAAATTGGGATCAAGAGTATTGGTCTATAGATCTGATGATGTTCACCATTCCAAAGGGAGATTTGGAGTGTTCGGATAGACCTTATGGCAAGGATGGAGAACATGAAGATTCACAGGTTTGCCTCCCTATACAGGACAGTCACGTTGAATAGTTGGTCTATCGATCAAGGGAGATTTCTCCAGGCTTACTTTTTTTTTTTTTTCCTCCTATTGACTGTTCCCAAGACTTCTTCAAAGGAGATGAACGGACAGAGCAGTGGTTCTGCCAATTTTTCCGTACTGGCCAAACACGACCTAGTTTTGACCTTGGAGAGGGCTACCAAGTTTTGGGATCTCCCGATCTAAGACAGGATGTCCTGCTGGAAGTGTTTGAATAGGTTCCTATTGACGGTAGGGCAACTGCATGGTGGATCCTTAATCTTCTGAGTCTTCATAAGTCAGAGTCCACTTGTGGTGTATGATCTTCTTGTCGTTCCGCCTCCAACTTTTTTACGTAAGTATTCGGGTAGAGTGTCTAAATTGTTGTAAGGAACGTCATTGTCTTCTAGTTCATTTGTCCGGTTGGTTCAATTTTACACTTCCTGTAGGAGATTTCCACAGACCAAATTGTTTTCTCTAAGTCCTTTCTGAGAAGGGATTGGTCTTTGTATTTACTGGTTAGAAGTTTCTTTAAAGCAAAAGGCTTCTTAGACCACCCAGGACGTTCTGTTTCCATACTGGGATCTTTCTTCAGTCTTTCAGGTCCCCTTGAACTTTGGAAGTGGTTCTTTTAAGATGCTAAAGCTTAACCAGCATTCTTAGTGGCCATTACCTTTGCCAAGAGAGTAAGCGAGTTACAGGATATATCTTCTTCAGTAGAATTTCTTATATTCCATCAGGGGGAAAGTTGTGTTTCTGTCAGGATTACAGTTGATCCAGCACGCAGAATTGTATCACACCTAGGACTAAGGATAACGTCTAACTGGACTTTTAGAATGGCCAGACTTAACGTACCAGAGAAGAGTCAATATACTAGATGTGGCGGAACCAACCTCACCACAGGCCAATGGAGGAGCCTGGTCGCCCGCCTCCTGCCGCTGGATTATGGCCTCATGTTTAACACTGTTCTTTTTCCCTGCAGAAAGGCTGGTTCGTGCCTTTCTGCGGACTGTTAAAGTCACGAACACCGCTGAACCGCCAACCTCCCTTCTCCTACCTGCTGTCAATTATCAGAACAACGGTCCATTCGGTACTTTACTGTTTAAACCATGCTACCCCAGATAGCTATGCCATGGAGCACAGTCGTATACTGAAAGACTGTATGAAAGACTTTGGCTACATGGCGATTGAACTGTATGTATATGATCTGAGCGCCATCTGGTAATAATGATCTAAGCTATCTGGGGATAGGTAGTGTATGTTCTATGTGATAAATGTAACAGTATGTAATTTTATGTCTTTTATTGTCCTATGTCTGCCATGTGGTTAATGGAGTTTTGCCTCTGTCCTTGGAGATAATTGTATTACTTCTCAATTACCTCCAGGACAGAGAGGAGGGATTGTGATGCATTGTGGGATTGTAAGCTTGTGATTGGTCAATAAATAGAGCTTTTACATTTATGGGAAACTGTCACTTTCCATCTGGTCCCCTAGGGGAGTGTCCACCAGGTGGGAGACCTGCATAAAAGCCGGGCAGGTAGCCCCAGTAAATCAGGTTCTGCTTGACCCTCAAGCGAAGTGTTGTCTCGTTCTTGGGGGAATTGTATTGTATGCTGTTATAGTGCGACTGCCAGGAGTGTAAACTGTTCGTCTGTTTACAGCATTCGTGTGTTTCCTGTTCGGGAGTTTGGAGTATTCCCCTGGTTCCAGTTTGGGAGATTGGCGAATTCATGTGTTTGCATTTCGGGAGATTGGTGATTGCAGTAGCTGTCTGTGCATCTGAAAAGGGGAATATCGCCTAAACATTTTTAACCTCTTGTGTGCAAAACGGTCCGTTACACTAGACTAGGTCAGAGACACAGAACGAAACACCGCGATAAAGAAAAGCCAATGGTCAAGGATAGCAGAAGTCAGGGAAGTCAAAACTACGCCAAAGTCAAAAACCAGAAACACACGATCAGGAACACACTCTCGGATAACCATCGAAGGGAAACCACGACAGGGCACTGACAAAAAGGTAATTTGGGTTTAAATAACCCTCCTTAGCCTGTAACTGGCTGCCTCTGACCCCAAAAGGTGCGTGCTCGTCTATGACGTGACGCCGCACGCGCGTTGGCGCCAACTTTCATGTGGCGAAGGAAGTTTCTTATAAAAGTCCGGTCTGCAGCGGCCAGTGTTCATAAGAACGTTGCACCCACTGGGGACCGGAATGTAGTGAGACCGGGTAGCTGCCTACCGAGCCCCAGGTAAGTTGAAAACCTCTGACGACGTGGCTGTTATGTTTGAGTGCAGCTGTGCCGGCAGAGATGTCGTAAGCCGTGACTGTTTTTTTTTCATCCTAAGCATTCAATTCTTCCAAAGTTATCTCTTAGAGCCGTTAATCAGCTCATCTTTCTAACATCCTTCTATAACAATGCCACCTCCCCACTGGAACAAGATGGCATATTCTAGAGTTAAAAAAAAAAAAAGGGGCTTTTCAGGTCTACCTATCAATATCAGATCACCCGTTGTCAACTTCTAGAAAAGTTTTAAAGGGAATGAAGTCTCTCGGAATTATTATTATTTAGCCTATCATAATGGCTTATGCTTCAGTAGTTTTGATACGCCAGCTTCCCTCACAGCACATTTCACAAAAGCAATGGCCACTTCATGGGCAGAGAAAAGCTCTTGCTTCACCTGAAGAAATCGTCATGGCTGCTTCTTGGTCAGGCATCTCAGGCTAAATATGCTCTTTGCCTCTAAAATTGCATAAGGGCTGTTTTTAGGCATAAGTCTCACCCAATTGGGGATCTTGCTATATCCCATACGTACTGCCACCATATGTAAGAAAAATTTTTTTTTTCATAATATGGTGGCAGTACAAATCTCCCTCCCTCTAAACTACAATTGCAGTGTGTGGCTTAGGTGTGTATTCTTGCCACGACTGAGGTGGGTTTGCTGGGGGGGAGCCCTTTATAGGGTGAAGGGGAGGGACTTTTCTTAATTACCCATCTTGCAGCTGCTTGTCCCAATTAGGAAGCACAACCCATACGTACTGCCACCATATTAAGAAAAAAAGAATTTATGGTGAGTGAAAATTTTGTTTATGATCTTAAATTTGAAATTTCACTTTGAATTCTCACTTTAGTAAATATTCTGTCAGAGTGATTAACCTGTTTATGTGGTGTTATATTGTGGCAATTCTTTCAATTTACATAAAATGAAAGTCTGATTGGAGCGTTGAGAATATTTGTAGAATCTGTGTATATTCCTGTTCTGTCAGAAATTACAGTGCTGGTTCCAAGTTAGACCTGGGAATTGTTCTGTGAATAGTTGTCCATCAAACTTGTAATTTTTTGTTTTACTTGTTTGGCAACGTATCAGTTCCTGTGGAAATCTCCTAATATGTGTATTTATTCTGTTTGTCCCCAGCTACGTCTATCCCAAAGTCGTATCGTGCTGTGGTCATCCATGGCTTTGTGGAAGAGCTAGTAGTGAACGAGGATCCAGAGTACCAGTGGATCGACCGAATTCGGACGCCAAGAGCCTCGAATGAAGCTCGGCAGCGTCTAATCTCATTAATGTCTGGTGAGAAACGTATTGATATTATGCTTTTTCCAAGAATGTACTGTTCCAGGCAGAATATAGATAAAATATTATTGCACCTTGCATCCTTAGTGGCTGTTGTTGTTTATTCACTTAGTCAGGTGGAATTGCAATTGTTTGTATATAAATAGAGCTTTTACATTTATGGGAAACTGTCACTTTCTATTACCAAGCATTTCAGATGACTCACAACACATAATCCAGACTTTGACTCATCTTTATAGATCAAAACCTTCTTGTTGGAATTTCAAAGGTCAATAAATACGTCTAACATAGAACCTTTTGGCAATATTCTTGCAGTGATACGGAAATTTTGTATGTGAGCTGACGTGGAAGCTCGTCATCATATTAATTCTTTAGTAACCAAACACAAATATTCTACCTAGCAACAGTGATGTTAAAGGAACACTATAGTGTTAATACAAAGCTGTATTCCTAACACTGTAGGGTCCCTCTCCCCTGGCAGCAAATAAAGAGTTAATAACTCTTTTAAACACTTATCTGAGATAGTACTGGGTCGGGCTACTCCGATCCGATGTCTGCCGATGAGGTAAATCTAATGCACGATTAGCACTGCACATGCATTGAGAAATCCACATTAAAAAGCATTGACTCAATGCTTTCCTATGGGGTTTTTCAACACACTGGATGTCCTCATGCAAAGCATAAGAATGTCCAGCGTTTTAAAACTCCAAGAAACTGCAGAAAATGCCTCTAGTGGCTGTCTGCTAGAGGCAGTCTTAATACTGCAATGTAAATATTGCAATTTCTTTAATACTGTGCAGGATTAAAGGGACACTGCACCCAGGCCACTTCAATGAGATGAATTGGTCTGGATGTCTATTGTGTCCCTTTAAGTGGTGCAAAGCATTGCTTTATTTCATTCGTTATTTAAGCTTGAATAGCAAATTATATTGACAGTGGATAACCATACAAATGTCAGTAAGCTGCATCAGGCATAAATAAGCTGCAGCAAAGTACATCAAAATATAATGAAAATAAGACCTTACAAAGTTCAGCATTCGTTAAAGATCCGTATTATAATATCCGTTACGCCTGGACATGTCTTAGGATGGTACTAATCATTGGTTTAGAGAAACCTTAATGTATCAACACTTAAAAGGACACTATAGTTTCCAGAACCAATACAGGTTAATGTGATGGTTCTGGTGACTATAGTGTGTCCCTGCAGTCTTCAGACAGAAAGCATTTTTACATTGCTGCCTAGCAACACCTCTAGTGACAGTCACTCAGATGGCCACTAGAGGTTTTTCTTGGGTCAGTGCTCCCCACAGAGATGCATGATTCAATGCATATCTATGAGGAGGTGCTGATTGGCACAGCATAGCATTTCGCTGCGCGTGCACAATAGCCTTCGAATGCTTTCCTCTGGGAAAGCATTGGATTGGCTTAAATCATAAAGAGTGATGATCTCAGCCATGAAAGCATGGCCATCTCCTGTGAGACCAGTACAGCCATGGAGAAAAGGTGAGTTAAACAACATTTCGAACTCCACAGAGCGGGTCCCTGGACCTAAACCGCTAGTTTAACGCTTGTCAGGATCTTACCCGATGTGGAATCCGATGTGCAGAGTTATATCCATTGTACAGTGCTATGGAATCTGATTGCGCTGTATGAAATAATAATAATAATATGCTCACCCTTGCAAATAAACACAGACCAAGGTGACCAGGTAAGAAGCCTCCTGGGCTGTGAGTCTGTGCATGGGGGCTGTGCAGGAATATAGCTCCAAGTTGCAGTACAGGCAGAAGAGTAGTCATGGAAAGCCAAAGTCAGGAGAAGCCAGAATAAACGATGGGATAAGCCAAGGTCAGGAGCCGTCTGGAGAACACTGGATCAAGATACACAAATACTGGAACCAGAGTCAATGAACTGACACTGCCCTTAGAGAGAGGCAGTGTTTTATACCTGGCTAATTAGCGATATGCTTCAGGTGGACCGATAGACAGGAGCAGCCACAGGAAGTGTCCAGTCCCCAGTGCTGGAGACAAGGCAAGGAAAAACATCAGGCTGAAACAAGAACTGAAGTGTGGCTCTGAGGCAAAACAGCAGGATCCAGGTTCATATCCCTTGTTGGGCACTTCTGGGGCCATCACATCTGGATGTCACGGTGCTATAGTGTTAATAATACATGTTTCTATTACTAACACTATAGTGTTCCTTTAAATACAATCTTAACACTGTAACCTAAATAAAAACAGGAAAACTCAACTACACAAATATATACGGCAAATCTCACTGTGTGATCTGAAAATACAGCAGTTTATGCATCCATTGCAAATGTGAGACTCTGCCCAGTATTCATCAAGAATGCTCAGAGTGAGAGTGTGCCCCATCTCTCTTTAATATTCTTCTCATTGAACCAATAGAAACACCAACAAAGGTATTCTTCACTAAACTGTGAATTGTCAGGCTTCCTAAACGCATATCTTAACTTATGCCAAACAGTTGAATAGGAAATAGTCAGTCAGCTATGGGTGCATCTTGGCTATTTGTATTGAATGTGAAATTCACCTTGAGTTCTGGAGAACTCACATGTAAGTAATATCCCTATCTGAAGTTTGTTTAAAGAGAATATATAAAGAGCTCAGCTCATAAAGAGTTAAACCTTTTTAACACTTCCCAAATTTCGGTTCTCCACCCATTCCAATGTCATGTGGGATGATGGGCTCTCAGAGCGTGAGGATGCCCAGCATCATTAGGCAACCAAAAGTCTGTTCTGACTCAGGAAGTGCCTCTAGTGGCTGTTTGACAGCCATTAGTGGCAGTCTTAATCCTGCAAGGTAATTATTATTCTCACAGTAGGCGTATTTTGTGTACATAGGCGCTTAGGACAGTATATAAATACAAGCTCGTGCTGCTGCCACCAATGTGCAAGTTTCTCACTCCTTAACACAAACAAAAATAGAAAAACATGTCTTCCACTGTGTGAATATACTTTCTCAATTATTATTACTCTCAAACTGCAATGATTAAGTGGGGCAGGGACACTACACCCAGACCACTTTAATGAGTTGAAGTGGTCTAGGTGACTATAGAGTCCTTTTAAACTCTGGCCATTCAGTCTATGATTCCTCTAGCTGTTTGTGTAAAGCATACTGGCCTCATTTAGTAGGGTAACTTGGTACGATTCCTCTAGGTGTTTGTGTAAAGCATACTGGCCTCATTTAGTAGGGTAACTTGGTACGATTCCTCTAGGTGTTTGTGTAAAGCATACTGGCCTCATTTAGTAGGGTAACTTGGTATGATTCCTCTAGCTGTTTGTGTAAAGCATACTGGCCTCATTTAGTAGGGTAACTTGGTACGATTCCTCTAGGTGTTTGTGTAAAGCATACTGGCCTCATTTGGTAGGGTAACTTGGTACGATTCCTCTAGCTGTTTGTGTAAAGCATACTGGCCTCATTTAGTAGGGTAACTTGGTACGATTCCTCTAGCTGTTTGTGTAAAGCATACTGGCCTCATTTAGTAGGGTAACTTGGTACGATTCCTCTAGCTGTTTGTGTAAAGCATACTGGCCTCATTTAGTAGGGTAACTTGGTACGATTCCTCTAGCTGTTTGTGTAAAGCATACTGGCCTCATTTAGTAGGGTAACTTGGTACGATTCCTCTAGCTGTTTGTGTAAAGCATACTGGCCTCATTTGGTAGGGTAACTTGGTACGATTCCTCTAGGAGTTTGTGTAAAGCATACTGGCCTCATTTAGTAGGGTAACTTGGTACGATTCCTCTAGGTGTTTGTGTAAAGCATACTGGCCTCATTTAGTAGGGTAACTTGGTACGATTCCTCTAGCTGTTTGTGTAAAGCATACTGGCCTCATTTGGTAGGGTAACTTGGTACGATTCCTCTAGGTGTTTGTGTAAAGCATACTGGCCTCATTTAGTAGGGTAACTTGGTACGATTCCTCTAGGTGTTTGTGTAAAGCATACTGGCCTCATTTAGTAGGGTAACTTGGTACGATTCCTCTAGGTGTTTGTGTAAAGCATACTGGCCTCATTTGGTAGGGTAACTTGGTACGATTCCTCTAGCTGTTTGTGTAAAGCATACTGGCCTCATTTGGTAGGGTAACTTGGTACGATTCCTCTAGCTGTTTGTGTAAAGCATACTGGCCTCATTTAGTAGGGTAACTTGGTATGATTCCTCTAGCTGTTTGTGTAAAGCATACTGGCCTCATTTAGTAGGGTAACTTGGTACGATTCCTCTAGCTGTTTGTGTAAAGCATACTGGCCTCATTTAGTAGGGTAACTTGGTACGATTCCTCTAGGAGTTTGTGTAAAGCATACTGGCCTCATTTAGTAGGGTAACTTGGTACGATTCCTCTAGGTGTTTGTGTAAAGCATACTGGCATCATTTAGTAGGGTAACTTGGTACGATTCCTCTAGCTGTTTGTGTAAAGCATACTGGCCTCATTTAGTAGGGTAACTTGGTATGATTCCTCTAGGTGTTTGTGTAAAGCATACTGGCCTCATTTAGTAGGGTAACTTGGTACGATTCCTCTAGCTGTTTGTGTAAAGCATACTGGCCTCATTTAGTAGGGTAACTTGGTATGATTCCTCTAGCTGTTTGTGTAAAGCATACTGGCCTCATTTGGTAGGGTAACTTGGTACGATTCCTCTAGGAGTTTGTGTAAAGCATACTGGCCTCATTTAGTAGGGTAACTTGGTACGATTCCTCTAGCTGTTTGTGTAAAGCATACTGGCCTCATTTAGTAGGGTAACTTGGTACGATTCCTCTAGCTGTTTGTGTAAAGCATACTGGCCTCATTTGGTAGGGTAACTTGGTACGATTCCTCTAGGAGTTTGTGTAAAGCATACTGGCCTCATTTAGTAGGGTAACTTGGTACGATTCCTCTAGGTGTTTGTGTAAAGCATACTGGCATCATTTAGTAGGGTAACTTGGTACGATTCCTCTAGCTGTTTGTGTAAAGCATACTGGCCTCATTTAGTAGGGTAACTTGGTATGATTCCTCTAGGTGTTTGTGTAAAGCATACTGGCCTCATTTAGTAGGGTAACTTGGTACGATTCCTCTAGCTGTTTGTGTAAAGCATACTGGCCTCATTTAGTAGGGTAGCTTGGTACGATTCCTCTAGCTGTTTGTGTAAAGCATACTGGCCTCATTTAGTAGGGTAACTTGGTATGTACTTTGAGTTCTGTCTGAATTTTATTCTGGAATAAATACCAGTTAATGAAGTTCCAGGTGCACCAGGGGTACACAGGCAAAAGGCTCTGTCAACAGCAAGAGTTAAAAGATTAGGAGTCCAGCTCTCCCAATCTCAATAAGGTGATTCTTTATTAATGGTGTCAAATGACTCATTTCTTTAACTCCATTAATAAAGGATTACCTTATGGAGATCGGGAATGCTGGATCCACCCGATTTGTTTTCTGGCACCACAGAGGCCTTTTATTTACATGATGCTTTCACATGATAGAATCTGAAATGGGATTTTCCTGGTCAAATATAACTTGAATTTCCATGTGAATAAATCTTCTTCAGGGGTAATCAATATCCAGAATATCGCTGTCAATAAACTGCTAGTAAAATAAAACCTGTAATTCCATCATCATTTTTACCACTGCAGTGAACCTGTTTACAATTTGTCCATTTCCTCTCCACCAGGTGAGCTCCAGAGGAAAATTGGTGTGAAGGTCCTGGAGATGCGGGGGAATGCTGTGGTGGGATACTTGCAGTGCTTCGATCTGGAAGGAGAGTCTGGCTTGGTGGTCCGAGCTATAGGAACTGCTTGTACTTTGGATAAAATAAGTAATCCAGCCTCGTTTGCCCCAGCGTGTAATTCTCCCTGCAAAGAAATGAAAGAGTAAGTGATTTGAAGCACACTTGTTCTGTGACTCTGGTTGCCTAGACACTCTTTAGTAACTCTGGAAATCTTCTGCCTAGTGTAATTTTCTGATCCTTTTTTTAGCCTCAATCCAGGCAGTGCATATTTTAGCCTTTTCCCCCTGAAAACTAGAACGATCTAGGTGTGCAAGCTGTTGTTGGCCAGTAAGGTAATAAATATTTACTGTTAAAGATATCTCTAGTGATTTGTTCGCTTTGACATCCACTCAATAATAATAATAATAATAGCAAGGTGTTTGACACAAACCGTGCTGCGTGATACAGATCTAACTTGAAAGATGATGCAGACATGGAGCCATGGCTTTGAGGAATTTCCACTAGCGAGCTGCGATTATACCTGACATCCTGGACCTGCTTTACTTTTGTTATTGAGTCTTCTGTAGGTTTTTGTTTTAAAAGTTTGAGAATCAGTTTTGTTTTATTTCAACATTTTTGTGTAATATTTTCAGAACCCGATGTTTGATCCTATTTGTTAGTTTTAAACGACAATCTCCAGTACTCCTAAAAAATAGCTTATCTGTGATAATCTGAAATATCTTAAGGACTTGTCAACTAAACACAGTTTTCAGAGTTAAAAGTTTAGGCTGAATTAGTTATTAATAATCTAGGATTCTCCACAAATCGCTGGTAAACTATTACACTAGAATGCACATCCATATCCTGGAAGGAATGAAATGTAATTTTAACGGAAAAACTGTAATGATGATAAATCACCAAATGTTAACAAACTATAAAAGTTATATCTGCAAAGAAAACCAAATAAACTCTCAGCCATCGCTATGTCAGAACATACAGGGATCACGGTCAGTGTGTACGTGTATATCTCCATCAGGGTTATTCACTAACGTGAGATTTCAAGGTGAGCTCAAAATAGCCAAATGGGAAAAATTCTTTAAGTCAGCTATGCTTCTATTTAAAAAAAATATATATAAATAATTCACTTTGAGGTCTTACTTTAGTAAATCTCTAGTTTTTCTCTCTCTCTCTCTCGTTCTCTCGTTCTCTCTCCCCTCTCCCCCCACCACCCCCCACCTTTTGTAAATTGAATCTCTCTTGCTTGTGAAAGTCAGATTTCTGAGATAGAGTTGGGCTTTGCTTGAGGTATGTACAGGCAGTTAAACCTACAGCTGCTCCACCTCTCTATGATGCATGTGTTATTTAGTAGTGGAGTAGTAACACTGCTTGCAGGCCATATATATAGAATATATTTTAATCTTCAGATATGTGTATCTTTTATCCTATACATTTCACTGTCAGTTTTGCAAGGCAGTGTCTAGAATAAAGGATTACTTATCTGATATTGATATCGTTTCTTGGTTTGGAAGTGCCAGGGACAAATTCTATAAATGTAATTTAAACCACTATCCTTCTAGGTAACCGTAACATTCCAGTAACTTTGTAACAGCCCTCACTTCAGTTTATATCTGGTTTCTTAAATTCCTGTGCCAGCCATATTGTTTTAAATCTAGTGCACAGCTTACAGTGAATGCCAGAACTAACATGTGATGAGTGCCTGCATTGTCTTTGACCTCTTCTCTTCTTGCATGCTTCTAGGATTACAAACCAAATCCCACCCTAATCATTTTAACACTTAGAACTGGTGCCAGCTACCCGTGTACTGTTTTCTTTTCTTCCACCTTTGCTGCCAATTCTCTCAGGTCTCCGCTGATTCAGCCGCCAAGCCACGGGTACCGTTCGACTCACAACAGCCCAATTCACATGGCTACTGGCTCACGGCTCAGTCAGAACTTCTCTGTGTCAGTTCCCACTCTCATCTACACTGGTACGAGACCGCTCACACTCAGGAGCCACAGGCAGACTTGTCGCAAAGGGCAGGCAGGCAGGGAATGTAGGCAGGTACCCTCTATCTGTACTCCCTTTTATTGGGGAGTTCTCTTATTGCTGCTGAAACACTTCTTTTATTGACTCCGCACTCAGTCCAGTATCACTTGCTACCGACCAGTGCTTTCCCTAACTGCTGGTATATACTCTTGGTTTAAACTTGGCAAAAAAGCTGCTTTAAACCTGGAGACAGAAGGGATGAGGCTGTGCCGGGCCAAATTTAGCCACCCCTTTCACATAAATTCTCAGAATTTTCATAAGGATTACCAGTCCCTTAACCACATGTTTTTAGAGCGGAGAACAGGTTATAATAATAATAATGCCTAAAATGCAATCTTGTATTTGGTAACAATGTCCCTTTGATTTCCATATAAATATCAAAATCAGTATAGACTGCGTAGCAGCACGCCCAGTGCCGATCATGCAGTGATATTACAAGGGCAGAATGAGTGGCTTTTGTCAGTAGAAGAAGCTGTTTTGAGTAACCGGTAAGTGACTCCTGTTGCTTGGCGTGATGCCCGCTCTGTAGCTGTGGCACATGAGTGATGCTGCAGGATAAGGAAACATACTTCTGTTTGGCAGAAAGATTAACGCCTTTTTTATTTATTTTTATTTTATTTTTTCTTGGCCGCATACATCGTAAAGATGTTCTAATTTTCTTACTTTTTATTTTAAAGTTTCTGCTTACTTTATGTTTCCCTTTGCATTTGCTTTATTTGGTTATTTGGTTGTTTGGACTTGTCATGCGAGAGTTGGCCTGAGGTCAAGACAGTGCCCTGTGGAATGCTGCAAGGTTGACCTAAGCCCTTCCGGAGAAAGCACTGAAGCCCACTCACTCCCACCCACCCCAGTTCTGGACCCTTACCATTATCAGCCTCAACATTTATCAAAGGATTGCTTAATCTGTCTCCACCTTCTTCTGGCAGGGTTCCCTTCAGTGAGGAGCTTAATACCAATACTTACTCATCAGGACCCTCCACCCCTCTGAAAAACCAAACCTGTTCCTTTTCACCTTCAAAGTCTTACAGCCGACAGTCGTCCTCTTCTGATACAGATTTAAGTTTGACACCTAAAACTGGTAAGGTGCATCCACCACTTTGTTTTAATTTGTTTCTTATTTTCCCTTGTTTTGTCCTTTTTATTTATTTTCTTCTCTTCGTGTAGCCATCTTTTTATCCTTAACGTTATCAAAATTACCTTAAGAACTCTTTGTTACAGTGTGGGCTCCCTCATGTTTTGTAGTAGGAGTGAAAATAATTGGGCACTTCCTTTGACATTTCTAAAGATATGTTATGTTAGCCTCCTTATCCCATAGTCATAGCCTGCAGCTGGGGATTCTGGGTAACAACACCCTCCTTATCACATAGCCATAGCCTGCAGCTGGCTGTTCTAGGTAACCACCCGCCTCATCCCATAGCCTGAAGCTGAGGGCTCTAGGTAACCACCCGCCTCATCCCATAGCCTGAAGCTGGGGGCTCTAGGTAACCACCAGCCTCATCCCATAGCCTGAAGCTGGGGGGCTCTGGGTAACCACCCGCCTCATCCCATAGCCTGAAGCTGGGGGCTCTAGGTAACCACCCGCCTCATCCCATAGCCTGAAGCTGAGGGCTCTAGGTAACCACCCGCCTCATCCCATAGCCTGAAGCTGGGGGGCTCTAGGTAACCACCCGCCTCATCCCATAGCCTGAAGCTGGGGGGCTCTGGGTAACCACCCGCCTCATCCCATAGCCTGAAGCTGGGGGGCTCTAGGTAACCACCCGCCTCATCCCATAGCCTGCAGCTGGGGGGTTCTGGGTAACCACCCGCCTTATCCCATAGCCTGCAGCTGGGGGGGCTCTGGGTAACCACCCGCCTCGTCCCATAGCCTGAAGCTGGGGGCTCTAGGTAACCACCCGCCTCATCCCATAGCCTGAAGCTGAGGGCTCTAGGTAACCACCCGCCTCATCCCATAGCCTGAAGCTGGGGGGCTCTAGGTAACCACCCGCCTCATTCCATAGCCTGAAGCTGGGGGGCTCTGGGTAACCACCCGCCTCATCCCATAGCCTGAAGCTGGGGGGCTCTAGGTAACCACCCGCCTCATCCCATAGCCTGCAGCTGGGGGGTTCTGGGTAACCACCCGCCTTATCCCATAGCCTGCAGCTGGGGGGGCTCTGGGTAACCACCCGCCTCGTCCCATAGCCTGAAGCTGGGGGGCTCTGGGTAACCACCCGCCTCGTCCCATAGCCTTAAGCTGGGGGGCTCTGGGTAACCACCCGCCTCGTCCCATAGCCTGCAGCTGGGGGGGCTCTGGGTAACCACCCGCCTCGTCCCATAGCCTGCAGCTGGGGGGGCTCTGGGTAACCTCCCGCCTCGTCCCATAGCCTGCAGCTGGGGGGTTCTGGGTAACCACCCTCCTTATCCCATAGCCTGCAGCTGGGGGGTTCTGGGTAACCACCCTCCTTATCCCATAGCCTGCAGCTGGGGATTCTGGGTAACCACCCTCCTTATCCCATAGCCTGCAGCTGGGGGGTTCTGGGTAACCACCCGCCTCATCCCATAGCCTGCAGCTGGGGGGTTCTGGGTAACCACCCTCCTTATCCCATAGCCTGCAGCTGGGGATTCTGGGTAACCACCCTCCTTATCCCATAGCCTGCAGCTAGGGATTCTGGGTAACCACCCTCCTTATTACATAGTCTGCAGCTGGGGGTTCTGGGTAACCACCCTCCTTATCCCATAGCCTGCAGCTGGGGGTTCTGGGTAATCACCCTCCTTATCACATAGCCTGCAGGTGCATTCTCTATTTCCCAGATCAGCTATTTTGGGTTAAATGTTTCAATTACCTAGTATGCTTCCACAATCCATATTTTAGTGAACACCACCCATTGTCCTACCCCCTTCTGGAGAAAACCTTGATCTTTAGACGTCCTCTCCAGCCAAGGAAAATATATGATGAATTTTACAAAGTTCAGTCTGTGTGAGCCTCGTAGAACAGATGCAGAATTAACCGTTCTGGGGATTTCTATTCATTAGCAAGCAATCGTCACTCCTCTGTCAGTCGAGGAGTTAGAAGGTCAACGAAGGGGACAGGGTAACCGATTCAACGTGTAACAGCCCCAGTTCTGCAGAAGAGATTTAATGAGCAATAAGAGCCAAAGGGAGTTCCATACATTTGTTGATTGAGGGGATTTCTTTCCTAAACTGCAAACTATTGCAAATTTTAAACCGAATTGTCAAATTTGTTGTGTTTTTCAGATGAGCTATTTTTGCCTCGGTGTTTCAGTCTGGATTTCCGTTTACTAGTTTGGTGTTTAAGAAAGAAACCCCTTTGTGTATAGTGTTCTGTGTTCTCAATAGAGGAGGGTTTTGATAACTTTCCATCTCTTTTTGCCGTTGTGGTGCTGTTTTTTTGTGTCAACCCCTGATGCAAGCAGTTTTTATATAACCCGATAAATGCTATTTCGTTTTTTTCTTGTTTTCTTTTTACTTATGATGTTTTTATTCCGATGTTCATTTTTCTTTCTTCTGTTTCTGTTCTTTCCTCATCTCTTGTAACTTCCATCTTCCAACTGCTCCTGTTCACTACCAGCCGTGGCGCTGCGAGGGCCTAGGATTTTTGTTTGCCCCAGTTCCCCTGCCCTCCTCTATCAGTCCCCATGTTTCAATCAGTCCTGTAGCCTCCTGCCTGCAGCGGGCAGCACAACCCCTCTGCTCCCCAGTCATACCCTGAGGAAGTCCGTCTCATTCAGTAACGAGCTGCTGTTGGCTGGTAGGGCTCAGCTTTCTGCACACAGAGCTGTCACCAGCATGCTATTGTGTCTAGAAATAACCAAATAACGTAAAAATCTCACAAACTTAACTATTTTTGCAATCTAGTTTGCAGTGGCTTAGACTGTTTTTCTAATACTGGTTAGAATAGGAATTTTACAATGGTAATGTAGCATTTGATTTACGCTTCATCATCAGATGGCAAATCTCAAGATGCAGCCATGTTTAAATCATCAGCACCTGAGTTTGCTCTTTAATTATCCCATGCTGTCACGTAGCGTAGGTGCTGCACCTTCATGGAGGGCCTTGTCTTGGTACCACAAAATACTACATACCTAAACTGTCTCCATAACAGGTCTTTGTAACGGTTAATGCTCTGCCATGTACAGACCCACAGAGCTTATTTGGATTTAATATATCTTGTGTTCATGTTAAACAATGCTTAGGGATATTGCATGAAGTAGTTAGTGTAGTAATAAAAGTACACTGGCTAGGGGTTTATTGGTATTTTGTACACTGGCTAGGGGTTTATTGGTATTTTGTACACTGGCTAGGGGTTTATTGGATTCTGTACATTGGCTAGGGGTTTATTGGCATTCTGTACACTGGCTAGGGGTTTATTGGTATTCTGTACATTGGCTAGGGGTTTATAGGCATTCTGTACATTGGCTAGGGGTTTATAGGCATTCTGTACATTGGCTAGGGGTTTATAGTCATTCTGTGCATTGGCTAGGCATTATGTGCATTGGCTAGGGGTTTATAGGCATTCTGTACACTGGTTAGGGGTTTATAGTCATTCTGTGCATTGGCTAGGCATTATGTGCATTGGCTAGGGGTTTATAGGCATTCTATACACTGGTTAGGGGTTTATAGGCATTCTGTGCATTGGCTAGGGGTTTATTGGTATTCTGTACATTGGCTAGGGGTTTATAGGCATTATGTGCATTGGCTAGGCATTATGTGCATTGGCTAGAGGGTTAAAAGCATTCTGTGTATTGGCTAGGGGTTTATAGGCATTCTGTGTATTGGCTAGGCATTATGTGCATTGGCTAGGGGGTTATAGGCATTCTGTGCATTGGCTAGGGGGTTATAGGCATTATGTGCATTGGCTAGGGGGTTATAGGCATTATGTGCATTGGCTAGAGGGTTATAGGCATTCTGTGCATTGGCTAGGGGGTTATAGGCATTCTGTGTATTGGCTAGGCATTATGTGCATTGGCTAGGGGGTTATAGGCATTATGTGCATTGGCTAGGGGGTTATAGGCATTATGTGCATTGGCTAGGGGGTTATAGGCATTCTGTGCATTGGCTAGGGGGTTATAGGCATTCTGTGTATTGGCTAGGCATTATGTGCATTGGCTAGGGGGTTATAGGCATTATGTGCATTGGCTAGGGGGTTATAGGCATTATGTGCATTGGCTAGAGGGTTATAGGCATTCTGTGCATTGGCTAGGGGGTTATAGGCATTCTGTGCATTGGCTAGGGGTTTATAGGCATTCTGTGTATTGGCTAGGCATTATGTGCATTGGCTAGGGGGTTATAGGCATTCTATACACTGGTTAGGGGTTTATAGGCATTCTGTGCATTGGCTAGGGGTTTATTGGTATTCTGTACATTGGCTAGGGGTTTATAGGCATTATGTGTATTGGCTAGGCATTATGTGCATTGGCTAGAGGGTTAAAAGCATTCTGTGCATTGGCTAGTGGGTTAAAGGCATTCTGTGTATTGGCTAGGGGTTTATAGGCATTCTGTGTATTGGCTAGGCATTATGTGCATTGGCTAGGGGGTTATAGGCATTCTGTGTATTGGCTAGGGGTTTATAGGCATTCTGTGTATTGGCTAGGCATTATGTGCATTGGCTAGGGGGTTATAGGCATTCTGTGTATTGGCTAGGGGTTTATAGGCATTCTGTGTATTGGCTAGGCATTATGTGCATTGGCTAGGGGGTTATAGGCATTCTGTGTATTGGCTAGGGGTTTATAGGCATTCTGTGTATTGGCTAGGCATTATGTGCATTGGCTAGGGGGTTATAGGCATTCTGTGTATTGGCTAGGGGTTTATAGGCATTCTGTGTATTGGCTAGGCATTATGTGCATTGGCTAGGGGGTTATAGGCATTCTGTGCATTGGCTAGGGGTTTATAGGCATTCTGTGCATTGGCTAGGCATTATGTGCATTGGCTAGGGGGTTATAGGCATTCTGTGCATTGGCTAGGGGTTTGGATCTCCATTTAGAGATATTTCACACATTATCTAGGGGCTTATAGGTCAGTACATGCCAGGCTACATGTATTATATTGCTGGCAGTCTGGGTTCTGTTATGGGTTTATTCTTTATTTTTGTAGTGCAGAGTGAAATCCAATCTCATTAACCATTTTGTTTTCTCATTTTGTGTGTCTGCCTCATTAGTACTGTGTAGTCCTGTTGGTCAAAGTGTTTGCATCAGACTTTTACTAAACACGTTGAAATCGGACTATAGAGACACTAAGCTCATGATGTTTCCTTATCCAATCACCACTGATGTGCTTAGTAATAAGTCCAGGTAGTTTTAGGAAAAGCTAGTGGGGGTCCTTACCTGATGCACTATTGTAGACCAGTTGCTTGCTATCCGCGTGGGCATATTATTTTATTATTTGTATAGCGCCAGCAAATTCCATAGCGTGGGCATATGAAAATACTGTCACAGAATAAAACACAGGTCCTAAAGTAACTCGCCCCCACTATCACCATTTATCCACTCTATTCCTCTGTCTGCTCCTAGATACCCTTCCTTCATCCTGGCATGTTAATGATCGGATGGCCTGTATGTAGAAATCCATGCAGTCCAATTAATAGATCGTTAAGCATTACTTAAAGTGCTGGACCCACTTAAACTGCAGAACTCTCCAGACGAGAGCACAGGCTTATTCACTAACGTGAGAAATCAAAATTAAATTCTAATTTTAGGCCAAAGTAGCTAATCTGGAAGTGTAGCTGACTTGGATAATGTTTCCATTTTGGCTATTTTGGTCTCAATTAGAAATGCAGGCTTTTCTGCGTGTGACTAAATGGAGCCTGCATTGTCTTATTAAAAGCAGTTAAACATGCATGCAGTGATGGGAAGCAAGCCCCATAGACTGTGCTGTGATCTACTTTAACGCACCATCACTCTTTCTCTGGAGCACTGTGGTCTTTGCATGATCCCTGAAATTATGTCTTTTCATGTTAAATGGCCATTCATAAATGTTGAACCAGTGCTAAGTGTGTAGAATCCGTTATTGAGAGTGGGTGCATGTACTAAGTGTGTTTCTGTAATGATTCTCTACAGGAATGGGAAGTGGCAGCGCTGGAAGAGATGGAGGTGCATTTAAAGCCCTCCTCAGGCAGCAGACACAGACTGCGTTGGAGCAGAGGGTAAGCGTCTACTAGACATCTTCTCAGTCTCCAGCCTCTTTGATATCTGCTTATTTCATGAATCTGCAACTTTCTGTAAAAACTAAAATTTCCTGATACTGTTATTAAAGGGACACTCCAGTGCTGTGCTTCTATTGCACTTAGTGCTGCAATGTAAAACATGTTCCAAAGAACTGCAATGTTTACATTGCAGCTCCAAGTCTGCCCTCTGTGGCTGTCTAATAGACAGCCACTAGAGGGCTTCCAGAATCCAAACCGACCTTTGGTCGGTTATCTGATGCTGGACGTCCTCACTGACCTCCAGCGTCAGATTTTCCCCATAGGAATGCATTGAATAATGCTTTCCTATGGGGAGGTCTAATGCGCATTAGGTCTCCCCCACCAGCTGATGAGGGACATTGGCGCTGGATTCAGGTAAGTAGCTGAAGGGCAAGCGACAAGGGGTGGGCTGCGGGAGGGAGGGGGGCACTTCAGGATCCTGCAGTGCCAGGAGTCCCTTTTAAATTAGAAAGCACTGCCCTCTTGTACTTTTACCAATTGTTAGGTCTCTGGAAGAAATCAACATAAGATTTAATATTTGATCGGACAGAGGTGCCAATTAACCCTTGCCGCTGTCGCTTCCCATTGTTTTCCAATTGTTAGGGCTTTTTTTTTTTTTTTTTTGATGCTGTACAACCTGTGCTGTTAGACATTACTGGTGACGTGACGGCACCATTCCCTTTACATTGGCATGGGGTACCGTTGAAAAAGTCAGGATTTATTCCCAATTCTGTGAACAGTTAGCTGTGTGAGTGCTGCTTATCGTGTCTTTCTATTGTTTAAGTTATGATGGTTATCATTGTGTTCTTTTTTGATGATTAATTTGCCACTTGCAATATCTTTCCAGGAGTTCCCCTTTTTCACACTAACTGCATTTCCGCCAGGATTCCTTGTACATGTTGGTGGTGTTGTTAGCGCTCGCTCTGTGAAACTCCTGGATCGCATTCACAATCCCGGTGTGTATGTCTGTTTTATTAGTTTTTGCAAACCGTTTCTTTTTAGTAAAAAGGAAATTGGTGTGAGACGGTAAACGTTCCATTTTGCTGTGATTTATTCTGTAGCTAATGCCAGCCATGCTCCTGTTTTTATTGCAGAGTATGTTAACGTTCTCTGTGTTTAAGGAGTATTCTGTGTAAGGTATCACTTGAAGGTTTCTAGCTTTAGGAATACTGTATAAGGGGTTGGGAGTGTTGACTGTAAGGGTCTCTGAAAGTATTCTATATTTACAGGGTCCTCTGAGCACAGTATTTAAGAATCCTCTGAGTAGTTTGTACTTATGAAAGAATCATTAAACTTTAAAAGTACTTTATATAGGGCTCTCTGAGGGTCGACACTGCTCTATGTAGGGATCTTTGGTGATGGATGGAGTTGTATATAGAGGTCTCTGAGGGTTGAGAGTGCTGTGTGTATGGGTCTCTGAGGGTTGAGAGTGCTGTGTGTATGGGTCTCTGAGGGTTGAGAGTGCTGTGTGTATGGGTCTCTGAGGGTTGAGAGTGCTGTGTGTATGGGTCTATGAGGGTTGAGAGTGCTGTGTGTATGGGTCTCTGAGGGTTGAGAGTGCTGTGTGTATGGGTCTCTGAGAGTTGAGAATGCTGTGTGTATGGGTCTCTGAGAGTTGAGAGTGCTGTGTGTATGGGTCTCTGAGGGTTGAGAGTGCTGTGTGTATGGGTCTCTGAGGGTTGAGAGTGCTGTGTGTATGGGTCTATGAGGGTTGAGAGTGCTGTGTGTATGGGTCTCTGAGGGTTGAGAGTGCTGTATATTAGAGGTCTGAGGGTTGAGGGGTGTGTGTATATATAGGGGTCTCTGAGGGCTGAGGTGTGTGTGTGTGTGTGTGTGTGTGTGTATATGTATGTGTATGTATATATATGTATGTGTATGTATATATATATGTGTGTGTCTCTGAGAGTTGAGAGTGCTGTATATTAGAGGTCTCTGAGGTTTGAGTTGTGTGTGTGTGTGTGTATAAGGGTCTCTGAGGGCTGAGAGTGTGTGTGTGTCTGTCTCTCTGAGGGTTGAGAGTGCTGTATATTAGAGGTCTGAGGGTTGTGTGTGTGTGTATAGGGGTCTCCGAGGGTTGAGAGTGCTGTATATTCGAGGTCTCTGAGGGTTGAGTGGTGTGTGTGTGTGTGTGTGTGTGTGTGTGTGTGTATATATATATATATGTGTGTGTGTGTCTCTGAGGGTTGAGAGTGCTGTATATTAGAGGTTTCTGAGGTTTGAGTTGTGTGTGTGTGTGTGTGTATAAGGGTCTCTGAGGGCTGAGAGAGTGTGTGTGTCTGTCTCTCTGAGGGTTGAGAGTGCTGTATATTAGAGGTCTGAGGGTTGTGTGTGTGTGTGTATATGGGTCTCTGAGGGCTGAGTGCTGTATATTCGCGGTCTCTGAGGGTTGAGTGGTGTGTGTGTATATATGTGTATATGTGTGTGTGTGTATATGTGTGTGTGTGTGTATTCCCTTTTCCTGCCTTTCTGTTTATTTTGACTCAGAAGTTTTACTTGTTTGGCTTTCAGCACAAACAGTTTGAATGACGAGGTTACACAATGCGCGGTGTAAAGCAATCTCTGTATTCGTGGTGCCAGTGGCCTGTAAAATCTGTGTAATGCAATAACTTTCAATATACATTTTGCCAGTAACGTGGCTGTGCAATGCACAGATTGAATCTTATTCCTTGCGAGGTTGGACCGGTGTCTTTTCAACCAGATGCTGCTCGAACATAATTCTTGTTGATTCTAACGCTTCAGAAAAGCTCTTTGATGGACATTTTATAATATACTTTCACAAAGATTTAAGAAAAATGGGGGCAAACTGAGGGTCCCAGTGTTTCCATCACTGCATGCTCTTGGCAAATCAGCAGGATGGCATAATGACGCAATGTGTTCGTCAACAAAAAGTGTCAAAGAGCTTTTCTTTACCCTGTAGGTCATGAACAGATGCCCTTTGAATCTTAATAAGAGGTGAATAAATTAAATTCTGACACAGTGGTAAAATAATTTATTTAATAGCACGGATTTGACTTTAAATGTTTCATTTGCAAAATAATACTTTTGGCCATGACTCTTGCAAGTTTTTCTAAATCCTTCAATTCCAAACTTTTATTAACTGTGCTGTCTGTGTCTTTCTAGTTCTCTGTGTAAACTGTGCTCGTCTTTGTACTTCTGACGTTTCTGCTTCTGTAACTGACCTACTAATTTGCTGTTTTAAACTCAGCCTTTGTCGGGATAATGGGTAACACAAGATCTTACAAACTGCTAGACTGGAATAGTTACAATTCAGGTATTTTAATAGTCTTTACATAAAATACATTTATGACGGTAAAAATAATGGCAGCTCAGTGAAGAACTTAGTGTGGAAGGTTTGCGCTGTGAATCCCAGTGCAGCCACTGGAACCAAACCATAATGTTTGCCTATATCCCTAAAAATTAAATTTTTACATTCAACATATTCAGGTAACATCTGCATAATTCGGGCACCGCCGATTCTTAATGAACCTTTAAGACTTACACCATCATGCCCTTTAAATGCATAGCCCATTCCTGTTAGTATATGTAACTGGTATAACGTGGGACTGTGTGGATAGTGTAGAATGTAGATGCTCTGCTTGCACCATATTGTCTGATAATGTTTCCTAATGCCAATATAGTAAACCACTCTAGTCTGCCTGGACGTCTTCTTCACCGCATCAGCACGATCATGCCACGGGACTGGTTGCCCACACACTGCCACTCGTGTTTGGGTGTGAGTGGATAGTGGCGACTGGACAAACATGGCGTAAGGGAGCCCAGGTTTCAGTTAATTAGTTGCTCCAGCGAATCATTGTTTTTTTGTTTTGTTTTTTAACCCACTCAACAGCTTGAAATCAAATGAACTCTCCAAATACAAAAAAAAACAGTTTAATTTGCTCAGTTGCTTTATGCGTGATGTGTCCTTTTTGTTTTAGTTTTTTTTTTCATTTCACAAAAAGTACAGATTTCAATAGAAATTTTCACTTTTATAACTTCTCCCTCGGCTGTCAGACAACTGGTCCTGATGCTTCCTGGTTTGCAAAGACTTCTCATGTAGCTGCATTGGGAAGTGTAAAAACATGAGCGTAAGACACCACCTAGGAGGTTTGTCAATCCATGGCTTCCATACTCTATTACTCTACCGCCACCTGCTGTGTTGTAATAGGAGAGGCCATACCTTACTTTTCTCTCGCCCCACACCGGTTGCAATGCTATGTGCTCTTTGGAAAACCTTTTGTTTTTTACACAACGTTGCATGGAATGAGGTACATCTTGTGAGTTATTCCTTAGCAGACACTGACTTGCTCTGAAGTAACATTTGCACATTCAGCAGTGATATCTTGAGATTTGAGAGAACCCCTAAACTACCTGTGGAATTTGTGGGGGTTCATTATTTAGAAAGATCAATTTTTTTGATCAGCTAGTGTTCGATGCCTACAGGAAACTGTGGCAGTGTGGAAGGTGTCTTGACTGTGAGAAAGTGTTGTTTCTTTAAATTTGTCTTAAAGATTTAGCAAATATCATCACAATCGAGTTAAACTCCGGTCCTGATACAGCTTACATTGAATTGCAATAGGAGAAACTGACTTATCAAAGTCTGTATTTTAAAAAGTGGTCTAAAGTAAAGTGGAGCAATCACCATGGAAACTAGCAGGCAAATTCCATTGACTTCTAAATTTTTGCACCTCTTTTTAGAAACAAAATTCAAGGTGGATTTAAAGTGAATTTCAAATTTAAAGGAACACTGTAGCACTAGGAATACAAAATGCGTATTCTTAACACTATAGTGCCCTGGTAGCCATTTATGTCCCAAGCACCCACCTGTAGGTAGGAAAAAAGGTATTTTTACTTATCTTTTCTCCCTCAGAGCCGCTCTCCACATTGACGTCTCGCCTCCTTAACTGAGATCAAGATTCGTGGTCTGGTTTTTTTTTATTTTATTTTTTATAGGAAAGCATTGGGGAGGCTAGTGCTCCAATTTGATGTCTCTATAATCGCCTCTAGAGACATTTAAATCCTGCAATGAAAGAATTGGCCTTACTACACAATGTCAGGGTTAAAACGAGCTGGGTGGGTGGACATAGCACCCAGGCAACTTCCCATGGAGATAATGTGCTATGGGTGCCTATAAAGTTCCTTAAAGGTCTAAATTGCCAAACTGGAAAATTATGACATTTCAAAAAAGTCAGTTATGCTTTCAATTCAGCTACTCTGACTTTAAATTTGAAATGCACTTTGGATTTTTTTTTAATGTGAATAACTTTTAGAAACATCATGAATTTATCGCTCTCCAAATTTTCTTATTGATTGACAGGTGTAAAAGGTGGAGCTTATAACATTGATGGGGAGCCAACATAGAGGCATCCATTTCTAGGACATATTTAAATACAGTGATGTGCATTTCTACCTTTCATTTTATTTCTTCTCAATATTTGTTCAATATAAAAGCATGGGATGTGCCAGTTCCTTTAACATCCTATTACCTCTGGTGGGCCATTGTCTGCCGGTGGCACACATTGATTATTACGTGCCGACAGCAGCAAGCTCTGGGGAGGAATTTGGTTATATAATACATGTGACTAATCTTGAAACCTCAGCAAAATATTGTTTAGATGTGGCCAGCTGCTGTAAATCTTTTAATGCCCCCTATTCTGCAACATTTCCGTTTCTGTCACACAAAACTTTCACTGCTTGTAAAGAGCCAGTGTCTGTGTGTTTAAATTGTCCCATTCAATCTTTTTACTGAGAATAGTACTTCATGTCAGACGAGGAACAATTTACTTCTATCCTAGAGCTCTTTTCTACGGACAGTGGGATTATCAAGCACTCAGGACTAATTCTGCCCATTATACGCTGTGAATTAGCACGAGTACAGCCGGACGCATTCCCTCAATCTGTTAGAGAGGTTGTGCCCACATTTAAAGTCTGAAAACACAGTGTCTCATTTAAAGTTGTTCAAAATTCACTACTAATGAGGTATGGCTAGAAGGAAGTGTGTAATATCTGCCTTACCCACACTTCTCGTGGGTGCGGAGCTATGGAAGCCAGGAACACTCATTCAGTGTTAAACTGCTCAAAAATGGTTTAACTCTAAATCAAGGGTCAGTGCCAGGGGATTTCAGGCACTATAACCACTTTAATGAGATGAAATGTTCATAGTGTCTAAAGTGTCCCTTTTGAGGTCTATTTGTGGGAAACTGTGATTGTGAATTAAGGTAATGCCCATTTTAACCCAATGACCTCTCTATGGGGATTACATTTCTATCTGAATCCTACATGCAGATAGTGCATTAAAGGACACTATAGGCATCAACAAAAACTTTAGCATACTGAAGCAGTATTGGTGTATAGACCATGCCCCTGCAATCTCGCTGCTCAATTTCTGCCATTTAGGCATTAAAGTACTTTGTTTCTGTTTATGCAGCCCTAGCCACACCTCCCCTGGCTGTGACTGACACAGTCTGCATGAAAAAAAGGTTTAATTTTCAACCTAATGATAACTTACTTTAGACGTTTTTTTTCCCATTATCTCTAAATTTCACTTAATCACACACAGTAGTCTCAAAGACTATTAACAGAGCAGAAGATAAGACATTCTAACTTAAACAGAATTTACTATAAATGAAGTGTAAACAATAAATTATCCCTTACAGGAAGTTTTTAGGAAGGCTGTGCAAGTCACATGCAGGGAGGTTTTGCCTAGGGTTTGCATAAACAAAGTGATTTAACTCCTAAATGGCAGAGAATTGAGCAATGAGACTGCAGGGGCACGATCTATACACCACAATGCTTCATTAACCTAAAGCTGTTTTGGTGACTATAGTGTGTCCCTTTTAACTGTTTTTCTCACCTGTCTGGGATTTGTATAAGATTGTACTTTTAACTTTATCCTTGCTATAGGATAACTGCAGGGGGTTTATTTTCCATTTCCCAATTACCATTGATTCTTCCAATTAAATACAATCCGTTTTTATGCCTTACCCATCTCATAGAGTTAGTGTCACACAGGGTTATTCTATGAAGTAAGAAATGTCAGGAATGAAACGTGAATTTAACATTTTAAATAAAATCTCTGAATTGGAAATCTTATCGAAGTCTGTTGTGTTTTCAGTTTGGCTATGAATTCCTGTCGAGGCACGCTTAAATAATATGGCTGTATTGTTTTGTAGGAGGAGGTAACTTATGACGTGTAAAAGCTAGAACATATTCTAACAATGCTAAAAGGAACAGCATAATGTAAGAAATAATATATGCGTTGGAGTTCCTTACTGTCTTTAGATAAGATGGGCCTCTTGGCTTTTGTCATTTTTAAGGGAGGATGTTTGTTTCCATGCTTTAAAGTGGTTTTGGTGCTTGGTATCTTTTTTTTTTTAACTGTATAAATAAAGTTAGATTTTTAATTAAAATTAAACTTGCATACAAATCTGGTTGTAAAATGCATGAAGGGGATACACAGAGAATTGCTCGGTTCCATTTAAATACCCTGTGATATTTCAACCAATAAATCAGTCTTCTGCAAAACAAAGCATTCTAGAAATCATTTTAAATCTGAAATAACACTTAACAGAAAGGCAAACGTTGTGATATTTAATGCTCCCCAACCTGTGGCTGAAACCAAGACCTGTTTTATCATGGCCTCATTGGGGCTGTCTGCCCGTGTTTTGATGTAGGGTACACGTAGGGCCATTTCTTTCTGTCTGCATTTCACTGAGCTGCCATCGTTTTCTGTGTGTTAAATCACAAACCCCTAGCATGCATCGATCTACCCATTTCTGGCTCTCGTCTGCTAATTTCCATGAAACCCTTAGCACACAGACTAGCGTATTCTCTGCACCTTGCTGGACACGCTTTACCCTTTATTTTTTTACTTGAATTACTTTGCCTTAATGTGCAGTGTACACATGCTTTATTGAATCCTCTGTGGCGTTTTGTGGCCCCCTGTGAGACCTGAAATAAGAAGCTGCTTGTCTGTAAATTGCAGACGGAGAACCTGCATTTAGTGCTTTTCATGCAGTCCTCCCTCACTCTTATAGCCGTGTTTTCTTTATACTCAGCTTATGTTGGCATGAAAGGTAAGTTCTCCGAGCTTCTCTTGTGTTTGATTATTTTACCCCCCAGCACAGCTATGAAAGTTCTGCAGTTTTATCTCACACTGCCTTATTTCTGTCTGATTAATCTGATCCAACATTTTGGCTTTCCACTATCCCTCCACTAAATATTAACCTTGTTCCAAGTTCTTATGGAACAGGTGTCAAACACTCTCCTTGTCGTGCATGCATTGTGGCAAACAGTATTATTTTGTAATGTTAGTGTCTGCTAGAAGCCGCTGTGAAGCGGTTGGAATGGTTTAAAAATTCTGAAGCCAAAAATGAATTCTGGTAATAGGGCATTAAGATAAGCGTTTTTGATAAACCTGTAAGAGAATGCAGATCAGTCCTTGCCATCGGGTGTTTATCCCGATACGGATAGAATGGGCAGGTCTCTTGCCTATATGGCTGACCGGGAATAGATCTTATTTGGCTGTGTTTATGATTTGGTTCTTATATGCTGATTTAACAGGAAAATCTGAGCCTGTTTAGTTACAGGTTGCAATTACTTGCCTCAAGTGACCTGCACCGACTGTTGTCTGGTAAAAAAGCGCAATGATATTTTTTTTATAGTGACATTATTCTTATATATCACAATACTGTGACTGCCCCCAATAACAAAACAACTGAAACAAATACACCCAATGGATCCTTAATAGCAGGCAGTCTTTTAAGACCACGTTTCAGCACTGTTGACTTGACAAAGGCACAGGATAGTGCCGAAACGTTGTCTTTTACTCTGAATGCCAAATAAAAGACTACCTGTTTTTAAGAAACTATTGGGTATTTTTGTTCCAGTTGGATTGATTAGGACTTGGCCTTCCTGGCTTGGAGCACCCCGGTGGGAGTATTCCCCTAATGGTGTGTGCATTGCCCTCTTACACTCTGCCACAGTAACAAAACTCTGTTTGCATTTGTTAGCAGTCTCTTTCTATGTCTATATAATGCAGGATTCACTGTTTATTGCTGTTCTAACAATAGGCGGCTTTCTGCAGTGCCTGTACCAAACCAAAAAAGCAGAACATTTGCATGTGGGCAGAGAGGGCAGGGTTAATCTATACAATCATTGCCTGCTGCCTCTTTAATCTATTTGGGTAAAGTGTAATCCCTTACCTCATGACATACACAGTATACAAACACACAATATGCTGGCTCAGACACTGTGTGTGTGTGTGTGTGTGTATGTATGTATGTGTGTATATGTGTGTGTGTGTGTATATGTGTGTGTGTGTGTATATATATATACAGGCTAAGACACTTTATATACACACACACTATGTTGGCTCAGACACTGTATATACACACTATGCTGGCTCAGACACTGTGTGTCTGTGTGTGTGTGTATATGTATATAGAGAGAGAGAGAATAAAGGGAGCACACTAGGACTACTTCTGAGTGGAAAAAATAGTATTTACTGTATTATAAAATAATACATGTCCTGTGCAGAGTACAGAAAATCGACGTTTCGACCGACCCCAGGAGGGTCAAAACGTCGATTTTCTGTACTCTGCACAGGACATGTATTATTTTATAATACAGTAAATACTATTTTTTCCACTCAGAAGTAGTCCTAGTGTGCTCCCTTTATTCTCTATTCTATATTTTACGCGGGATTGCACCTAGGCAATTTTTGAATTTGCTTAAGTAAGCTCTAGGAGGAGTGCCTTGCTTATCTATTTTTCTGTGTGTGTGTATATATATATACACACACACACACACACACACACACACACACTATGCTGGCTAAGACACTGTATATACACTCTATGCTGGCTCAGACACATATATATATATACACACACACACTATGCTGACTAAGACACTGTACACACACACACTATGCTGACTAAGACACTGTATATACACACTATGCTGTGTGTGTGTGTGTGTGTGTGTGTGTGTGTGTGTGTGTATATATATATACACACACACACACACTCTGCTGGCTAAGACACTGTATACACACACTATGCTGGCTAAGACACTGTATATACACACCCACACACACACTATACTGGCTAAGACACTGTATACACACACACTATGCTGGCTAAGACACTGTATGCATACACACACACACTATGCTGGCTAAGACACTGTATGCACACACACACACACACTATGCTGGCTAAGACACTGTATGCACACACACACACACACACACACTACGCTGGCTAAGACACTGTATAAACACACTATGCTGGCTAAGACACTGTATACACACACTACACTGACTTAATTGTTGCTGTTGTAAAACCTCTATAGATACCTGTAATCAGTCGCTACACCCAAAGGGTTAATATTTGACATCTCCTTCATTAAGGGTGTTGGGTCCAGTGGCCCAGTTATTTTCCAGCCACCTCTGACAAATTCCATGGGAACTCGCTAGAATACTCCGTATGCGGTCAGGAAAAAGGAGATCTGCATCCTACAGTAGTACATTAATTCTCTTCTTAAACAGGGATTTTATGTGAAATCACACGTAACACTAAATGGAAATCCGGAGATGTCTTTGTCATTTCAATTAAATTTTTTTTTCAGATGAACCAGAAACTCGTGATGCGTGGTGGGCAGAGATACGCCAGGAGATTAAATCTCATGCGAGAGCCCTGGGCTGCCATGCTGTGGTGGGTTACAGCGAGTCCACTAGTATCTGGTAAGCCAATCTCTTTTTTTCCCCTGTTCTTTACTACAGTGTAAAACTGTAATGGTAATCTGTTGTACAAACAGAGAGATCCCGAGGGGTATTCCTGTCCCCAGATCCATTTTATCATGGGATGCACGAAAACAATACAATGATATTACTTGATAATCGCATCGAACAGCGCTGCTATGTATGTTGGTTCTGTAAATAAAGTGACTTGCTGATCTGTTTAATGGTGCTAAATGAACGATTTTTACTATGCACTGGATTGTCAGTGAATTGCATAGATTTGCCCTTCGTATCCAAGCTGGTTAAATAGTGGAGTTGGAGAATATTTCCATGTGGGTTATTTTGGAGTAAAATCTGCATTTCCCTTGCCTTTTCTCCCCAGTTCCTGGTTTTGCAAAGAATTTGCTGTGTGCCGCGAGGAGAATATGTTTCATGACATCACATTAGCTCTAGCTCTCTGCCGTTGCAGCTGTTGTAATTCTGCTAATCTGTGTATACTTCTTTTCACAGTGAGGAAGTCTGTATCTTGTCTGCTGCCGGCACAGCTGCTGTGCTGAACCCTCGATACCTACAGGATGCCGGCACCGAATGCTGTATGGAACAAAGGTTGTCTTGGGAGCCTGACTTCTTTTTAGGGTCAGACAAGGGAGAGGTTGATAATTTCCATCAGAGCCAGGATAGTTCTCCCCTATTAGGGTAGGTTACACCATATAGACCAGTGTGAGGACAAGCACTTAACTCGCTCTCACTAACCCCATCCAAGGTAACTAATCCGTGTGCCACCAAGCCCTTCCTGACTCCATGTAGGAAACGTTTAAATGGGTAAAACCCACGGTTGTGACAGGTTTAACTCTCTCTATAATGGTTCTATTCACGTATCTTGAAATAAAGTTATGTGCTTGGTAATCTCTTACATTGTGTCCCAGATAACACAGAATTGATTTTTATATTCTGCATACGTCGCTCATGGCCTAGTCTTGCACAGTAATTGTTTCTGGGAAATTTACTTCAATTCAAAATAATTCTCATGTTTTCCATTTCTAGAGTATCAGAACTAATTTGGTTCCACGGTTAGACATGGTTACTATACACAATGTGTGTGCTAGTAATGCAGGAGACGTGCTGACCTTACAGCAATGTTAATTTGCACCTATATTGTCCAATTCTTTTTATCAATTAAAGTCAGAAAGTCCTTATTCATGCTCCTTTTTTTTTTTTTTTTTTGCAATTGAAATCCCAAATTTGGCTATTTCTAGGCTTGCTATGTAAACGATTGACTGCATCATCTGCTATGATTAGCCCAAATCCTTTGTAGCCATTTGACATGTTATTGTCTTAATATTACACATTTTGACATGTCTACTGCTCTAATTAGATGACTTTTTTATTTTTATGTTTTTTACATATTCTAAGTCTCACACTCCAACCCATAGGGAGATTGCTGCATTCCCTCTCACCATTTTAGTTACTCCAAGCACAATGGCCACTTCAGTGATGTAATCGTTTTGGCATCACTAACCAGCCTGGAACAATACGTCAGGGTAGCTAATGTGATTCTGTGCATATTGAACGTCTGATGTGAGCACGCATAGCTTGCTTAGGACAGGTGTCCAACAGTGTCATTCTGTTTTTGTGCAGCTCCTATCAATTTAGGTACCAATCCTATTCCACCTGTGTGGTGAATGGAACCTCTTCCAAGATGTTAACGACTAAAGACCGGTTGGTTGAGCGTTACCTTCACTCCTGTGAACGCACTGGCTGCAATGTGCAGAAATCCAAAGCTCTATACTGTTTTTTTTATTTTTGTTTGATTGTTTTACAGTTTTTGCTTCACCTCCAGTGAGGAGAGTCCCTTTAATAGAGCCTCACATAGCCTGCCAATCTGGTAAAATCTTGATTTTTCACCATGCAATGAGCTTACCGGATTGCTGTGCTTAGTAAAACAAAATGATCAGGAATAGGAATCAGCTGTACTGGAACATGGACACCATGAGTGATGCAGAGTGATGCGATGGGATTTTATAGATATGTCACTCTAGAGCTAGAAATTGTCAGTTCTCATCAAATCTCATTAAGTAATACGTGTTTGTTTTTCTTCTGGAAAGGCAGAGAGAGAGGTAATCTGGAAATGTATAACATGTCACATTTGTGGGAGTGCCCTTTTAAATTCCAGCCCGTGCATCCAGTCTGTGGTCACCGTCTGATCTGTATTATTAAATGGAACTAATCCAATCATATAACCTGCCTTCTGCAGCATGTGCTCACATTGACTGGTGTATGTAATAACCTAGGTCTGTGAGCCTGCACTGGCATTGCTTGAGTCTAACGGTTCACTAGTTTTATTCTCACTGCCCTTCAGCCGGGCTAACACCATGCTGTGTATTTATTTACATTTCCTGATTTGACATTATTTACCAGCTAAAACATGCGGTCAATTGGTGCCAGGTCTGTGAGCGTGACTGTCTGGCATCCTTTGACATTTGTTGCTCTTTGGCACTATGACCCAAAAGGAGAACAAGCTAGATAAAAAAACAAAAACAAAACTGTGTATACCCAAAGGAACGGGTAAAAAGGCCCTTACTGCCATTCACTGGTAACGATGTAACTCCCGATAAATTCTATTAAAGCGGTATTCTAAGCACTGTTAACACGACATTGTGCTGTAGTTGTTATGGTGCCAGGAGTTCCATGGGGTTGTCCCATGGTAAACTGTCAGACTGTTTATGAATGGGGGGTGCCCACTGGGCTGCACTGATATGGTGAAGTGGAACCTCATGTTTTTGCCTTGGCATAGCAGCTTAATGAAATGAGAGCAGAGAACCTTAACCTATTGGACTGGGCCAATATTACATCTGTTTCTGTCTCTTACGCAGCCATCGCTGTGCTATGTTGTGTACTCACTAGATAACGTTGTGAAATCTCCATAGAGATTCCATATCACCACATATATTTGCCATTTATGCACCTCATGAGCTGGTAGGTTAGTTATTGTATCCACCCCACATTCAGCAAGTGATACTTACCTGATACTCATCTGTTTCTAACTTTGAGTCATATTATGTTTTAAAATACATATTTTATAGATGAATTGTTTGATTTCACGTTTATTTTGTAAAAAAAGTCACTGAATGCATGGTTTGCATGTGCCGGGGAGCAAATGCATCTATTAATGACTTTCAATCGAAAGTCAGTGAATCTGTAGTCTACATATGCTGAGGAGCGATGTACTAGTATGAAGGGGAAATCCCCACTTCTCTATAAATTAAAACACTCCATAAACCACAAAATAGCACGATTTATTTATTTATTTATTTATTTTTGTAATTTTCCATGTGATGTGATATTTTCTTTTAAAAGTACTTTTAAAAAATTTTGCAAATGACCCAACCCTTCAGTTTAGTCCTGGAAAATGCTTTGGAAGAAAAGGAGAAATATTCAGGTTATTGTGAGAATTGCCAAACTCTAAACCGAATTGACTTGGAGAATTAAATAATATGGCTATTTTTGTCTAAATTGGGAAATTCACTTTGAATTCCCGGCAAGTCTCTCTTGGTTAATAACCCTGATTGTTTATTTATATCCTTAATACTGACCGCCAGGGCGGAGCTTATAACAATGACTGACAGGGAGCGAAGATGGAGGCACCCAGTTACATGATAGAGGTGTGGATTTTCCATTTTTCAAACTTTTAAGATATATATTTATTAAATATAGGGATAAAACATAATACAATCAAGGGAAGTGACCGTTCTTCTGACATGTTTTTGGTTTGTGTTAGTGAATGCTTGTTTGTCGATTCAGAGTCTGTGAATGCATGGCTTCCAATACCTGGGAGAAAGATGCTTTAAATATTAATAGGATTTAATTGATTGAGAGTGAGTGTCGCATCTTGTATTACAGGGACACCTCAGGAAGCAACGCGACTTAAGTGCATTTTGCTACCTTGTCACAAAACCACTTACTTGTCAGACATACGGAGTATGGACTCGGCTCAGCCAGTGAGTGAGCAACGTCAACTGATTTTCTGACATGGCGCCGCCCCACAGCTAATGATTGTCCTCTTATTACCTGCTCCCTTTCCACATGGCACAGCATTGATGTAATATGCATGTATGAAGAGGACAGTGATTGGCTGTGAGGGCAGAGTAACGTCAGCAGCTCAGCTCACACTGATCTCTCATTGGGTGATGTACGCTGTATTCGCTCCAGGAAAATGTTTTGTAAAAAGAGAGGCGTGGCTTAGGGGGTGGAGTTATAAGCCTGCAATCAATTTTCTTTTAATGTAAAACTAAAGAGATTTATTTAAATGTGAAATGCACTTGACTTGGTGTATTCAGAGTGTTCCTTTAATGTCTTTTGATCTGGTATATTAAATGGAAACCGCGTCTGTTCCCTGTGCGTTGTGTGAGTGCATAATGTGTAACATGTAATGAGTATGCTTTATCTCCTGTGTAACAGGTCAGAAGACATTTCCTCGGCTCCTTGCACATTTTGTCATATCCCTTACGATGAGCTAAACATGCCCTTCCCAGCTCATCTCACGTTCTGCTACAGCTGCCACAAATACAAGGTTCCTGATGTGCTCTTTACCACTATAGACCTTCCAACCGACGCTCCTGTTATAGGAAAAGGCTGTCTTATACAAGCAAGGTATTTTATAGAAGTCATTAAAGTTTGTTTATTTTTATTAAAGGAACACTCCAAGAACTAAAACTACTACACATTCTTTCCTGGTGTCCTCTGAGTGTTGCTCACTACCTCCATTACTGATAAGGGGGAGATGGAACCTAAGCAGGAATTCTGTTAGCCGAGTGGCCAATCAGCTAATCCTTGCACTGCATGAGATCCAATAGAAGTACCTGGTTAGGAAAACAAGCATTTAATTCACTGTCTGCAAAGCTAAACAACCATCATGTCATTCTGGGGATAAGGCAGACATGTAACATGTAAAGAGTAATCTGGTTGTTAACCCTGAACAAACTTCGTCAGAACTTCAATGGTGTTTGGTTCTCTTCTGGCCCTTTTTATAAATTCACATATTAAAGGGACACCAAAACAACTTGATCAATAAAACAGGGGAGCGCTTAGTATATAGTGCAATGCAAGTTTGTGTAATTCAGGGCTTCCCAAACTTTTACGGGCCGAGACCCACTTTTGAAAATGAAGATTTTTCGAGACCCACTCACTTTTAATCCCTATTTTAAAAAAGAATAAACTTGGCACACCATGGCAATCTGGTTTAGAGGCATAAAATTGGAACACCATGGCAATCCGCTTTAGAGGCATATATTTGGCACTTCATGGCAATCCGTTTTAGATGGATAAAATTGTCACACCATGGCAATCCGTTATAGATGAAAAGTGTACAGAAGGATCAGCGCTTAAAAATTTAAATGAAGGCAACACATCTAAAGGATAGGGCTCTCTCACAGGCCCTATAGGTATAAGGAAAAAGAGAAAGGTGGCACCACAGAGATAATATATAAAAAAATACATATAAGCAAGTAGTAATATAGAAATAAACAATGACCTATAATACAGAGAGAGAGCACAATAAAAATAATATATATAAAAATAAAGATGTATAAATATAATCCGTCCAAAAAGAGTCCGGTAAAACCTTTTGGATGAGAAAACAATCAGTTCTTTCTGAGGTAGAGAGGTCTATGGAGTAGTGGGATCGAGGGGTTCGTGGCATCTGTATGAAAGAAAAAAGAAAATCTAATGGTGCAATTAATCACAAAATAGGTAGCAGCCAATAAAACATGTCTATATTGTCCTATTGTAAAAACTACCTCTAGTATAACCTACCTACCTCTGGACTATGTGAGTGTTCTATTGGCACCTTAAATATCGCCTTGTTACATTTTATTGTAGTACCAAAACAACTTTAGCTTAATGAAGCAGTGTTGGTGTATAGATCATTCCCCTGCAGCCTGACTGCTCAATTCTCTGCCATTTAGGTATTAAAGTACTTTGTTTCTGTTTATGCAGCCCTAGCCACACCTTCCCTAGCTGTGACTGACAGTCTGCATGAAAACAATTGAACTCTAATTATATACAGGAGGCTCCTGCAGGGTTTAGCAAGCTATTAACAGAGCAGGAGATTAGAAATTCTAAAGTGTAAACATTAGATCTCTTTTTACAGGAAGTTTTTAAGAAGTTTGTGCAAGTCACATGCAGGGAGGTGTGACTAGGACTGTATAAACAAAGTGATTTAACTCCTAAATGGCAGAGAATTGAGCAGTGAGACTGCAGAGGCAATATCTATATACCAAAACTGCTTCATTAAGCTAAAGTTGTTTTGTGACTATAGAGTTTAATCCAGATTCTTAGACATGTTGATGGATTCTACTGAATGAGCCCCAAAATATCCCAATGTAACAGTAATGCACAGTTGTTATTGATGAATAAAAAAATGTCTATTTTTGGAGTCAAAGTAAGTAGTTCTGTAAATTTCAGCAAGTTGCCAATAATAAATCCCTGTTTATCCTGTAACAAAGGTTGTGTCGTCTGAAAAAGAAGGCACAAGCCGAAGCCAACGCTACAGCAATTAGCAACCTCCTCCCTTTTATGGAGTACGAGCTGCACACCCAACTCATGAACAAGGTGAAGCTAAAAAGCATGAATGCGCTGTTTGGCCTCCGCATCCAGATCACAGTCGGTGAAACCATGCTGCTTGGATTGGCAGTAAGTACTAATCACACCGCGTGGACGGTAGCAATCCGGTGGAAATTGGACGGTAAAAAAAAAAAATGCATTAATAGAAAATACAGAAAAATGCTAATATAAAAATGAGTAAGACTGTCTGTGACACTCCTAAATCTCTCCCTCTGTGTCCGCAGAAGGCTACTCTAAAAGTGTTCATTCTACTAACTAGAGCATAGCTTTATTGAGCATCTGAGGTTATCCAGAGGATTCTGGGAAACCTCAAACTGAAAGTGGGCGGCAGTTTATCACTGATCGCACTACTGGTAATAGGCGCTTTGTATAGTCTCTAGAAATGAACTCCAATGCTTACATTATAGTTTTAGCTGCATATTAAACTGAAAAGTAGAGAGATAACGAGAGAGCATGTCTGCGTTACAGTCCCAGTGCTTCTTCAATGCAAGTAAAATGTGTAAAACACAGCTCTCTTCTTTATTCCTATTTCATTGTATTTTCAGCAGGTTGGTATCTAAAGTGATAATGCTAATTAACCGTGTTGATTTTAGTCTGCCACAGGTGTGTATCTGGCTGCCTTACCTTCCTCTGGAGGGATCCAGATAGCTGGGAAAACGCCAAGTGACGGGTCCTATGATCAGCATATTTCTCATGTGCAGAAAAAGATTAACGAAACGATTGCAAAAAATAAGGAGTTTTATGAAATCAATCCACCAGTAAGTTACACATTTTCCAAGCTGGCATGAGGTTTATATATAGTAAGATAATTCTCCCACTGTCGCACCAGGCTTGTGGCGTGCAGCCCTATTGTGATTTAATGTGTGTTCTGCTTAATTTATTACAGGAGTTATTGGAGGAAACCATAGGGTCCCCCATCCCAGAATCTCGTCTGCGTTCACGGTTAATTAGATCACAGTCTGAAAGCTCTGACGAGGTGACAGAATTGGATTTATCTCATGGTAAAAAGGATGCCTTTGTCTTGGAGGTAAGAAATAATGGATATAGTCATTTTCACACCTTCCAGTAGCATTTTTAGATGCAGAGAATGGTTAAAGGTAAACTATTTTAATGATCTGGCTTCATTTCTGTTCTGTTTAACAGATCGACGACACAGACGCTATGGAAGATGTGCATTCGCTGCTAACAGATGTTCCTCTTCCACCAGGTGTGGGGCCAGAATAATATGTGGTTTGTGAAACTATGCCACTCTAGCGATTGGGCTCTATGCTAACAAGCATTGGATGATGTCAAGGGCAGGCAACGCAGACGTCACCTGAGCGAGAATGACAGGGGTGGATAAAAAGCTAGATATGAGTAACACAGATGATGAATATGAGACAGCAATGCTGGAGACACTGTTGCATTTGCCCTGGCAGTGAAAAGGTTAGGGTGAAAGTCTTTCAAATTAAGCTGAATTCTGGTCAGTATAGGGATTCGTTTTACGTGACTTTCACTAGGTATACATCTACAGATGGCAATACATAACCAGGTTTAGATAGGAAAACCCATTCCTTTTCCCACAGTTAAAGCCTGGAAATTGGTAAATCTCACACTCTGGGTTTTATCTGGCTTTACACCACCTTCTCACCCTGTTACTCTGAACGATCCGCATCCTCGTAAGACCTGGAGATGCTGGCGGCTTGGGCTATTGTTTACATTATGTTAACCCTGTATTGTGCTTTTAACATGGTGTCTCTGTATTAGGGTTTTACAGCTGTAACACCGAAATCATGCCGGGAATTAATAACTGGACCTCGGAATTACAGGTAAAAATGGCTATTCTGTCCCCTAAAGCAACTTTGAAATGTAATGGAATTTCTGAAATGGAGCATTTTACTAGAGTCCTGTGAGTCTAAACTTTACAATCTCATTTGGAATCAGAAAGAAGATTGGCAAATTTTCCAGTTTTAACTAACTATTTTTTAAAAACCTATTCCCGCTGTACCACTAGTTCTCCCCACTCTCCGGTGTAGTCTTGTACCATGATGCTCTCTCTGCTGTGTCAGTCCCTCTACCTTCCTCTCTGGTGATAGTCCCATGCAGTAGTGTTATCTGCTGTGCCAGTCCTTCTCCCCTCTCCGGTGTAGTCCCATACCATGCTGCTCTCTGCTGTGCCAATCCCTCTACCCTCCTCTCTGGTGATAGTCCCATGCAGTAGTGTTATCTGCTGTGCCAGTCCTTCTCCCCTCTCCGGTGTAGTCCCATACCATGCTGCTCTCTGCTGTGCCAATCCCTCTACCCTCCTCTCTGGTGATAGTCCCATGCAGTAGTGTTATCTGCTGTGCCAGTCCTTCTCCCCTCTCCGGTGTAGTCCCATACCATGCTGCTCTCTGCTGTGCCAATCCCTCTACCCTCCTCTCTGGTATAGTTCCATGCTGTACCAGTTTAACCCCTCCCACCCCCCCAATGGTGCAGTTTCATGCTTTTCTGTTACCTGCTATACTAGTCATTTCCCCTATAAAGTGTAGTCCAATGCTGTACTGTTTGCTGTCAACTGGAGTTCATGACTTCGCCTTAAATGTCTTTTTTCTGATGATACTAAGATATGTAACAGGGTTGATGTTACAGGAGGGATAAGGCAAATGATTTAGGTAAACAAGAAAAATGGTCAGAGTTGTGGCAACTGACATTTAATTTGGATAAGTGAAAGATAATGCATCTTGGACGTAAAAACCCAAGGGCAGAGTATAGGATATTTGATACCCTACTTACCCCAACATCTGAGGATATTGATACTTTCGAGAGGGTTCAGAGAAGGGCTACTAAACTGGTTCATGGATTGCAGGATAAAACTTACCAGGAAAGGTTAAAGGATCTTAACATGTTTAGCTTGGAGGAAAGAAGAGATAGGGGGGATATGATAGAAACATTTAAATATATAAAGGGAATCAACACAGTAAAGGAGGAGACTATATTTAAAATAAGAAAAACTACCACAATAAAAGGACATAGTCTTAAATTAGAGGGACAAAGGTTTAAAAATATCAGGAAGTATTACTTTACTGAGAGGGTAGTGGATGCATGGAATAGCCTTCCAGCTGAAGTGGTAGAGGTTAACACAGTAATGGAGTTTAAGCATGCGTGGGATATGCATAAGGCTACCCTAACTATAAGATAAGGCTAGGGACTAATGAAAGTATTTAGAAAATTGGGCAGACTAGATGGGCCGAATGGTTCTTATCTGCCGTCACATTCTATGTTTCTATGTTAAACTTAATGGCAAATTCCTGTTGCTTTAGGACAGCGTACTAAATTCTTGCTCTCAATGTCTGTCTGTCCTGATTGGTTAAGTCAGGCACTGGGTGCTAGAATCTATACAATGCTGCAAGGAATCATGGGACATGTACGTTAATTTACAGGAAATATTGTATGTGTGTGTGTGTATATAACTACTAACTTCTTATAAAGAAGAAAAACCTTAATTTGCTACGTTGGCTAACCTTCTTCTCTGAAATGTGAAGGAGCCACTGAAATCCCTTTGTTTTGACACTGCCTGTTCAATTTGTTTTAAAGGATACGCGCTGGAAGTGATGCTCATTTTCCCCTAACCAGATCTCGCTTTGTGTTTCTGTCTAGATGTTCACCTCAGTTCGAGTTATCCGACTTTCTAACATGAATCTGACAAACCAGACTCTAAATAAAAGCTTTAATGATCTCTGTGAGAATCTGCTAAAGGTATACAGTATTCACCAGTTTTTCACCTACCAAATGGTCACCAAGTCATTAATGGGCCACTCCAGGCTCCCACACACGTTAGATGCACTGTGTAGGTTAGGTTACAGTTAGTTATACTGGGTGGGTTTATATTATTAAAGGGACACTCCAGGCTCCCACACACAGGTGCACTGTGTAGGTTAGGTTAAAGTTATTATACTGGGTGGATTTATATTATTAAAGGGACACTCCAGGCTCCCACACACGTTAAATGCACTGTGTAGGTTAGGTTACAGTTAGTTATACTGGGTGGGTTTATATTATTAAAGGGACACTCCAGGCTCCCACACACGTTAGATGTACTGTGTAGGTTAGGTTACAGTTATACTGGGTGGGTTTATATTATTAAAGGGACACTCCAAGCTCCCACACACGTTAGGTTACAGTTAGTTATACTGGGTGGGTTTATATTATTAAAGGGACACTCCAGGCTCACACATGTTAGGTGCATGGTGTAGGTTAGGTTACAGTTATACTGGGTGGGTTTATATTATTTAACAGACACTCCAAGCTCCCACGCACATTAGATGCACTGTGTAGGTTAGGTTACAGTTAGTTATACTGGGTGGGTTTATATTAATAAAGGGACACTCCAGGCTCCCACACACATTAGGTGCACTGTGTAGGTTAGATTACAGTTATACTGGGTGGATTTATATTATTAAAGAGACACTCCAGGCTCTAACACACGTTAGGTTACAGTTAGTTACACTGGGTGGGTTTATATTATAAAGGGACACTCCAAGCTCCCACACACGTTAGGTGCGCTGTGTAGGTTAGGTTACAGTTAGTTATACTAGGTGGGTTTATATTATTAAAGGGACACTCTAGGCTCCCACACATGTCAGGTGCACTGTGTAGGTTAGGTTAGAGTTATTATACTGGGTGGGTTTATATTATTAAAGGGACACTCCAGGCTCTAACACACGTTAGATGTACTGTGTAGGTTAGGTTACAGTTATACTGGGTGGGTTTATATTATTAAAGGGACACTCCAAGCTCCCACACACGTTAGGTTACAGTTAGTTATACTGGGTGGGTTTATATTATTAAAGGGACACTCCAGGCTCACACATGTTAGGTGCATGGTGTAGGTTAGGTTACAGTTATACTGGGTGGGTTTATATTATTTAACAGACACTCCAGGCTCCCACACACGTTAGATGCACTGTGTAGGTTAGGTTACAGTTAGTTATACTGGGTGGGTTTATATTATTAAAGGGACACTCCAGGCTCCCACACACGTTAGGTGCACTGTGTAGGTTAGGTTACAGTTAGTTATACTGGGTGGGTTTATATTATTAAAGGGACACTCCAGGCTCCCACACATGTTAGATGCACTGTGTAGGTTAGGTTACAGTTAGTTATATTGGGTGGGTTTATATTATTAAAGGGACACTCCAGGCTCCCACACACGTTAGATGCACTGTAAAGGTTAGGTTACAGTTAGTTATACTGGGTGGGTTTATATTATTAAAGAGACACTCCAGGCTCCCACAAACGTTAGATGCACTGTGAAGGTTAGGTTACAGTTAGTTATACTGGGTGGGTTTATATTATTAAAGGGACACTCCAGGCTCCCACACACGCTATATGCACTGTGTAGGTTAGGTTACAGTTAGTTATACTGGGTGGGTTTATATTATTAAAGGGACACTCCAGGCTCCCACACACGTTACATGCACTGTGTAGGTTAGGCTACAGTTAGTTATACTGGGTGGGTTTATATTATTAAAGGGACACTCCAGGCTTCCACACACGTTAGGTGCACTGTGTAGGTTAGGTTACAGTTAGTTATACTGGTAACCTCTTTTCTGTTCTGTCTCTTGTATTGCAGTGTTCATTCTTAAATAATAAAGCTGTACTGGGTGTCATCGTGCTGCACAGCGAATGTTTCTAGGAGGTGTAGTTAATCTGTTGTCTAATCAGAAAGCTTGACACTTGTTCTACAACTCCCAGAAACCTTGTTGCACGCAAAGTACTGCTATGCACAGTGCCATGTGACATTTCTGGAAAGTAATGATTGGGAAAGTCACTTCTGGTCTGTGCAAAATAAATTGCAATTTATTGTAGAACATTTGTAGGTATTACTCTTTATCTGTATAATACACTGGTATTCCATCCTGGAATGTCTCTTTAAAGCCATTATACAGGCAAATGGATGGGGAACTTACCTAGCTGTTCATTGCCACTGACTGTAGAATTAATTAAGTTGTGTAATTACAGTCACGATTATGAAATAAAATGTAGCAAATCTCTGTAATCTACAGAGTCTTTACTTCAAGCTGCGATTCATGGTCCCCTGCTGTCTGTGCCACGTCAATTTCACGGTCGCCGTCCCAGAGGATGAATCCATACAGGTCAGTGTGCTGGAAGAAATGGCATATGTTTGGGGTTTTTATGGAGTATGTTTTACATTGAAAGATAATCAATGTAAGGTAGCCCGTAGCTTATAGACTGATTTGTTATATTTGAGCAAATTCTTTCATTCCAGGTTGCGGTTACCGCTGTAGCAATCACATTTGACAAACAAAATACATTGGAGACCAGTAAAAACAGAGCTGAAAAGGCACAGACAAGAGGTAACCTGCATCACGCATATAAACTGTAAACTAAACTATATTTAAAAAAAAAAAATGCAAAATGCTAAAAGCTGAATGTCCTTTAAAAGACCACATTTTATTTGAACATTATTGAACTATTATTATTGTCATAAAACACCCCTTTTAACTGGTTTAAAAAAGTCCTCACACTGCTGGCTCCCTCTGCATCATGCTGCTTCATTTTTGCTACAATACTCATAGCTTGAGGACCTTCCAATCATAATTTTCAAGGTTCTACCGCATGCTTTCAGGGTCCTACATTGTCAGCTACTTTCAGAACCCAACCTTAATGAACGTCTTCAGAACACCACTACTGTCCACCGTCATTGTCTGCTACTTTCAGAACCCAACCTTAATGAACGTCTTCAGACCCACCACTACTGTCCACCGTCATTGTTAGCTACTTTCAGAACTCATCCTTAATGAACATCTTTAGATCCACCACTACTGTTCACCGTCATTGTCTGCTACTTTTAGAACCAAACCTTAATGAACATCTTCAGACCCACCACTACTGCCCACAGTTACTTTCAGAACCAAACCTTAATGAAGATCTTCAGACCCACCACTGTTGTCAACCCTCATTGTTAGCTACTTTCAGAACCCAACCTTAATGAACTTCTTCAGACCCATCTTTAATGTCCACCTTCATTGTACGCTGCTTTCAGCAACTGCGAGTACCCGGCCACGCAGTACCTTCAACTTTTAGTTCCTGGCAGTACCCTCTACCATTCGTGCACTGTTCCCGTTTTACAAGTAGGAGTTTTGTTCGTACAATAATATTCTGTTGTGATGAGAAATTCGTAAGATCACCTGTTGTCATGAACTTTGTTGTTTACATGTTTCTGTGGTTTGGTTCTAATTTTGTCAAAGGCTGCATTTAGGTTTGGTGTCAGATGAAGCTTCAAGCTCTGCATTTGTTTTCATACTGTAGAATTGCACTATTACAAATTACTTTAAATGCTGACTTCTGTTGTATTTTATTTTTAAGCCTCTACAGACAATGAAGATCAGCTTCAATTCTCCATGGAATTAAACTCTGATTCCCCAATTTCCTATCCATTCTCACCAGTTAAAGGTAGGTGCTGTTTCCGGGATACACTGTGCATGCTGCACCCGATCCTTGCAACCCTAAGAAAGTTATTAATGTTTTAGGATTTACAAATACGTGTTTCTTGTTCATTAATTTTCCTGTGTATAAATAAATGGTACTTCTCTATGCATTCAACTGCAGAATGAATGCAAAATACATACTTGGCCTAATCTCGGTAGAGATATAATGTTTGGCACTTTACTGGCTTTTTAAATTACACCCTTGGCATTTTTTCAGTGATGGTGGATGTTAAATTGCCCCTTCTGTAACTTGTGTGCGAAACTAGTTTCTGACATTACCTCAACATTGCAAGGTGTGGTATAGGCTGTCTAATATAGGCCGTAATTTATTGTATTTGGGTAAACTTTTAATATCTTTAATGTTCAATGTATATATTATATCAAAATAAACCCTAAACCCTTTTTTTATATTTTGAAATTAATTATTTTTTAAGTTTGTCCAAAAATATTTAATAGTTAAAAAAGCTTATCCGCAAATATTAAGTTGATGCCATCATTGCTAAGATTATGGCCCATTTCTGCTCTAACTAACATCTCAAATCCCACGGCCGTTTATGAAAGCTTTGAAATAAGACAAATATACAGATCAGGAACACAGTGTAAAGAATGCTTGGAATTTCTCAGACTGAGAGAGACTGATGCAGAAATTACATTGTACAGCGCTATGGAATCTGATGGCGCTATATACGGTAAATAATAATGTGTTTATTCTTATTGCAATAAATACCATCTGTAACATTTCACTTTAGATGTCCAGGAGCGAACAGGCTCCCTGGCTGGAACTACTGCCACTCAGCGAGGTAAGTCTGGAAACTCCAACACTCTTGCAAAATATACATGATTTTTATTTTTTGTTTGTATGGTTTTTTTGGGATTTTTTTTTTTCTTCTCAAGTGCAGATCGTTTGCATCATCCGAAGACATTGCGATGAGCTAAAGACGTCATCCATGTTTTTTGTTTTTTTTCTTTGTTTTGTTTTTGTTTTTCTGTCTGTGTGTTTCCAGCTACTCCCGCTGATTACAGTTCCTTTGCAGACAGATGCAACAGCTGGATAGAGCAGATTAAAATGCGAGCGCACACCATAAGACGCGGATCAGTTAAGACAAGTAGGCCGCTGTTGTTTCTCCTCTCTGATGATTATCCGAGATCCACGGTGATGGCGGTGGACCTCGCTATTCATTAATGGCTACAAAGATCAAAGCACAGCCTTAGCAGAGTGTGAAAGCTGCTGACCCCCCATTCTCCCCACCCTTCATTGAATGTACACAATATTCCCTACGCAATGTCTGGCTCCCAGACATCTAGAACCCTGCGTGATCCCTAATGTACAGCTCCGCACTTTATCTTCTAGGAAGGAATAATCCGTTCTTATTAATAGCAGATTGTTAAAGTATGTCTCATCCAACAACTCCTGCTTTTATTTTAAATGGGTCCAATCATGACTTTTTTTTATTATTTTGTTTCCATTTTTCTTAATTACCTTCTATAGTTTAACGTTATCTTTGCAGCACATTCTGAGTGTTACCCTCAACTCCTAGCTTCCTGATATTTCCAGCTGCCATGATAGAAGTCTGTCTCACTCTTCCGGTAAATATGGATAGCAGTTATATCCCATAGTATCTGCACATCCATGTACCTTGGCCTGCACTCTGCACCAGTTAAATCATTCTCTGATTTAAACTTTGTGTGTCAGAACATCCCTATAACATGGGATTAATAACAGAAAAACACATATGTAACTGATTATATCGTGGTTTGTGGGGACTTGACCATAGAAGTGTGGATTTCTGGCCTAAACTGTCAAATTGGGGTGGTGGGTGTCTTGGAAGGAAGGACTACACGGCGTGGCTTGCTCTCTTACTGTCTTACTGGCTTCTATAAAATATTATTTTCCCCGCAGTCTCTTTCTGGATATTAACGGGCTGGGGATCTTCCAGCAATCTCTGTTCCCCATTTGTGAAGTTTAAACATTGTGCAGCACATAGTTCGCATGTTTGATCAGAATTTCTGTGTGCAGTACATGACTCCCCAGCTACTATTACTACAAATCAAAACCCGTCTGTGAGAGTATACTTGACTACCCTGTCAATCAGAACCCAGCTGTGGGAGTATACATGATTTTTCTACCAATCCGAATCCGGCTGTAGGAGTGAATTTGGCTCCTCTGCTAATCAGAATGCAATATTGGGCTTAACATAGATCCCATGGCTGCCAGAATCCATCTGTGGGACTGTACAGTGCTTGAGTACCAAACAGAGCACAGGAGAGGTTTGTATGTGGCTCCCCTGCTAGTCAGAATATAGCTGTGGGGATGTACATGGCTAGTTTGCCATCAGAATACGACTGCACAATTTAGGTGGCTGTTTGCTGGTGACTTTGGTAATTGGACAGTGAAGCTCTGTGAGGGAACGTGGATGCAGTGATTTGAAATATTAGCAGTGCTGCTTGGGTGGGAAATATTTTAAAAATCCTTCTATTCATACTAGAATTACCATTTTGTATATTTCTTACACTTGCGTGATACAGGTTATTGAGTGTTGCCTTAACGATGCCAGACAATTCCTAAAATAACCTTATGTGAGTCCCGATTGTATCCTTAAAATGGTAGATTTTAGTATTTTTGAAAGATTATTTTCCTGGCCTATCGGATGCCTGGGAGTTTGTGTGCAAATATTAATTCCAACTTTCACACTCTACCAAAAAAAACAATCTATTTGTCCAGCTCATGTGGTTTTGTTTATTTTTGTAAATTCTTTGATATTCTTTTTCAGTTCTTCCTTTTAATTATTTTTATACATTTGTTTCTGGTCATACGTGATTCTTTTTGCAGGAATGCCACTTCTTCTCCAAGGTTTCTGCATGCATACCCTCGCATGATCTCAGTCACTGGCTCTTTAATGACCGTCCTCTGCTTGAGCTTCATCACTGCCGTATCTGAATGTCTCGTCCCGGGGTTAATCCAGGGCTATCGCTGTATCTCTGTGCATGAACATGCCTCTCTCCTTTCTAACTTGTGTCTTGGTCCTTTTCTATTCTAGCTACTTCTCTTGAAAAGGCAAGTCCAGTGGCTGAAGGACACCTGAGAATTCGATCCATCACATCCTCCACCAGTCCCGTAGTCACGGTGGTGAAAATGACACCTCTTTCTTTCATTCCTGGGGCCAAAATAACCAAATTCCTTGGCATTATCAACATGTTTTTTATAAGAGAAACAACATCTCTGCGTGAGGTGAGCTGGTGGTCAGAAAAGCACATTTACATTCATACACTAAAGCAAACCAGTATTTAAAGGAACATTCTCATTAATATAACTATAGATATCTCTCTCCCTTATGTGTATGTAATTTTGTTTAGATGGGTTTCCTTAATCTGTTTATTATACTGGCCTCCTCTAGCTGCTCTGATCACTTGGACTGTAATGCCCACTGTGTACCCAGCCTTTCCCATTCAGTACTAATTGGTTGTGCATTGTGCTTCCTCCAGGAAGGTGGAGTCAGTGGTTTCTTGCACGCATTCATCTGTGAAGTGTTTGCCATGGTCCGTGCCCACGTGGCAGCTCTTGGGGGCAACGCTGTGGTCTCGTACATAATGAAGCAATGTGTATTCATGGAGAACACCAACAAAAACCAGGTGATGTTTTACTTTTTCCCAAGCAAACGTGTTCTCAGGGGCAGTTGGTGGGTAGAGATGGAGAATTGGCTTTAACATACCGGACTGCTCTCAGGTAACCATTTTATGACACATGTATTGCGTAGAGATAAATAGTGAAACACATTGCAGAGGATTATAGAGTGCTGACAGATTTTGACTTGTACATTGAATATCTCGCTGTCCTTTGTAGGCGCAGTGCCTGATTAACGTCAGCGGAGACGCAGTGATCTTTATTCGTGAATCTGAACTGGAAACCGTCTCAGTCCCTTCAGGGACGTCGACCACTGCTTTGGAAGGTTTAGGGGATGGTGCAACCTAAATCCACGAACAAAGTACAGCCTTCGGAAGAGACAGATTGTAGAAAATGGACATTTCAATGCTATTTATTGAATAATGAACACAGCAATATCCTGTTTTGTAATCACAGCATTTTTAAACAGGACTTTATACACCGTAAACTGTCATAAAACCACACCTGTTTTCAGGCAGCAGACACGATACCATCACATTTATCTGCATGGAGTTTCATGCTCAGTCACCATGTTGAGTGATAGTAATGTGCATCTCTCATGTAATATTTATTATTGAGGTTTAAGCAAGGCCAGAGTGTATTTTATGTAAAATATCCCTCTAAGAGACGCTGGGTAAGAGAATGAGAGGGGCAGAATGTCAACGTTTTTCAATCTATACGCCTGGTACTAATGGACCATTGACTATATAAATACTAGTCCAATGGCAGAGGGTACAATAGTAAGGAGAAGGAGGGTAACGCTCTGTCTTTATAAAGAACTGCTAAATTACCGTAAGAATGTGCATAAGTTGGTGTCATCTTCACGTAGAGTAACTGTAAAACATTCTGCTAGCACTTTCAGCAGTAATGAGTGGAAACTGCAGAGAAACTAACAAGAACCCGTGGAACATGTTCATTGAAATGCCTCATTATAACGCTAATGGGATGCAGTGGTTACAGCTGCAGGTTAAATCATCTTCTAATTTTATTTCTATTTAGGGCTATCTCGGAGAGTGTCCCACTTGTTCTACTGAACCCAAGCATTAACGTATTTTGAGTTTTATGGGATTCTGTCCCTCCTGGGGTGGTTTGACAGATTTCACGTAATCCCATGGTTGCACACCCAACCCTCATTCAGTACAATCTAATCTGATCAATGAAAAATGGACCTATATACAGGATGCTTGAAATGTCTAGGCCCTGTACAATAGCCAGAATCTGACAATGTCTGCAAGGTAAAGAATCCCCATAATCATCACTAAGATACAAGCTGAGCCCTGCACAAATTAATAAACGGGTTACCAAAAAATTCCCTTAAACTCATCCACACACAGATTACCAAATCCGTTGCCATGCTCTTCTTGGCAAAACCAGGCAATCATTACCAAAACCTTTGTTTAATGGGGAGATATTGAAAATTCCTGCAGATTGGACATAACATCAAAATGTTTATCATAAGGTCAGCGCTTTTGTGTTTGTACTGCTGTTGTAGGAAAGCAAGTGATGAGAGTTGCAGTCCGTCTGTATGCTGTGGAAGTTTAAAATCGGTTCCAGACGTTATGCTACAGGCACTTTGTAAAGAGCTTTAAATGTTATATTTTTGATACGTCTCTGCAACACGGGTCATTAAGCACGTTTGATGAAAAAGAAATGGCAAAACATTTTATGGAAAGTCTCCAATAAAGTTCTAAAACAATCCATGCGTAACTGCATGTGCTCTGCAGAAATGCTGTAAATCTGAATCGTGCGAATGTTGGGCATGCTACAGATTGCTAGCAATAAATAAATAATTTTAAATGGCCTTGGCTGAGGAAGTGTTTATTTGCATATTATTTCTGTGTATATTACAGTGATACGTCTACAGACCATCCCTCTTTTTATGTTTTTAACACCAGTTACTCTGTACCCAGTGTTGTTATTTTGTGCTGTAAGTAGTATGGTATATAAATAATAGAAATGAAACCGTGGTAAGTAGTTGTTAAGACACCCCTGGTGTCTTTAAAAGAAACCGCCGTTTAGTTAACCTTCCCCTTTCGCAATACCAATAACTCCGTTCGCATAGACTGTAGTATACGAAACACCATCAGGGGAAGCGGTAATCTCCCGATTGAAAGGCTCCAAACTCCCGAACGGAAAGCCACGAACTGCTGCTAGCTGCCGAACAACGATATCCACCAAGCGGCTTTCGGTTCCAATAATCAGTCTCTAGGCGCAAATAAGAAATCCCCCCAATAACAAGACAGAAACTTCGCATTGAGGGTCAAACAGGATCTGGCTTTACTGTGGGCTACCTGCCCGTATTTATGCAGGTCTCCCATTTGGTGGACACTCCCCTGGGGGACCAAATGGGAGACTGTAATGACAGATAGACATGGGGACATTTCAGACATACAGATGTAACCTTTTCCCACAATGCAATATGGTTTCCTCCCCTCTGCCCTGGAGATAATTGAGAAGTAATTCAATTATCTCCAGGACAAAGACAAATCGCCATCTTAAATAAAATACCAGAAAATACATAACTTTATAATAACCGAACATTTCACATTCGCATCACATAGCCCCAGATAGCCTGGATCTTAGTGCATATTATTGGCGAATAGCGCTCAGATCCCACACATATAGTTCAATTGCCATGGAGTCAAAGTCCTTACAGTCTTTCGGTATGCGATTGACTCCATGGGAAGGTTATCTGGGTTAAGTCCTTTCGTGTGTTGTAAAACTCCCGAACGGCCGGTGTTCGGACGCTTTCGTCGAGGCAGCCAGGCGAGCCGTTGTTTCAGCGGTGTTCGGCAGAAAAAGTGTCCGTTTTTAGTTCCATGAAATCAGGGCCGAACACCGCTGGGCTTTCGTGTGTTTTAAAATGGCCGCTACCTCGTGGTCGACATACGAACGACTGCCACCCTGAATTCGGTTTAATTGAGAAGTGTCTGCGGTCAACCACAACGTTCTAATTGGGATCAAGAGGTTAACCAGCAGCACACTTCTATCCTGGGTGGCCATCCGTTCGGTAGATTTGTTCGGTGAAAACAGTCATTCGTATGGCTGAGCTATAGAAACAGCCATTTACACGAAAGGGGGCAGAAATAGACGAATCCACCACAATAGACAGATAGATGGTTCTGTCACACGGCTCCCTCCTTGTGGGACACTCCGGCAGACCCGGCTTGACCCTTTGGCGGGTCAACTTGAGGATGACCAGACTAGGAGGTGGTGGAGACGTCAGTTTGCCGGTATAACCCATCTGCGTTCCTGTTCTGCTTACCGGGTCGGTAGCTGATAGTCAAATTGTAGGGCTGTAGTGCCAAGCTCCACCACAGCAGTCTACCATTGTCCCCTGAGACACGGTTAAGCCAGACGAGTGGGTTATGATCAGTCACAAGGGAAAACTCTTGCCCATATAAGTAGGGACTTAACTTTTTCAATGCCCAGACCAAGGCCAAACACTCCTTCTCCACTGCTGCATAACTCACTTCTCTGGGTAACAACTTTCGGCTGAGATATGCGACAGGGTGCTCTCCTCCATCTTCCCCGACTTGGCTCAGCACAGCCCCCAGTCCATACATGGAAGCATCTGTGTGAACGAGAAAGCGTTTGTTAGGGACTGGGGCAGCCAAGACAGGGGCATTCACAAGAGCCTGTTTCAGTGCCTGGAATGCAGCTTCACAAGCCGGAGACCACAGGACCTGCTTAGGCAAGTTCTTCTTCGTCAGGTCTGTCAGGGGCTTAGCAATAGTGCTGTAGTCAGGGACAAAACGTTGGTAGTACCCTGCCGTCCCCAAGAAGGCCAATACCTGGGTCCTGGTGGTAGGTTTGGGCCAGTTAGCCACTGCCTCTACCTTGGCTGGCTCTGGTCTCTGGCTCCCACATCCTTCTCTGTGACCCAGGTACTGTACTTCAGCCATACCTAGATGGCACTTCTCTGGCTTCAATGTCAGGCCAGCGGCCCGAATCTTATCCAGTACCACCCCTACATGAACCAGGTGTTCCTCCCAGGACCCACTGTAGATCGTAATGTCGTCCAAGTATGCACAGGCAAATTCTTGGAAGCCATCCAGGAGTCTATCCACCATCTGTTGGAAGGTAGCCGGGGCATTCTTCATCCCAAAAGGCATGACCTTAAATTGGTACAGGCCAAATGGGGTGACAAATGCCGACTTGGAGTTAGCATCCTCGGCCAGGGGGATCTGCCAGTAGCCCTTACACAGGTCTATGGTGGTCAGATAGCGCCCCCTGGCAATACGATCCAGTAATTAGTCTACCCGGGGCATCGGGTAGGCGTCAGTGGTGGTCCGCTCGTTGAGTCGCCTGTAGTCCACACAGAACCGGGTGGTCCCGTCCTTCTTGGGTACCAGGACTACAGGCGAGGACCAAGGGCTGTCGGAGGGCTCGATGACCCCAAGGGGGTCATCTCCTGTATCTCCTTCCGCATTCCTTCTCGGACTGCTTCAGGGATACGATAGGGCGGCTGTCGTAAGGGGGTCTGTCCAGGGGTCTCGACCTTATGTACAGCTAGGGTAGTATAACCTGGCTCCTGGGAGAAAGTCGCCTGCTTTTCCCACAACAGCTGCTTTGCTTGTACCCTTTCTGTGGGGTTCAACCTGTCCCCTAGCTGTACAAGGGTAGCGAGGTCAGTCTGGTGGTCCCTCTCTAACAAATCGGGAAGGGGTAAATTCTCAGGATCATCTGCAGCCGGGGCACATACTGCCGCAATATTCTCAGCTCTCTCCTGGTACTCTTTCAGCATGTTCACATGAAAGGATCTCTGAACCCTTTCATCTGTACAGCTGGCTATCAAGTAAGTAGTATCGCAGATCTGCGCTACTACTCTGTACGGGCCCTGCAAAGATGCTTGCATCTTGTTTGCCTTCACAGGTTTGAGCACCAATACTTTTTGCCCAACCTGGAAGACCCGCTGTCGGGCACCCTGATCGTACCATCTCTTCTGTCTCCCCTGGGCCGGCTGGAGATTCTCCCTTACCATCAGGGACAGTTTCTCCATGCGGTCCCGGAGTTCCAGGACATATGGCACTATGGGGGACCCCTCGTGTTCCGTCTCCCCCTCCCAGTGGCCCCGGATGAGATCTAGAGGTCCGCGGACCCTTCTCCCATACAGATTCCTGGGGCACCTCTCTGTAAGAAAACAACAGATGAGGCAGGAACCTCTCCCAGTCTCTGCAAGTATCTGTAAAGGTCCTCAGCATCTATTTGAGGGTACCGTTAAAGCGCTCGCAGAGACCGTTAGTCTGTGGATGGTAGGGTGAGCTAAGCAGCGGTTTAATGCCACACACCTTCCACAGCTGCTGAGTGAGCACAGCGGTGAATTGGGTTCCCTGGTCAGAGAGGATCTCCTTAGGGAACCCGACCCTAGTAAAAATTCTAACCAGGGCATCAGCAACCGTCTCTGCCTCTATATTAGACAGCGCTACTGCCTCTGGATAGCGAGTGGCATAGTCCACCACAGTAAGAACGTATTTCTTACCGGATGGACTAGCCCTGGCCAGTGGACCCACAATGTCAACAGCTATGCGGGAAAAGGGCTCCCCTATAATAGGCATCGATAATAACCTAGCCTTAGGGTGGTCTCCCCGCTTTCCTACCCGTTGACAGGTGTCGCACGTACTGCAATACATCCGCACAGCCTGGTTAAAGTTGGGCCAAAAGAAATTCTGTGAGATCCTATAGGCTGTGCGGCGGGACCCTAGATGTCCAGCTAACGGAACATTGTGCCCTATCCGCAGAATCTCCTGCCGGTACTTTGCAGGTACCACTAGCTGTCGATTCGGCGGAGGGGCAACACTTCTGGGAAGGCTTAGGGATCCTATATAACCTGTCCCCCACCCACTCATACCGCTCCCCATCTATTCCTTCCTCTCCAGCCTCTGCTCTATCTCTGTATTTCTGGAGAGTCTGGTCCGCCCGGGTTTCCCTCCCAATCTCCTCTGGGGAATCCCAGCTTAAGGGGGCGTGATCTAAGGTATCAGTCGGGGAAGAGGGTCTTACCTGGGTCTCATCAGCAGTCGAGCCGGTTCCAGTAGCACGGGTCTGAGCACAAGTAGTCACTGGGTTAACGTCAGCAGGACCCATCGGGGCATAGGCAGAAACCAAAGGGGCCAAATCGTTCCCAAGTAGAACATCAGCGGGCAAGTCTTTCATAACCCCCACATCCACATGTCTAGCGCCCACTCCCCAATCCAAATGTACCCGGGCAACAGATAAGCGGAACACGGCGCCTCCTGCTACCCTCACTGCCACGGTGTCTCCAGTGTGCTGGTGTTCCAAGACTAGGTTCTTTTGAAGCAGTGTCATGGTGGCTCCTGTGTCTCTCAGCCCATTCACTACTCTGCCATTCAGCTTCACAGTCTGCCGGTGTTGCTGGCGATTGTCCTGATGAGCTGCTTGCACTGGGTCGGCCTCGTGTAGAATGCCCCAGAACTCCTCCTGCTCGATACAGTGAGCAGCAGGCTGGGGTGGCTGCTGATTCCCACTGGCTGGTCTCCTCCACGACTGGGCTTGATTGGCGCTGTTCAGTGGGCACTCCGGTCGCTTGTGCCCCAACTGTTTGCACCCAAAGCACCAAATTGGCTGCGAAGAATCCCTGGCATTGAACCGGGAGGGTTGCACGTAATTGTTTGCTGGCAGTGCTGCTGGGGTGCGGTGCACTGGGGGTTGGTATGCTGATGGTGCTGGAGTTACTGTTGGTCGATACTCCATTCTGGCAGGAACTTTGGTAGCTGTACTGTCCAACTTGCGAGCGTCTGTATATTCGTCTGCCAGACGGGCAGCCTCGGGTAGCGTAGAGGGTTTTCTATCCCTGACCCACTCCCGGACCCCGGTAGGCAATCTATCGAAGCAGTGTTCCAGCACCTCCTCCCCAGTTACCGCTTGGCATCCTGCCATCCAGTGTGCTGCGGTACGGTGGACCCTGCAGGCCCACTCTACATAAGAGTCGCCAACCTGCTTGTTAGTTTCCCTAAAGCGTCGTCTGTAAGCTTCTGGGGTCACCGCATACCTGGCTAGGAGCGCATCTTTCACTGCCTGGTAGCTGGTGATCTCCTCCTCTGGGATGGCCCGAAATGCTTCACTAGCCTGGCCGGATAATTTCCCAGAGAGGATGGTGACCCATTCATCTGCGGGTACCTGGTGTACGGCACACTGCCTTTCAAAGTCAGCCAGGAACCCATCAATCTCTCCCTCTGTTTCAATAAAAATTTTAAATGCAGCAAAGGGTACCTTTTTCTTTCCAAAATTGTTATTAGGTACCTCTGCTGCTGCAACTCCTCTTTCCCGGAGCGCCTGGTGTGCCATCACTGCTGCCTGCACACGTTCCTCAATGTCTGCTGAGGGGTTGGGGCCAAAGTGTGCCAGCCTTATTTGCACTGCCCGGTTAAATTGTATTTCCTCGGGTGTTAAATCCAAAATGCTGGGCACATTAGCTCTCTCCATTCCCTGTGCTGCATCCATCTCCAGTAGCAAAGCAATAATTTCTCTCTTTTTCAAATTGCTTGCTGACCGTCCTCGGCGTTCAAGTATGTCTTTAAGGGTAGCACGCCTTAACTCCTCATACTGCATTTCTTTCACCAAATTGGGATGTGTAGCTGACCTTTTGTGCTGTGGGATTCATCCCGTCGCTTGCCACCAATTGTTAAGACACCCCTGGTGTCTTTAAGAGAAACCACCGTTTAGTTAACCTTCCCCTTTCGCAATACCAATAACTCCGTTCGCATAGACTGTAGTATACGAACCACCATCAGGGGAAGCGGTAATCTCCCAACCGGAATCCGTGAAAGGCTCCAAACTTCCGAACGGAAATCCACGAACTGCTGCTAGCCGCCGAACAACGATATCCACCAAGTGACTTTCGGTTCCAATAATCAGTCTCTAGGCGCAAATAAGAAATCCCCCCCAATAATGAGACAGAAGCTCCGCATTGAGGGTCAAACAGGATCTGGCTTTACTGTGGGCTACCTGCCCGTATTTATGCAGGTCTCCCACTTGGTGGACACTCCCCTAGGGGACCAAATGGGAGACTGTAATGACAGATAGACATGGGGAAATTTCAGACATACAGATGTAACCTTTTCCCACAATGCAATATGGTTTCCTCCCCTCTGCCCTGGAGATAATTGAGAAGTAATTCAATTATCTCCAGGACAAAGACAAATCGCCATCTTAAATAAAATACCAGAAAATACATAAAAATACATAACTTTATAATAACCGAACATTTCACATTCGTATCACATATCGCCAGATAGCCTGGATCTGAGTGCATATTATTGGCGAATAGCGCTCAGATCCCACACACATAGTTCAATCGCCATGGAGTCAAAGTCCTTACAGTCTTTCGGTATGCGATTGACTCCATGGGAAGGCTATCTTGGTTAAGTCCTTTCGTGTGTTGTAAAACTCCCGAACGGCCGGTGTTCGGACGCTTTCGTCGAGGCAGCCAGGCGACTCATTGTTTCAGCGGTGTTTGGCAGAAAAAGTGTTCGTTTTTAGTTCCATTAAATCAGTGCCGAACACCGCTGGGCTTTCGTGTGTTTTAAAATGGCCGCTGCCTCGTGGTCAACATACGAACGACTGCCACCCTGAATTTGGTTTAATTGAGAAGTGTCTGTGGTTAACCACAACGTTCTAATCAAGAGGTTAACCAGCAGCACACTTCTATCCTGGGTGGCCATCCGTTCGGTAGATTTGTTCGGTGAAAATAGTCAATCGTATGGCTGGGCTATAGAAACACGAAAGGGGGCAGAAATAGACGAATCCACCACAATAGACAGACAGATGGTTCTGTCACAGTAGTGTAAAGAGCACTTATAGTCACGTTGAATATGGGACATTTGTGAATTCAGAATCGGTGCGCGTAGAATAGGTTCCAAGTGGTTAGTGTCCATTCTGGCGAAAAAACACAGCAGGAGAACCGATAAAAGGACAAGCACCATATTATTGCCATCCCTGATAGCTGGGATCCTTCAACACCTTCTGCTTATCTTTAGCCTGGCTTGTATTTTACGACTATTCGCTCGCTCTTTCTTTCAGTGTTAAGCACGACCATGTAGGTATTACTCTCTATCTGTATTTTCTATTTCTTGTACGCTGGCACTTTTATTGGTGCGTTAGATCTGTATGGAACCTAAAAGGCCGCTCTATGCACCAGAACCACTACATCTTCACACATTTTGATTCCTGGAATCTGTCTGTGAACTGTAAATGATTTCCACTTACTGGTTCTGTTGTTGAAATGTCATTATGAAATGTGATGAAGAGGAACTGTCCAAATCAAGGCAAGATCAGAAAAATCTCCAATAGAACCATTCTTCGACCGGTCAGGGAGGGAAAAAAACTTCAATATGATTGCAAAGGACCTGCAGGAAGATGTAGCTGGTAGTGGGAGTAGTTGTACACCATGCGGCAATGCTTGCGCAAAACGTGGTCTGCGTGGAAGAATCAACAGAATAAAGCTTGCAATAATTAAACTCTCTGTCTGAAATCGGTCAAGGATAAACCAGAGGCTTTTTGGAAGTAAGTCCTCTGGTCTGATGAAGTAATAGCTGAATTCTTTGGCTATAATAACCAAAAGAACTTTGGGAGGGGGAAAGAACGTGTGGTTAGCTGAGAGTCGATCTGTCATATTGTGTGACTGAGGAAATATTCAGGGTTATTCACTAAACACCGGCGAAAATGATCGAATTCCGGAAGGATTAGAATTCTCATATTTACTAAAGCCAGTCAGTCTGACCAAATTAGCAGAAATTGACGGGAATGCATTCAGTCATAATACAAACGAAGTTACAGCACACACATAAAAATACACTAATCTTATCAGGCTACTTAAAATCACTTCTTTAAGAAAACAAATATGGTTATTCATTTCCACTATGTAGCCATATTGTGTTAAGACCACCACTACTTCACAGTACCCCAATATCGATAGGTCCTACACTAATTGCATCAGAGTACCCCACTATCGCTGTGTCCTACACTAATTACGTCACAGTACCCCAATATCGATAGGTCCTACACTAATTGCATCACAGTACCCCAATATCGCTAGGTCCTACACTAATTACGTCACAGTACCCCAATATTGCTGGGTCCTACACTAATTACATCACAGTACCCCAATATCGGTGGGTCCTACACTAATTGCATCACAGTACCCCACTATCGCTGTGTCCTACACTAATTACATCACAGTACCCCAATATCGGTGGGTCCTACACTAATTGCATCACAGTACCCCACTATCGCTGTGTCCTACACTAATTACATCACAGTACCCCAATATCGGTGGGTCCTACACTAATTGCATCACAGTACCCCACTATCGCTGTGTCCTACACTAATTACATCACAGTACCCCAATATCGGTGGGTCCTACACTAATTGCATCACAGTACCCCACTATCGCTGTGTCCTACACTAATTACATCACAGTACCCCAATATCGGTGGGTCCTACACTAATTGCATCACAGTACCCCACTATCGCTGTGTCCTACACTAATTACATCACAGTACCCCAATATCGGTGTGTCCTACACTAATTACATCACAGTACCCCAATATCGGTGTGTCCTACACTAATTACGTCACAGTACCCCAATATCGCTGTGTCCTACACTAATTATGTCACAGTACCCCAATATCGCTAGGTCCTACACTAATTACGTCACAGTACCCCAATATTGCTGGGTCCTACACTAATTGCATCACAGTACCCCAATATCGGTGGGTCCTACACTAATTACATCACAGTACCCCAATATCGCTAATTCCTACACTAATTACGTCACAGTACCCCAATATCGCTAGTTCCTACACTAATTACGTCACAGTACCCCAATATCGCTTGGTCCTATGGGAGACAAATTAAATAGTGCTTGTGCTAAATAAGAATGTGTTTTCTTAGGTGAACGAAGTATCCTTATAAGATTATTAGTGTATTTTTATGTGTCCACTGTAACTTAATTTGTATCATGTATAAATATTGGTCGCACTACGGCAGCACTATTCCTGCAGAATGCACGTTCTGGGTATGCCCCCGATTCCTTTTTGTCTTTGCTATGCAAGTTTGGAATCCAGACCAGATTTCCTTTGGGGTTAAGCACCACCAGCTTCAGAGGCCCCTTTGGAGGTGACCACAGGTGTGTGTATATATGAGGAGTATTTAAATAGTAATGCCACTTTTATTATACCCTTCATTTAGCACATATATAATTTGCACTAACACTTTATTTGTTTAGTTTTGACACTGGTTTGAACTGCTTTTGTATTCTGTATAATCACAATGCTCTTACAACAGATTAATTGGATACACTGTAGTTTATTTAGCACTCTTTAATTTGTCTCCCATATTTGGATTTAGTTTAGGGCCTGCCAATATTTGGGTACTGTGATGTAATTAGTGTAGGACCCAATATTGGGGTACTGTGGTGGGCTTAACACAATATGGCCATATGGTGAAACTTAATCCCCATATTTGTTTTCTTAGATAAATGATTCTATGTAGCCTGATAAGATTTATAAGTGTATTTTTATGTGTGCGCTGTAACTTAATTTGTATTGATTTGTGGTCATTACTGTAACGGACCGTTTCAGCACACAAGGGGTTAAAACCGTTTAGGCGATCGTCCCCTTCCAGAGATGCAGGCACAGCTACTGCAGAACACCAATCGCCGAACAGGAAACCATACGAATGCTGTAAACAGCCGAATAGGAAAAACCATACGAATAGGTTTACACTCCTAGCAGTCGAACTGGAACAACATACAATAAATCCCCCCAAGAACGAGACAAAGCTCTGTGTTGAGGGTCAAGCAGTGAACAGTCAGAGCTGTAGGTTTATTGTGCTTATGTACACATTCTTACACATTAGTACCACCCACAGGGTTTTGGAACACAACCAATAAACACATACAATACACTCAGACACTCCCACACAAATTCCTCTGCATGTGATTCAATTACCTTACACAATGGGTAATGTAATTTAGCACGAGCAGAGAAATACAATTTTTCCACATTATTCATAACTTGAAAAGTATGCATCACATTTTCAGAATCAGCATACTCCAAATACAAACATACGTCAAAATCATACAAATTGGTCCAGTGGTTCAAAAGATAGATCGTAGTCCTTTGTGACCACAGGAAGCATAGCTTTTCTGCCCAAAACCAGTTCCACAGAGTCTTCTATCCTGGAGATAATTGTGAAGTAATCCAATTATCTCCAAAGACAGAGGCAAAACTCCATTGAACACATGGCAGCAAAAAGACAGTAAAATACAATAAAATACACAAGGTTACATTTATGACATAAAATACAGACATACAACATATGCCCAGATAGCTTAGGTCTGAGCGCACATTATTACTGAATGGCGCTCAGAGCACACACATACAGTTCAATTGCCATGGAGCCAAAGTCTTTCCCATAGTCTTTCATTATACGAATGGGCTCCATGGCATAGTTATCTGGGTTAACACATTTACATAAAGTCTGGTCCATAGTCCAAAGGCAGCAGGCGGGCAGCCAGGCTTCTCCAATGCAATGTGGCGAGATTGCTCTCGTCACAATTACGGTAGCACCATTCCTGCAGAATGGATGTACCGGATGTGCTACCAATTTATTCCTGCAGAATGCATGTACCCGGATGTGCCCCAGATTCATTTCTGCAGAATGCATGTACAGGATGTGCCCCCGATTCATTACTGCAGAATGCATGTACCGGATGTGCCCCTGGTACACTGCTTACTAGCCAGGCACCTCATTGACAAAGTTAGAAATAAATTAATAGCCTATAGTGGTTAATAAGACATATTACTATGAGTGCTGTAGGTCAGGGCATATCTATGAAATATGTAAAAGAAATAGTGACTAGGAAGCCATTGCTTCCCAGTTGCTAAAATAAAAAGCCCAATGCCTTGGAGATGGAACCTGTAAAATAATGAAGGCTTAGTCTCCCCCATGCACCTACTGATGGACATTGGGTGAGGCCACTAATTTTATACCAGGGGAGACAGTGTGTCCCCAGTGTTATTTTGTGCTGTTGCAGTAAGTAGCATCCATTGGCAGTGATTGTGGGCTATCATAATAATGTAATGGGCCACCTAGTGTCCTCATCCCCCCCCTGGCAGAGGGTGTGGGCCAGTATAATATATGGTGGGGGGTCCTCACTCTAAGCCCCAATCCATGGGAAGCGGGTGGGGGATCTAAATGAGTATACAAAGTCCACTCCCATCCTGGGTGGCTAGGGGACCAGAAGCCCTTAGCAACCCTCTCTGCCCCCCTTAAATTAACATTCACTACCCCTCTACCCTAATAATAGTGAGGCTGGGAATTAACTTCTTATCTTCAGCCCTAAAAACAAAGGCCAAGTTAATATCCAATATGTAATGCAACTCTTAAAAAATGAAAAGAAAAAAAAGTCCAAAAGAAAATTAAAAACCACAATGCAAAAAAAAAAAAAAAGAAAACCATCTTCGCCACGCAAGGGCTCTGCTATTAAAAAGGTTCAAAGAGCGCTCTGACAGTCAAGTCTGACTTCTCTCGAGACTTACCATGGGAATAACCTGTGCAAAACTTTGCAAAACCTCTAGGCTGACCTCAGATATTTAGTACATGAATATTCCGAACTACCAAAAGTAGTACGGCTGCTTGCTACTGACTGACACAGCTTCCTACTGACTGACACAGCTTGTTACTGAATGTGACTGACACAGCTTCCTACTGACTGACACGCCTTGTTACTGAATGTGACTGACACAGCTTGCTACTGACTGACACAGCTTCCTACTGACTGACACAGCTTGTTACTGAATGTGACTGACACAGCTTCCTACTGACTGACACAGCTTGTTACTGAATGTGACTGACACAGCTTGCTACTGACTGACACAGCTTCCTACTGACTGACACAGCTTGTTACTGAATGTGACTGACACAGCTTCCTACTGACTGACACAGCTTGTTACTGAATGTGACTGACACAGCTTCCTACTGACTGACACAGCTTGTTACTGAATGTGACTGACACAGCTTCCTACTGACTGACACAGCTTGTTACTGAATGTGACTGACACAGCTTCCTACTGACTGACACGCCTTGTTACTGAATGTGACTGACACAGCTTGCTACTGACTGACACAGCTTGTTACTGAATGTGACTGACACAGCTTCCTACTGACTGACACACCTTGTTACTGAATGTGACTGACACAGCTTGCTACTGACTGACACAGCTTCCTACTGACTGACACAGCTTGTTACTGAATGTGACTGACACAGCTTCCTACTGACTGACACAGCTTGTTACTGAATGTGACTGACACAGCTTCCTACTGACTGACACGCCTTGTTACTGAATGTGACTGACACAGCTTCCTACTGACTGACACAGCTTGTTACTGAATGTGACTGACACAGCTTCCTACTGACTGACACGCCTTGTTACTGAATGTGACTGACACAGCTTCCTACTGACTGACACGCCTTGTTACTGAATGTGACTGACACAGCTTGCTACTGACTGACACAGTTTCCTACTGACTAACACAACTTGTTACTGACTGACACAGCTTGCTACTTGTAATGGCACCCTCAGCATAAAAGGGTTAAACCGCCGTTTAGTAGATCTTCACTTCCAGAGACACAGGCACAGCTACTGCAGAACACCAATCCGCCGAACAGAAAACCATATGAATGCTGTAAACAGCAGAACCGGAACCATACGAATGCTGTAAACAGCCGAATAGTAAAAACCATACAAAAGGTTTACACTTCTAGCAGTCGAACTGGAACAGCACACAATAAATCCCCCCAAGAACGAGACAAAGCTCCATGTTGAGGGTCAAGCAGTGAACAGTCAGAGCTGTGGGTTTATTGTGCTTATGTACACATTCTTACACATTAGTACCCCCCACAGGGTTTTGGAACACAACCAATAAACACATACAATACACTCAGACACTCCCACACAAAATCCTCCCCTCTGCCTGTGATACAATTACCTTACACAATGGGTAATTTAATTAGCACAACCAGAGAAATACAATTTTTCCACATTATTCATAACTTGAAAAGAATACATCACATTCACATATAACATACATTTTCAGAATCAGCATACTCCAAATACAAACATATGTCAAATTCATACAAATTGGTCCAATGGTTCAAAAGATAGATCGTAGTCCTTTGTGACCAAAGGAAGCATGGCTTTTCTGCCCAAAACCAGTTCCACAGAGTCTTCTATCCTTGAGATAATTGGGAAGTAATCCAATTATCTCCAAAGACAGAGGCAAAACTCCATTGAACACATGGCAGCAAAAGACAATAAAACACATAAAACATATAACTGTGCAGCCATTGCACAAAACAGGTACATTCAACATATCCCCAGATAGCTCAGATCTGAGCGCACATTATTACTGAATGGCGCTCAGAGCACACATATACAGTTCAATTGCCATGGAGCCAAAGTCTTTCCCATAGTCTTTCATTATACGAATGGGCTCCATGGCATAGCTATCTGGGGTATCACCGCTCAAACAGGGCAAGCACCGAATGACCCGGCTTTCATGTCTCTGCAGGGAAAAATCAAGCCTTTTAACATGGGGCCATAATCCAAAGGCAACAGGCGAGCAACCAGGCTTCTCCAATGCAATGTGGCGAGATTGCTCTCGTCACACTACTGAATGTGACTGACACAGCTTGCTACTGACTGACACAGCTTGTTACTGACTGACACAACTTGCTACTGACTGACACAGCTTGTTACTGACTGACAGTTTGCTACTGACTGACACAGCTTATTACTGACTGTGACTGACTCAGCTTGCTGCTGACTGACTCAGCTTCCTACTGACTGACACAGCTTGTTACTGAATGTGACTGACACAGCTTGCTACTGACTGACAGCTTATTACTGGCTGTGACTGACAGAGCTTGCTACTGACTGACACAGCTTCCTACTGACTGACACAGCTAGTTACTGACTGACACAACTTGCTTTTGACTGACAGCTCCCAAATGTCTGAACGTGTGACAGTTTAGTTTATATTGTAAACTAGTGGGAGAAACCTGTGCCTTGGCTCCTCTCAGCTTTGGAATTTTCACCATGGCTTGGATTCAGAAGTCCGAAGTTTGCTTTTGTTTTTTTTGAAATTTTTGTGAGATTTTTATGATGTGAAACCCTTTTGATATTTTTCTTTTATTGGCTGCCAGTTGCAGGTTGTTAGTGTCACTGTTTGTGGACAATGCTAGAACTGGATTGGATGAGCTCGGGTAACATCATTCCTCACCTGGGAAATTCGCCATCAGTGGGGTGATAAAGAATGATATTCTGCATGTGGCTGACGATTGGTGGAACTCATAATAAGTAATAATAAAACACTAAAGACCTCGATTTAATATTGTCGGATAAACTTTTAAAATTAATTATTTTTGGGGGGAGTTAAAGTTGTTTTAATATTTCATATTTAAACTATGAAACGTTTTACATGTACATACTGTAACAGTTCCAAAACAATTCTGAAAAGCAGGAGAATACCATACGAAACATGTAGCGTGGGCCACAAAGAGGTTGTAAATAAACTGAAATGATGAAAGATTTTTTTGTAGAAAACAAAAGTTGGGTGGTGGTTACTAGACCAAACCATCATATCAAAGCAATAAGATAGCCAGACTAGTATAAGCTTCCAATCCCGTGGATACATTTTGTAAGGGAAAGTGTAAGGCACAGTTAACTATGCAAACTTTTCCGGCAGTGGCCAAATAATATTCAGAGTTCCAAGAACTCTAACTGGTAGAGCGAGTCATTACTTATTTGCAAGTTTGCATCCAGTGATTTAAAAATTATTATTTTTTTTAGATTGGTGGCACTAAATAAAACCGATACAATAAACCGACTTTTTATGCAGAGTAATCAGCAGCCTCCGGTTACAGCAAGATGCCCTGTGACTAGTTTACAGTAAAACAAACGTGTCAGTTAGAATCTTGTCAAGAACCGTCCTAAAAATATAATTCGGTTTTATTTTACTTCAAAAACATTTCAGCATTTAAGACAAAAAAATGAAACAATCAAACGATGCACCTAGGAAGGTGTTAAAATCAGGAGAATGTTTAAACCCGGTACCAACAGCTCCAAAAATAGCACCATTAGGAACTGCTCTAGTTTACAGATTAGATATGTACAGTTTATAACCCCGGATTTTCTAAATAAAAAAAAAACATTTTTAAATGCTTTGTTACACCAACAGCAAAGTGCACAGAGTAAGGAGAACAATATAACACCTTTTTATTTGTAAAGATATTTGGAAATGTATACAACTTTGATACAGTTTGAGATTGCTCGTTGTAAAGACAAGGTTCCATAATGTAAGCCTGTTCCAACTCCGTGAGCTTTTTTTTTTTTTTTTTTAAACTATATCAGAACCCATTTTTGAAATTAAACCTAATGAGAGCAGCTGACCATCATGTAAAACAGCAAGAGATGGCGGTTCCCCTACTCTATGGTATTCACATGTAAAGAATATACAACTTCTTTATTCATCATCTTCTTTCTCTTCTTCATTTTTCTCATTCTCTTCATCATCATCATCATCATCTTCCTCAACCTTTTTCCGGGCAACTTTAGGAGCAACCTTAGCGTAGTCTTTGGACTTGAAGTCCGCAACATCCTTCTCCTACTTTTCCTTCTGTTTAGCAACCTTATTATTGTAGGGCTGCTTCTCGCTGTCACTCAAGTTATTCCACATCTCACCCGTTTGTTTTTTTGCTACATCACCAATAGAGATGCCAGGATTTGTGGATTTGATTTTGGGACGGAATTCTGAGCAGAACAGGAAGAGTCCAGATGGTGGTCTTTTAGGAGCATTGGGATCTGTCTTGCTTCCACTGAAAGGTTCGAAGTCTTTCATCTCCCAGTTATCTCACACTTTATCTTGTTTTGCCAGATCCTCAAACTTGCATTTTCCCGTGGCTAACATTATCTTCCATCTTTCTGAACATTTCTTGGAGAACTCTGCAAAGTTGACAGGCATTTCAGGGTTCTACTTCTTGTGCTCCTCACGACATGTATGCACAAACTAAGCATAAGCAGACATCTTGTCTTTTGGCTTTTGCGGGTCACCTTTTGCCATTTTGCAACTGTATTGGTCAGCTAGTGTGGAGCACTGCACACACCGCTTACTAAAATGATTTAATATGTTTAAGTAAACTTTTCAAATTATTTCATTTTCAATTTATATTATATACCGGCACATTATATTTATGATATGATTGTTTAATATGTAGAAAAATTCAGAATTTATTAAATGGAGGCCTTTGTTATGGGCGTCATGCTGCACATTGGGTATAAACAGGCTAATCTGCACACAAATTCTGTTTTCTGTCATTTTCCTTTCTACGTGAAGATGAACACTTCACACATTTGTACGAATTCAGTATATAACCATTTGTAATGAGTTTCGTGAATAAAAGTTCAGTCATCTCCCAGAATCCTCTCCAGGTGCCGACAATCCGAATTAAAGGAGTTAAAATATTTTGTATCTTATGAAATGTGTTTTGGTTTCTTATTAGCTGCGATTTTCATTAGGGGGGGTTAGCGTTAAATGATTAGATCATTATGTGGTATCAGCTATATCTTATTAATGAAAAGTTAATTAGCAGAATTAGCTCATGTTGCATTTCTGAATTAGTCAATATCAGTGATCTCATTTTACACAATTCATATCTTGATCTCTTTGTACCAGCGTTTTATGACCATTTAAAAATTGTCTCATTTAACATTTACTCTGCTTTATGAGCTTATTTTACTAAACCTATTTTTACGGGTAGCAGCCAGCTTGATGTAAGCACCAGAATTAGCCCAAACCAGTGGACGCACACTCACTGACAGACGTATACACTCATTGACAGACACACGCTCTCATATACACTGACAAACAATGACATACACACACACACACTATTACTTGAACACACGTTGACAGATGCACGCACTCACTGACCGACACATACACACTCACTCACAGACACACACAGACACACACACACATACACAGACAGCCAGACACACACAATCACTCACATACACTCACTGACAGCCAGACACACACAATCACTCAGACATACACACTGACAGCCAGACACACACATTTACTCAGACATACACACTGACAGACATACACACACAATCACTCAGACATACACACACTGACAGACAGACACACACACACACACAATCACTCAGACATACACACTGACAGACATACACACACTGACAGCCAGACACACACAATCACTCAGACATACACACTGACAGACATACACACACTGACAGCCAGACACACACAATCACTTGGATATACACATGCTGGCAGCCAGACACACACAATCACTCAGACATACACACTGACAGACATGCACACACTGACAGCCAGACACACACTCAGACATACACACACTGACAGCCCCCCTACCCTCCCTTCTCTCACCAAACATTAACCGATTACTTTTATTATTATTATTTTTTAGTTTAAATCCACCCAGCCTCCCTACCTTTGGGAGTATTGGGTGGATTTTTTTTACCTGGGGTCCAGAGGGGCTTTGCACAGGAAGGGAGTCACGCAGGCGGTTGTCTGGCTAAGAATCCGGTCGGGCGGCGATGGTGAGGGAGCACTGATTAATGAACTCTCTGCTCAGCTCCCTGGCGCGCTGCAGAGTGATGCCGGGATCCAGAATATGATGTCATATTCCAGCTCCTGGCATCACTCTGCGGCGCGCGAGGGACCTGAGCAGAGAGCTCAGGGGAAAGTGCTCCCTCGCCAGCGCCGCCTGAACGGATTTTTAGCTGGACAACCGCCTTCCTGGACTGTTTGCCGCCAGGCTAACAAGGCATTTGCGGGCAGTGTTTTTTGCCGCCCCCTGGAAATTGCCGCCCAAGGCAAATTCCTTGTTTGCCTCGCAGCTAATACGTCCCTGGCCCAAACCTGTTAACCAGCACCTTGTTAATGAACAATGGATCTCTGTTCTTTCTATAGCCGAGGTGCATATTGTGAAGAAATCCCCCCTTTGTTACCCTATTTCTGCCCATTGCATTCGGTAGATGAAACTACAGAACAAAGACCACCCCTCTGGCTCATTAACATCAAAGATTGATTCAATTGCTACCTCTGTCTGTGTGACCAGCATTCGTACAGCCGAATGCCACGTGGCAGAGAAAACCGTGGCCATCTTTTTTCATGCGAACAAAGGCAGCGGGACCTGGTCGTCGAGTGTATGGAACTGAAAACGGACACTCGACTTCCCGAACACCGGTCTCAAACAGATGAACGCTGGAACTCTATTTACCGAATAGCTAGAAGAGCGCTATTCGGTACTTTGGTGTATTTGCAGAGGGGCACGAACGCTGCTAGGAGCCAGACGAATCCATTCGGTACTTTGTTCGTTTTTTTTCCTGCTATTTCTAAAGTGACTGGCAAAACTCACCAAACTCATGGAACTGTTTTGGGCATACAGCCCAGGGTGAGCCGGTCACAGAACACATCCCTAGTATTCGCGAACCCCTGAACCGATCTAGGTGAAATTTGAATATGTTGGTCACCCAGATCAGGGCTATCAGGGGACATATGATTTGTGGGGATACCCCAAGCATAAAGGGGTGTTCCAGTTATTGGGGAAAAAAGTGATTTTTCAGCCCAGAGATAATTAAGTCATTCTTTTATCAGACTTAATTATCTCCAGGGTTAGGGGAGGTAATTGTGGGTGTGTGTTAAAGTTTTACTTTATATGATTGGTGAATATTTGTCCCTCCCTGAGGGTTGTCCCCTTGCATGGGGACTTGCATAAAAGCTGTGTGCACCCATTAAAAGTTAGTTCATTTTGTACCCTTCTTCTTGACTTCGGCTGATGTTTGGGGATTCGTGTGTTTCACTAAGGGAATGATCTTGTGAAGCTATTGGAATTGTTATAGGATTCGTCTACCATATCTACCGAACGGAGGGCTATAATCACTAAGGCTTTGGCAGTTCCGGAGGAAACTACCGAATGAGGTTTAAATATACTTGGTTTCCTTACAACTGGTGGCAAGCGGCGGGATTCGAATCCCGAACGGACTTTCTGAACCAAGCAAGGGAATGAATGGCTCAGCAGTATCAGCTACTTAAGAGAACTACGCTAAAGGATTTACTTTATTAATTATCTTCATCTAAATAAGTGATGGCTGGTGTTTTTGTCCTGCCTTGAAATATCCCAGCGGAAGATAATCTCAATAAGTGTTTCGTTCCTAAACTGGAAGCCATTTTCTGTGCCTCCTGTGAAGGAATTATTCGTTTTATTTTATGTCCGTTCATTAAATCATTTGTTTTACCAAACGGAGACCACCCTGGAACTAATTAGAACGTGGAACACTGTGTAGTAATACGGAAACCGCAGACTAATTGAATGCTCCTACGTGGCCACTATTTCATGCATACGAACGCACGTGGTGAGAAAAATAGACGTCGGCCATCTTGTCTCCCGAACGCTGCCAGCTGGACTTGGTCATTGAGTGCCTGGAACTGTTTTCGGCAACACACTCGCACGAACCCCGTTGTATATGGAAGTCCCCTATGTCCTATTTCCCAGCACTGTAGACGAATGGCGTTTGGGAGTTTGAAACAGACGAACGGCAGGAGCTTTCTACACGAACCCTCTATATGAATCTATACGAACGGAGACCGGCTCTTACTACAAATCCTCTGGAACTGTTTCTCAGATTCACCCTCGTGGCAGACCGGTCAACTTTCCATACAGTGCCGTTTGAAAACTACCAAACGGATTTGGCTGAAATTTTTATATGTTTCTCCCACAGAGTTCAGCTATGCAGGGAAGTGGGTTTTTGTGTATTTTGGGGGTATTTCTAAAAATTAGGAAAATGTTAACTTTTTCTGGCCAGCAGATAATTGAGTTTAGTATGTTTCCAAGACTCAATTATCTCGCTGGCTCAGAGGAGGAGTCATATACTGTATAAATTGGATGCCTGTTTTGCCATTAAACCAGTCTTGTCCCAGCATTAAGCTTTAGCTCATGTGTGGGTTATTATGCTACACCAGCGATATTGGAACCTTTGGATTACTGGCGATATTATTTCATGGAATAAGGGAATACCAGACGGGGATAACTATTCTGACCGTCACACCTCCTATTAGCTGCATTAAAGGGAAAGTACAGACACTTATAGTACTTCAACTCACAGATTGTGTCCTCGCTTAGAAAGTGGCAAATAAAGAATTATCATTATTTTGACACTTTTTACATAGCTATTTTACCGATAATGTCTGCTAAATATTGGAGTAAATTTTGAACATTTTCTATTCAGTTTCTATAGTTAGAATTTTCATAGATGATATAATGGGCCTATATCTCATTTTGGGGCATTATAACAGTTTGACTGTTCAAATAACCCCACAAAGGGCTTTCATTTGATAAAGCAGACACCCCAGGGTATATTATATGGTGTATATTGTGCCTTAACTTGCCACCATTTGTTGACCAATTTATGTCAATGTTTGTGGTGGTAAACAAAATGTAATTTTTTTACATATATGTTGCATTTTTGCTGGGTATTTCTTACACTTGATATGTGCCACTGTCATAAAATGTATGACCTAGACCCTATTTTGTGAAGTTACAGTGCTGTAAAAGAGACGTGACATGTTTAGGTTAAGTGTGAATTTTCATAGATGGTGTTAATGGGTCCGTGTTCCATTTCCAAAAACTTTAGCAGGTGACCTATTCCATCTACCCCATAAAGGTATACCATTTTTTTTAGAAGAAGACATCCCAGGGTATTTCAAAAGGCATATTTTGAACCTTAGCGTGGGATCATTTTTCCACTAGCTTGTACCAAGCATTTTTTCTGCATTTTTGACTGACACAGTGAGTTGTTACTGCATGTTTCGCAAACCTTATGTGTGCTACGGCAGCATAACACTTCATATGTTGCTCCGCTATGCCGTCTGAGTATAGGAATACCCCCGTATGCACCTATGCCAGGTACAATGGTACCTCGGTTTACAAACGCCTCAGTTAACATTTTTTTTCGGTTTACAAATGAAAATCCATTGAAAATAATGCCTTGGTTTACAAATTTTTTTTCGCAATACAAAGCATGTTTCCCCAGAATGCATTGGGCCTGGAAAGTTTATAGCGCCGCCCACGTACATGCTGGAGTCTGTGGGTAGCACATGGAGTCGAGTATGGAGGTGTTGGAGCGGCTTTTGCATCGAGTTTTGGAGTCATTCTGGAAATGTTTTCAGTGGTTTTGGGACTTTTTGGTGCATTTCTCAAGCGGTGGAAAGGTAGGGAGCTGAGCTTTGTCGTTTGCATGCCTTTTACTGTGTGTTCTGCTCATTTTGACTTGGTTTGCAATGAATTCCTATGGGAAACCGCGTTTCGGTTTACAATTTTTTTTTTAAATAATAAAACGTACCGGAGAACGCATTAGATTCGTAAACCGAGGTATCACTGTATATCTGGATATTGAAGGGGCACATTTAAGACGTAGCCAGTTTTTTCAAACTTTCAACTTTTACTCTGGGTCCATGTCCCATTTTGGAGTAGTTTAGCAGGTTGGTTATTCAAACTACTCCACAAATGCATACCACTTCTTAAAGAATACACCCCGGGGTATTTTAAAAGGCATATTTTGAACCCTAGCAAGGGATAATTTTTTTGCTAGTTTGTACCAAGTGTAGTGATAACAAGCATTTAAAAAAAAAAAAAACTTTTTTAGACTTTATTTACTTTTAAAACTTTTTTTACTTTTTAAAACCTTTTTGTGTCAATGTTTTATTGAGGCAAGATAGTAATAAACAACAGTCAGAAAGGAGTCTGAACAAGTGCTCACATGAGCAGTAATGCAGTACAAGTACAAGAGTGCAAATATGAGCTTAACAATATTAAAATACATGGGAAGAAACTCCTAACATTGTCTGACACTTTTATATTTTAAGTAAAAGGTTAGAGTGTATTAAGTATGCAACACAGGCTGGTCTAAGATTTAGTGTCAGCTAGGCATGGTGGCTAACACTAAATAGGAATGTTGCATTCTAGGCTAGATTTACATGAGACGGTTGTAACGGATCACCTGGCACCCCGACTGGGTACCTCCGTTGAAGGATGCTCCTAGCGCTTCCTGAGGACTCCAAGCACTGCAGCAGACACCACAACCACCGAACCGGAGAAGTATACGAATGCTCTCAAGCATGGGAATGCTGTAAGCAGCATACAATAAGCTTACACTCCTGGCAATCAGCATACAATCCAATTCCCCCAATAACGAGACGACACTTCGTTTTGAGGTCAAGCAGAACTGACTGTACTGGCACATACAGCCTCTTTTATTCACAATCCACAAACATAGTACTGCCCACAGGGTTTTGAAATACAACCAATCAATCCGTACAATACACACAGACACTCCCACACAAAATCCTCCCCTCTGCCTGTGATATGATTACTGAACACAATGGGTAATATAATTATCACAGGCAGAGAAATACAGTTTTTACAAAATATTAATAACTTCCAAAATATACATGCCATTCACATAAAACATAAATTTTCAGAATCTGCATGCTTGAAATATACACATACTCAAAAATCAGGGCAATCGGTTCAGGGGTTAAAAAGTTAAGGGAAAGTCCTATTTGACAAAATGAAGCGTGGTATTTCTGCCCAAAACCAGATCCACAGAGTCTTCTATCCTGGAGATAATTGGGAAGTAATCCAATTATCTCCAAGGACAGAGGCAAAACTCCATTAGCCACATGGTAGCAAAATACAATAAAATACATAAAAATATATAACTGTGCAGCCATTGCATAAAACGGGTACATTCAACATATCCCCAGATAACTTAGATCTGAGCGCAAATTATTACTGAATGGCGCTCAGATCACATACATACAGTTTAATTGCCATGGAGCCAAAGTCTTTCACATAGTCTTTCATTATACGAATGGGCTCCATGGCATAGCTATCTGGGGTAACACTGCTCACACAGGGAAAGTACCGAATGACCTGGCTTTCGGGTCTTTGCAGGGGAAAATCCAGCATTTCAACATGGGGCCATAGTCACAGGGCAGGAGGCTGGCAATCAGTCTTCTACAATGCCCAGTGGCGAGGCTAGTTCCACCACAAAGGTGACAACTGAAGCCAGACTCTCTAGCATACACCTGCACTGCACAGGTATAAAGTGAAACGAAATGAGAAGGAAATGATAAGGGCATGAAATAGAGAGACAAAGTAGCTCAATATGAGACAGCAAGTATCACCTAATGCCCAGGAGTGTATGGAGATAGCCGGTAGGAACAGCCAGGCTGTTGTGGAGAATAATGGCCCTCAAGCCCCAGGCCATCATGAAGGCATGCATCACAGTACCACAGACTTGGGTACTCATAAACAAGGCCAAGTCTCTTCCTATTGGCAACCAGCCGAAGCTCCTTCTGGATTGTCGCCGCCAGCGGCGGGGGATCTTCAGCTTCTGTACTTGATGCGCCAATGGTGTAGCCCTTACAGGATACACGGATGCTTGTGGGGAGGTAGCGCCCAGGGGGGGTCCCACTCAACTCCTGCCACTCAGCCGTCTCTTTTGGTCTTGGGTCGGTGCTACTACAATTTGTGCTGCCAATTTTGGCTAAAAGTTTTCAAAATGCTCATCCAAGCTGTGACAGACCCATCTGTATGACTATTATTTGTCGGTTTGCCTTCCTTTCGTGGAAATTGCCTGTTCCTATAACCCCATGCGTATCATTGACTTTTTGCCGAATAAATCTACCGAACGGACGGCTACCTAGAAGAGAAGTGTGCTGCTGGTTAACCTCTTGATCCCAATTAGAACGTTGTGGTTAACCGCAGACACCTCTTAATTATAACCGAATACAGGGTGGTCGTCGTTCGTATGTCGACCACGAGGCGGCGGCCATTTTAAAACACGCAAAAGACCAGCGGTGTTCGGCATTGATTCTATGGAACTAAAAACGGACACTTTTTCTACCGAACACCGCTGAAACTACAGACCGCCCTTCTCAGTCGACAAAAGCATGCGAACACCGGCCATTCGGGAGTTTTGGATTACACGAAGAGACTTAACCATCCCATGGAGTCAATCGCATACCGAAAGACTGTAAAGACTTTGACTCCATGGCGATTGAACTATGCGTATGGGATCTGAGCACTATTCGCTAATAATATGCCCTCAGATCCAGGTTATCTGGGGATACGTTACACAAATGTAATATGTTCGGTAGTTGTGCAATTATTTATTTTCAAGTGTTTTCTGGTGTTTTACTTAAAATGGCGATTTGTCTTTGTCCTGGAGATAATTGAATTACTTCTCAATTATCACCAGGGCAGAGGGGAGGAAACCATGATGCATGGTGGGAATCTTTTGTGCCTGTGTGTCTGAAATAGCCATATGTCTGTCTGTCATTACAGTCTCCCATTTGGTCCCCTAGGGGAGTGTCCACCAAGTGGGAGACCTGCATAAATACGGGCGGGTAGCCCACAGTAAACCCAGTTCTTGTTTTACCTTCAATGCGGAGCTTAGTCTCGTTATTGGGGGGGATTTACTACCGACGGATAGAGACTGATTGCTGTAGCTGAAAGCCGCTTGGAGGATATATTTGTTCGACGGTTAGCGACGATTCGTGGATTATTGTTCGGGAGTTTGGAGCACTCTTACGGATCCCGTTCGGGAGATTACCGCTTTCCCCTGGTTGTGGTTCGTACACTGAATTATATACGAACGGAGATGGCAAGATTGTGAAGGGGAAAGCTCAACTAAACGGCGGTTTCACTCCTAGGTCTCTGGGGTGTCTTAACACAATTTACACTTGCCCAGTAGTGCTGTGTTGGGCCTGTACAGGGTCGTGAAGTGTGTCCACCATATTGAATCTGTGAGTTCGTCAGAGGTACGAGGAGTCTGCGATGACCCCACAGTTCCAGAGGGGGGAGTCAGCTCTATTTAATTGGGGTGTTGAGCTGCTTGGTTCAGCATGAGGAAACTGCCCACATTTCCCCAGTTCCCGCTGGCTGCAAGCCTATAATCTAGTGTCACTCAATTTGTTAATATGTTCCCCGTTTAGAGAGCAACTCAGATTGAAGCTTTTGGCTCTACAACCAGGTACATCACAACCAAACCACACGGTTTTCGAGGGCAAGACTTGTCTGCTTGCAGGCCAGGCTCTGACCCCGCCTTTAAAAAAAAAAAAAAAAATTGTAACCCCTTAAGGACACATGATATGTGTGACATGTCATGATTCCCTTTTATTCCAGAAGTTTGGTCCTTAAAGGGGTTAAACGTTATTAAAACATAAAACTTTTTTACTGTTAACCTCTAGTTAGCTTAATGCCAAATTCCCCAATTTCCCACTAACTTCCACTCACCCCAGCTAGCTAAATATATCATGTAAAATACTGTGATCTGTAGTAAGTGATCAATTGGAAGGGAAGGGGTTCCTTTTAATAAATATGAATAAAAAGGGGGTGGGATTTAACTTGAATTGCTTTTTTTGCAGGGAGAAGAGGATCAGCACTGATCTGTCTCCCTACACTTCATAATGAATGTGGAAGAGCAGGGAGGCGGATCGTGAGTCCCTGCAGCACGTCAGCAATCCACTACCCTCTCAGTAAAGTAATATTTCCTGATATTATTTTTAAACATTTGCCCCTCTAATTTAAGACTATGTCCTCTTGTTGTAGTTCTTCTTCTCTTAAATATAGTTAATAAAAAAGAAGAGAACAAGCTCTTAACCCTAAAGTATAGGTGGTAGTATATTTTAAAACATAACTTTTATTGTTGTAATAGAGAAAGAGTAAATAGAGACAATATATTGTTTTGCCACTAGATGGAGACAAAGCTAAACCACACTAGGAAAGGGAATGATCACCCATATATCAGGGACAAATGGCCAATGCAAAGGCCTGTCCAATAGGGGCAAAACAGAGGTGGTCTCTGATTATATAAACTCAATATGTTCGGTCATACTAAAAAAATCCTAAAATCAAAACCCCAGTGATTAAATAATATAACCAGTTTTGAAATCGATACAAAAGTAAAAAGTTGAATTTTTTTTTTTTTAAAAAGCCTTCTCACACCTAAATTCTGCTTCTATTTAAAGCTTGTGTGTGCCAGACATATCTACAAAATATTTACATAAATGTAGTGAGTTATATGTATTGTGCATTAAAGAGGAGCCACCCACGGTAATTAGAATGTTATTAATGGTGAATATCCTTATAATCAGGTTAAGATAAATGGACTGAGACTCCATTTGTTGTGGAACAGACAAGATGTAACCGAATACACTTAATCGACTGTAACTTTAATATCCCAACCTGGAGGGAACCAAGGAATTCCAAATGGAATACTGCAAGATATGGAACCCTTCCCCTTATGTCTGCATGTGTAACCAGTCCCCCTGTTGTTCCTGTTGTTCCTGGTGCCCCGGGTGCCGCTGGCGCTATGGAAGACAGGACTGCAGGGGACTCCCATCATCCTCAGCCAGCAGTCCATACTGAGGAAACCGCCAGTGGAGGTAAGAAAAGTATGACTAACATTGTGTTTGACTCCACTGGTGGTTTAGGGATGGCTGAGGAGGATGGGAGTATGGATGTAACTGTAAATGTAATGATGGGACCTATTGGCCTTAGTAAAAAGGTCCACAGCCAGCCTGTTTGTATTAATGATGTTGCCCCTGCCCCTGGTGTTGTTGCCCCTGCCCCCGGTACTATTGCCCCTGGTGTTGTTGCCCCTGCCCCTGGTGTTGTTGCCCCTGCCTCTGGTTATGTTGCCCCCGCCCCCGGTACTATTGCCCCTGCCCCTGGTACTGTTTCCCCTGCCCCTGGTTATGTTGCCCCCGCCTCAGGTTATGTTGCCCCTGCCCCTGGTTCACTGGAGTTAGTTGGTACACAGGTGGCGGGCACGAGCACGGGCACAGGCACCCTGACAAAGGGTGCCGCGGTTATAAATAGTTTAGACGCACAAGCAGGTACACGGGTTCCCCTTAGGCACTCCCAGGTTGTCACCCAGGGTTCTGGTGTGACCGAGGCCTCTGGTTCAGCGAGGGGAGTCCGTCCGAATCATTGGCGGGTCCCGGTGCGCCCAATGCTTGGGCATCTGGGCCACCTCGCCTCTCTGCGGACGGGCCTGCTACGCATCCTCAGGTTTCCTTTGGGAACAGGAGGAACGTGGTACGGCTCATCAGTGGGGGTGAGACCTAGGTGCCTGACAGACGGTGGCTGGTGACCCGGCTAAAGGATATGGGATTTGCGCCCGTGGACCTGTACGCGCTCATCCATGCCTCGGGCACCCGGGAGTTCGACGTCTCCTTTATGACGTCGCAGCTCCTGGATCGCTTCTGGGCTGGGTGGGAAGCGGCCAGGTCTGCACAGGGTACAAAGTGGGCAGGATTCACCGCTGTGGCCATTTCTCGCCAGGGTCTTAAGAAGGTCACTTTCCTGGTGAGAAATGAATCCATCCCCATAGCAGACATCCTTGTTTGGACTAAGAGGTTTGGGGATGTTAAATCCCCCCCTGTTAAGATCTTAGATGAGGATGGGATTTGGACAGGCGGATGGACTGTTTCAGTGTTGCTGCGGGAGATTCGAGGTGTCACACAGCATATGCCTAATAGTTTTTTCATCGGGGCTGACCGGGTATCCTGTTTTTACCCTGGTCAGCCCAGGGTATGTCACAAGTGCGGATCGTACAGGCATTACAGCAATGCCTGTACGGTCCTCAAATGCACTATGTGCGGCGCTGTGGGGCACCTCCGGGACAGCTGCAGGGAGATCCGGTGTCATCTGTGTTCAGAGATGGGTCACACGTACCGCACCTGCCCCGAAGCCCAGCACAATGTAGAGTCCATCTGGAGTCAGGAGCCGGTGGAGATGGACTCTGCTGGGTTAGGGGTTCAGGTAGCATCGTCATCTACAAGGCCCATCTCTGGCACAAGGGTTTCCCTGCCCCAGCAACAACCCATCCTCCCCTCGGTCTCTGTAACATCTCAGGACCCTGGGAAGGCCACAAGTTCACGTCCCCTCACGAAAAGTGTACGTAGAGAACGCACTACCTCCACAGCCATTATGGCTCCCCCTAGACCCCCTCCCCCTAGGCCCCCCCCTCCTAAATTCTCCACGGTGAAGGTTACCCCCACTGAAAAATCCCCAGATGCACGTCCCTTAGATGCACAGTCCCTAGAGTGGAGCACGGTGAAAGGTAAGAAACCCCCCCCCTCCAAGACCTCGACGCTGCCCTCACCCCGGAAGATCGCCATACCCCCTGCGGCGAAACCCCCGAAAGGGGGAGACGCCACTTATAAGGGTGGTGTGGCACGGGCGTCATCCTCCTCTTCGGGCTTGCAGGAGGCCCCGGTGCCCGTATCTAACAGGTACGAGGCACTGTCCTCCAGCTCTGACTGTGAGTACGAGGAGGAGATGGCGAACCTCCCCGAGGTGGTGGCAGGGGTTGAGGTGGGACAGGAGGTGCTTCTGAGAGACGACGGGCCACTGTATCCCGGAGTCTCAGTGAAGAGGTTCCTCGGTTCCGACACGGAGGAGGAGGGGTACCGCAGAAGGAAGGGAAAGTCTCCTTATACTTAATGCCCTTATGGCGACTTTTCCTGTACTCTCTGTGGCTACGGTGAATGTAAACAGCATTAAGTCCAGCAGGGCCCGCTTTTTGGTTTACGACCACCTCAGCCGGGCTCCGTACAATGTCATCTTGGTACAGGAGACCCGGCTGGAAACCCTCGCGGCCCTGCACGCTGCAAAGCGGGACTGGAGATGGGGGCCCTCCTACTTCTCTCTAGCCACAGAGAGATATGGGGGAATCGCCATCCTATTTAAGGACGTTGATGTTAGCATCAACAGGGTTATTGAGTTGCAAAAAGGACGGTGTGTGGTTTTAGATGTCTCAATGGGCAGGCAACCTTTCAGGATAATTAATATCTATGGCCCCCAATCTAAGTGGGAGAGGAAGCGCCTGTTTATTGAGATAGAGCCTTACCTTTATACATCCCAGCAAATCCTGTTTGGCGGTGACTTTAACACCATAACTAGGCCTCAAGACAGGAGAGACGCCACTCAGAGGCTGGGGTATGACTCCTATTTTTTAAATAAGATGGTTAGTCAGGCTGGATTGGTCGATGTGTACCTTCATCACACTCCCAATCCCACGGGTGGGTACACTTATCACAGAGGTAGCTGTCAGAGTAGGATAGATAGGTTTTTCTTTAAGGAGAATTTCCCGGTGGCGGCACCCGTGCTTACACCGGTGGAGTTCTCCGACCATCACATTTTGTCTTGCGAGTTGAACGTCTATAGTACCCCACCTAAGGGTAGAGGGATCTGGCGGCTAAATTCAGACCTCCTGGTGGAACAGAGGGTTCAGCAAGCCTTCATGGAATTCTTTCACGATCAGATGACATTGGCCGACTTAGGCCAAACGAAGTCTGAGTGGTGGGAGATGGTGAAGGCCAGAACTCAACGGCTGTTTCACAATCTCGCCCGGAACATGCAGTCCTCCAGGTACAAGATGTATCTGGGCTTGCTTGGGAGGTTAGACATCCTGATCTCGCAGGGAGGTGACCCCGAGGACATTGCGGCAGTTAAAAACCTGATGAGGAGTTATCAGTATGACAGGTACGCCTCCCTTGTAAAAGAGAGGGATCATGGGTCATACCGCTCGCCCGATCCTTATCTTAGCTGCAAGCGGAAGGAAGGTACCAAGTCCATCCCTAGTCTGCGGGGCACCGACGGGACCCTAGAGGAGTCTCCTCGCGGGATTCTGAAGGTGGTCCGCGACTACTATATTGAGCTCCTCGGAAAGGGCAGCCCCCAATGTAGCGAGGAGGGAACCTCCCACGGGAGAAGGGTGGATGACTTCTTGAGCGAGCTCACGCTCCCTGAGCATAGCGACCTCTCTTTTGACGAGTTGGTCAGCGAGATCACCATAGAAGAGGTCACAGAGAGTATCCAACAGCAGAACAAGTGTAAGTCGCCAGGTCCTGATGGTCTGACGGCCGAGTTTTACCAACAGTTCTGCGACCTCTTGGCCCCTCATCTGACCGAGGTGTTTAATGAGAGCTTGGCTCAAGGATTATTGCCACCCTCGATGAGGACTTCTGCCCTGATCTTGCTGTCCAAGCCGAACGTGCTCGACACAGCGGATGTGGGGAACTGGCGCCCCATATCCCTGTTAAATGTCGACAGGAAGGTCCTGGCAAAGATTTTGATGAAACGAGTACAGGGCCTAGCGAGGCGTGTCCTATCCACCTCCCAGTACTGTTCAATCGAGGGCAGAACTGTCTTTGATGCCGTTTTCGAAGTCAGGGAAGCCCTCGAGAAGTGCAGGGACGGAGAAAGGGGGATATACCTTCTGGCACTTGATCAGTCCAAAGCTTTTGATCGAGTAGATCACCGTTATCTGTGGTCAGTCTTGCGGAAGTATGGCTTGCCGGGAAAATTCGTCAATTGGATAATCACCTTGTACAGAGGGGCCGAAAGCTTCGCTCTTGTGAACGGGTGGAGGGGCAGGACGTTTAGGATCCGATCCGGGGTCAGGCAAGGCTGTCCTCTCAGCCCACTCTTGTACGTGTTTGCAGTCGATCCCTTCATCCGAAGGGTCGAGGCAGGCACGTTACAGGGAGTGGCCAGGGCTCCGGAGAGGCCTTTACGGGTTGTTGCCTACGCTGATGACATCTCCATAGTGGTCTCCAATACTCGGGAGGCCACGGAGGTGGATGATTTAATCCTAGCGTATTCTGCCGCTTCAGCCTCTCGTGTCAACAGGGACAAGAGCGTAGTTTTCTGGTGCGGGAAGGAGGGGGACCAGTTCCCTCTTCCAGACGGTTTCCCGAGGGCCCAGCCTGAAATTAAGATCTTGGGGGTGGTGTTCGGACCAGGGGATCTGGCTCTCAGGAACTGGACCGAACGGCTTGCCATAGCTTCTAGCAAGGTGGAGGAGAGCCACAGGTGGAAACTGACGTTCAGAGAACGGGTGAACCTAATCAAAACCTATGTTCTGACCGTATTCGGCTACGTCAGTAACATCTTCCTTTTGCCCAGGTCCCTCCACGCTCGGATGTTTGCGCTGTTCTTCCGCATGTTGTGGGGGAACAGGCTGAACCTCATCAAAAGAGAGGTCACTTACCTGGCCAGAAAGGACGGGGGTCTGGCCATGGTCAACCCCATCGTCTTTTTACTAACACCTTCCTGAAAAGGAATTTCGGGGCTCTCCTGAAGGACGAGCAGCCTGGCTGGGTATGTATATTCAGGGAGTGGGTCACACCTTTCCTGGTGGACTGGTTTCAGGGTGGGAGGGTGAAGAGCATGAGAGTTCGGCATTCTAGCTATCTTCCGTCTTCGGTCATCGAGGGAGTGGGAATTCTGCGCAGGTGGAACGTCACGGTGGAGGAGGTTCGGGACACTCCCAAGAAGCTTCTCGACGGGAGGGTCCTGGCCACCCACTTTGGCATTCAGCTTGCTTTGAAGGACTGCCCGCCAAGTACTCTCGCCTCGGGGTTGAAAAACATCAACTCCAGGCGCCTTCCGGAGAAATACCGAGACGTGGCGTTTCTCTCCTTCCACGGTAGACTTTACGTTCGAGGGAACTTGAAGTACAGGAACATAACGGATCGTGGTTGTCCTCGGGTGGAATGTTCCGGGGAAGTGGAGTCCATGGACCACTTCCTCCTCGAGTGCCCCTTTAACGTACAGGTCTACAAAGAGGTCTCAGCCGCCTTAGGCATCCCCTGCTTATCCCGCTGGACTTATGCGGAGTGGGCGTACGGGACGTCCAACTCAAGGGGGAGGGCTTTTGATTTGGGCACTCTTTATGTAGTCAGTTCAGTGGTTAAGTATTTCACTTGGATGGCAAGGTGTCAGGTTTCCCTTCAACGTAAAGACCTTTCCTGTCAGGTGGTGGTAGCAGACATTCTGAGGGCGGTTCGTGGGATCTATACCACCGAAAGGGCCTCTATGGATCCCACCATTTGGCAGCGTTTGTGGCGAAATCTCAAGGTCCACCCGCCTTGAACCGCTCCATGGGCGCCCTTGTCTTGGTGAAGGGAATTCCAAATCTGTCTTCACCTTTCCCCCGTAGATTTTGAACTGGTTTTTCTTTTCATGGAAGGCTGCCACCTTTAGCAGACGAGTACCTTCCTCTGCGTCTAGGTAGTGCAGTGTAGTTAGGTTATGGTTATGGTTATGCACAGGTTATTTTTGGTATTGTTTGGGTTAGGGTGGGTTTCTGGTGTATGGACAAATTGAAAAATTTACTTTGGGTGGGGAAAAAAAAAAAAAAAAAACACTGGGTTTCTTTATGGACGGAGGGATGGACTCCTTGAGGGTGGTGTACAAACTGGATTTCATGTGGGTGGTGGGTCTATGGACAAAATTTGATTTCATGTGGGTGGTGGGTTTGGATGTGATGAACTGAGAAAAGGACTCCATTTGGGTGGTGGGTTTGGGGGATGGACGGAGGGATAGACTCCATGAGGGTGGTGGGTTTTATGAATTGAAAATGGACTCCATTTGGGTGGTGGGTTTGGGTTTAAAGTTTGGGTTTAAAGTGTAGGTGGTGGGTTGGTGTTGATGGACGGAGGGATGGACTCCATGTGGTTGGTGGGTTTTATGAACTGAGAAAAGGACTCCATGTGGGTAATGGGTTTGTTTATGTTTATGTGTGTATTTTATTTCACGCTTGGTTTATGTTTGTGTTTAGCTGGCTGTGGACTCGAGGTCAATTGGGTCCCCCCTTGTCCCCCCCTTGTTATGTAAGAGCTCCTTCAGGAGCATTTCAGCCTTTTTTCTCCCTCCCCAAGGCTCCATGAAGTAATGGAGCCCCCCGCCTTTTAATTTATCCCCTTATGATTTAGTTCCCCCCCTTTTCTGTTAATCCCTCTCCCTGTTATTCCCAGTTATTTAATTTGGTATAAGTTTACTCCCCTATTAGTGCCCCTTCCTGAGTTTTTATTTCGGTATTTATGTTTAATTTTGGGGTATTTATGTTTCATTTGGTATTATGTTTGAATTGGGCATTATTTCAGTTGATTGTTTATTATTGTTATTTTGTTATTTATTTTGTTATTCTGTTTAATTTTGTATTTTGTTATTTATTTTGTTATTCTGTTTAATTTTGGAAGCATTTTACAAACTAAATAAAATAAAATACTGTCTCCCCCTGGTACATTAAGCTGCCGCTGGGGAGAGGGGGTAACAAGCTCCTCTCCCATACATACTTCCAGCCGCGGGGGAGGGAGACTGTTCCCTGCTCCCAATACAGAGTCCCAATGCTGGGGCACTGGGCCATTCCCGGGTAGGACACTCTGCCGGGCTGGGGAATGTGAGACTGGGCTCCCAATTCCAATGATCTGTGTTGCCGCTGGGGAAATGGGAGACTGGGTTCACCCCAAAGCATCATATTACTGCCGCTGGGGAATGGAGACTGGGCCCCACCCCCAAAAATCACGCCAAGCCGCTGGGAACAGACTGGGCCCCAATTCCCCAAAGCATCATATTTCAAGCCGCTGGGGAACGGAGACTGGGCCCCAATCTCCAAAGTATCACGGCCAGCTAGAATGGCATCAGCTCCAATTCCCAAAGCATCATTCTGTCACAACATGTATCGCCCCACCTTAAAAAATCACGCTGCCATGGGGGAGAGTGAGTGCACACTGCTCTCCTCCTGCACTTTACACTGCCTTCCCGGCATATCACTCTGCTGCTGGGGGGCAGGAACAACTACCTCTGCCCCCTGTAACTCAGCCTGCTGCTGGGGAGGGAGGATACTGCTCTCCTCTCCCTGCACTTTACACTGCCTTCCCGGCATATCACTCTGCTGCTGGGGGGCAGGAACAACTACCTCTGCACCCTGTAACTCAGCCTGCCGCTGGGGAATGGAGCTCAGGCTCCCAATTCCCTGCAATATCTCCCGCTGGGGAATGGAGCCTGGGCTCCCAATTCCCAATAAATCACACGGCCGCTGGGGAATGGAGACTGGGCTCCCAATTCCCTGCACTATTCTGTTAAGCTAAAGACAGGAGCCACTATCTCTCAGCCCCTGTAATCCCTGTGCCTGTCAAGTGTTCTGAGCCCAGGCTCCCACCCCTGCAATATTCTCATGGGGAATGGAGACTGGGCTCCAATTCCCTGCAGGACCGGTGGAGAGACCTCGGTCCCATCTCTACCGGCCACCTGGGGTTCTTCCCAGAAAATATCCACAATGTCTTCCCAGCTGAATGGGTCTGGTTCTGGCTCTGTCACGCTGCTCTCCTGCTGAGCCTTCTCGCTGTATTGAAACAGCTGCTGGTAGCCCTGTTCTAGCTCCATCTCCCGGGTTACCAGGTGGACCAGGTCTTGCTCAATTTTGTGAGCGTCGTCCCAGTCATACCTGCTCTCCCTCCACTCCCAGAGATCACTGAACCGGGCTTGTGTAGGGCTCCCAAATTCGAGCTCTGAAAACGACTCCCATAACAAGCCAGGACCATCAAACTCCTCTCCCTCTGGCTTGTCATGCTCGGCTGTCCAGGGTAGGTACTGTGCCCCATACCACCAGAGCGCCTGGTAGGCATCTTCTAGCCACAACTCCTGCCATACTAGGTGTTCCAATTTCCTCACCCATTCCTCCAGGGGCTGCTCTCCCAGGAAGGGCATCCGCAGGGCTACTCGCTTCTGCAACCGCTGGTCTTCCTTGGGGAGTCTCTTGCCCCGCTGGTACTCCACAATACCCAGTGCCTGGTACCAGATGCCTTTACGGACTGCATCTCGGTCATCCATGGCACCCTCGTCATACTCCACTGCTGGTTCCATGCTGGTGCTGTCAGGGTCGCTGTACTGGGACATGCGTTGCCCTCAAATTGTAAAATCCACGGAATGGTGTTGCCTGTAGCTGTCCTGTAGTCTGTGGGAACGATCCCGCCGCTTGCCACCAATTGTAACGGACCGTTTTGCACAAAAGGGGAAAAAAACCGCTTAGACGATAATCCCCCTTTCAGAGTCAGGCACAGCTACTGTATAATCACCAAAACTCACGAACCGCCAATAAGTGAATGCTCCAAACTCCCGAACGGCATACAAGGGAATAAGGTAGCACTTCAAATAAACGAACAGGAACCATACGAATAGCTGCTAGCAGGCGAACAGGAAAAGCTTCCAAGCGGCTTACACTCCTGGCAATCAGTCCTTAGCAGCATACAGTAAATCCCCCCAAAGACGAGACAAGGCTCCGTGTTGAGGGTCAAGCAGTGGTCTGTTTAATGAGGGCTACCTGCCCAGCTTTTATGCAGGTCTCCCACCTGGTGGACACTCCCCTAGGGGACCAAATGGGAGACTGTGACAAGGGACAGACAAGTATACAAAAAGGACACACAGTCACAGTATATTCCCACAATGCATCCTGGCTTCCTCCCCTCTGCCCTGGGAGATAATTGGGAAGTAATTCAATTATCTCCCAAGACAAAGGCAAACTCCATTACACACGTGGGAACACAAAACCAGCATAACACTTTAAAATGCACAAAGTAACGTTTACTACATAAAACACCGACATGTAACACATCCCCAGATAGCTCAGGTCTGAGTGCACATTATTAGGTGAATGGCACTCAGACTACACGAATACAGTTCAATCGCCATGGAGCCAAAGTCTTTACAGTCAGTTTCATACGAATGGGCTCCATGGGATTCTATCTGGGGTATAAGACATTCACACAAAAATACCGAACACCGGGTCATTCGTGTGCTTTCACTGAACAAGAAGGGAGGTCGGCGGCTTCAGCGGTGTTCGCGCAAAACTGTGTCCGATTTTAGTTCCATGAAAATAGAGGCGAACACCGCTGTTCATTCGTTGGTTTAAAATGGCCGCGACCTCGTGTTCGGGATACGAACGGCGGCCACCCAGCGTTCATCAATTAAGCTGCGGTTAACCGCAGCTTCAGGGAGGTTAATTGCCGGCACACTCCAGCTCCCAGGTGGTCCAGTCATTCGTACGGTTGTTCGGTAGATTGAAACTACCGAACAACCGGCAGAAAAGCACGAATACAGCTTTTCTGCATGCAAAAATAAAGTCTTTTACAAAGGGGCCATAGTCCAAAGGCAGCAGGCGAGCAACCAGGCTTCTCCAATGCAATGTGGCGAGATTGGTCTCGTCACAATCTCTTTCACTGAATCATTTTTAGAATGTCTCAAGAACCAGCCCTCATCGAAGAGTTGCCCGAGGAGATCCCATTTACACTCATCAGACCAGAGTCTCCATGCGAATCTCTCACCCCCTCAACTCCCACGTCCTTGAGAGCATGGACTATCCTTAAAATTACGGCCGAACTTAGGCTCAGGGGAATCCCCTTTCCAGCTATGGCTAGAAAGGCAGAACTCTACAGACTGCTCACCTACCAAGCCCCTGAACCTAGGCCAGGCACTAGCTCTCAAGGACAGCCACCAAGCGTTGGCACGGCCACCCAGGATACCCTAGCAGCAATCTTGGCCAACTTACAAACTTTAACAGGCTATCTAAGGTGGAGAGCGCCATCGCCTCCCAAGGTAATACCCCGGGCCTCCCAGTCGCCACCGTGGCAGTCCCCGCTGTACCACCATGCCCTCTTCGCCAGCACCAGCCACAGCAATTTCTCCTTTCGAGTCACCAGCTCACTCCGTCCCAGACTCCATCAGGAAAGAAATCCTAGATTGGAAGGACGTGTGTCTGGTGTCTCTGCTTATAGCATCCCAAGACATACTGGAGAACAGGGCATACAATTACAGGGACATCTCAGTGGTGCTTAAGATTAGAGACCCCAGACTCAACAAAAAACTAACCATACCTCAGTTGGTGATTGCCTGTGGGATATACCGTGATGTCATCTGCACGGTGTGTCCCCACAGAAGAGAAGAGCTAGACCTCTACCTCCACAAGGTGGTGGATTTAGGCATCAAGTACAGGGGCTGCTCTTTTTACGACTATAACAAGTCGGTATCAGCGAAGGCGGCGACCCATCTGAAACAGTTCAATGTCAGAATTAACTGGTGTCAGATGGACACAGAACTATTCTGTTGCCACTTCGCTGGTCTCAGGCCCCCGTCTTGCGCTGTATGTAACTCTACATCTCATACGGCAGACTTATGTCCTTCAGAAGCCTATCCCACCACCTCCACTCCCACCCCTAATCCCACTCTCACCCCTCACAACAAATCAGTGGGCGGTCTACTTGATAAACTGGGTAGGCCAATCTCCTTCCTAGGTAAAGCTCGGGTGTGCAATAATTTCAAAGCAGGCTCAGCGCCTGTAGATTGTTGCACATCTGTTCTATATGCTTTAGGGCACATACCAAGACCATGTGCCCGGCCAGGTTGTCCCCTAACAAATGACTAACCGACATAAATGTCGACAACCTGTTTTTTTTACCTAAGGACACACCCTAGCAGGCATTTGGTGGAATATCTGACCACTGGATTCACACAGGGTTTTTTCACAGGTATTGTAGCCATCCCCACGGAAACACTGGAATGTCCCAATTTACTGTCAGCATGCCAAGATCCAATCTCCACAGATACCCTCCTTTCCTCAGAAATTACCAACGGTTTCATGATCGGCCCCTTCACCTCCTCACCATTTTCCTCCTGGCGCACTAACCCCATTGGTGTCGCAGTACACAAATAGTCTAATAAAAAACGTCTAATTATTGATTTATTGGCACCGCACTCTTCTTTTGTTCCTAGCATAGACGCACTCATACCCGCAGACAAATTCTCACTTCAGTATGTAACAATTGACGATGCCATACAATCCATCATCTCATCTGGTAGTCGCCCCTGGCTCAGCAAAACGGACATCACAAACGCTTTCAAATTACTACCCATGCACCCCTCACTCTGGCACTTGCACGGTGTTAAATGGTGAGAAAAGTACTACTTCTCCACTCGACCCACTTTCGGTTCTAGAAGCAGCCCCAAACTGTTCGATATCTTCGCTGAAACGCTATGCTGGCTGCTTCTGAACGTCCTCAGGTGTCACTCTGTTATCCATTACTTAGACAACTTCTTACTGATAGAGCCAGGGGCACAAACACCCACCGCTATCAGCAGTACTACAGCACTTTTTTCCACACTTGGTGTACCATTGTCTCCATCAAAAACAATCGGCCCCACAACTAAATTAATCTTTTTGGGGATAGAGCTAGACTCTGTTACCCTCCGAGCTAGCCTTCCCCACGACAAACTGATCCGCTTGAGAGGGGAGATAGACATGTTCCTGCGGAATGATGTTTCTACCAGAAAGGAAATTCAGTCCCTTCTGGGATCCCTTAACTTCGCCATGCGCATCATCCCGCAGGGAAGGTCTTTTATATCCAGGCTTCTTTGCCTGCTCCACGGGAAGTTTTTGGCAGATTGGAACGGTATCTCCATGTTTATCCCCCCTCTCTCCACTTGTTCACCCATCATCCACACAGAAGCTGCAGCCAACATTGGTTCCGCAGCCATCTTCGGGAACCACTGGTTCAGGGGTCACTGGCCCACTGAGACGGATGCCTTGCCAGGATTCAGGGAGACCTCAGCCCTATTCGAAATTTATCCCATCGTGGCAGCCGCACACACCTGGGGTCATCTCTGGTCCGGCAAGGCAGTAACAAGGGGCGCTCATCGTCCCTTACCATCATGCGGCTGATTCGCAAGCTGACCTGGCTGGCAGCAACCGTCCAGTTTCATATAGTTTGTTTTCACATCCCAGGCACCCACAACACGGCCGCTGATGCTCTTTCTCGCTCTCAATTCCAGGTATTCTTTCAGGTACTCCCTACGGTTCACCACCAGCCATCCAGGACACCACAATTTCACGAGCTAATCCTGGATTAAGCACACTTATGCACCACGCTAGGACTCTCACTCACCAAGCACTATCACCCAACACAGCTATCTCATACAATAGGGCAATTACCATTTTTAACAAATTCACTGCAGAATTCGGTTTACAAGGCGACTTCTCTACACAAACCATGGTGGCTTTTGCCTCTTTATGCCACTTACATCTTAAACTTTCTCACAACACCATTAAACTTTACCTCACCGGGGTTCAGCACCATAGCCTCACCAATTTTCCTAACAACACCCCCTTCTTGTCATCATATCCCATTAAAAAGGTCCTGAAAGGTATATTAAAGGTTTTGGTTCCACTCACCACTACAAGACTACCTATAGATGGACCTATCTTTAGAGCACTCAGCAATCTCCTTGACGAATCCCCATTCGATCCCAACACAAACCTGGTCATCAAATCCGCTATTTATCTCGCTTTCTACGGTTTTCTCAGACCCAGAGAGTTCACCTTTGTTTGTTAAGGAGATATCACGCACAGCCTAAAAACATCACACCTCACTAAGGTGGAGGATCACTACCTACTTACGATCCCATCAACTAAAACTAACCACTCACAACACCCCACCATAATTCCTCTCTTCCCTACCGATAATGCCTGGTGTCCGGTCAAGGCGCTAGATCACCTACGGTCAACCCATCACGCGCACTTACCAGACTCTCCGCTCTTATTACTACAAGGACACCCGTTCACCACGGCTAAATTCACGGCACACGTCAGAACACTACTATCCAAACTGGGTTACAATCCGGCTTCATTTTCCGGGCACTCATTCCGCATAGGAGCCGCTTCATCAGCCTCTAGCACAAACACCCCAGTCCACATCATCAAGAGACTGGGTCGTTGGATATCCTCCATATATCATACATATATACCGCGACCAGAAAAAGAGCTTCGTCAAGCTTTCAGGAACTTGGTTATGTAAAAAAGGCAATAAAGTGTGTATTTTCTCGAACTTCTCTTTTGCCCTCTTTTATTTACAGGCCCACTCGTACGTTGGTTTCAGCACACCACAACCAACTTTGCCCTTTCAGATACTATCCATTACGTATTAAATTCCGAGCACAAATATTTTTTTAGAGCTTAGTGTAATATATAGTTGTTAATCCAATTTTACTATTTATTTTTTATATATATTTTTTATAAAAACATTTTTTCAAATTTTTATCTCTTCATGAATTGAATCACCATTTAATATATGTATGATTTTATATCTAATTTCTCTGTGATAATATAAAATTAAAATTAATGTTTTAAGTAGAAACATAAGTTACAATATCGTAAACACAAAGTGTATGTTTTTAAATGTATTTCAATATAGTTATATAGTAGTCCGATATCTTAATTATTTATCTTGTTGATATTCTCTTTATTTGCTGTGGATTTTTACATTTATATTCCACAAGTTTGGACTTTCTATTATTATGACGGTTCCAACACGTCTTGGCAACCGGAACCGGAAGTAAAGAGAGACGTCCGGACATGATGACACAGGACGCGTCCTGACGTCAAACCCGCAAATGAAGTGCCGCAAATGCGGCGAAAAGGGCGCCAAGTACGGATTTAAAAAGACTGCACGCCAGAGTCACTTGTATCACCTTCGACGAAGGCACATCGCCGAAACGCGTTAGGTGCACTATTTTGGACTATTCTATGGGACTTTCCTATAATTATATTTATTTATAATCTTTTGTGATTTTTATTGAATTTTGGAGCAATAAAAAATTGTGTAACCCCCTGAACCTGCGTTCCTGGTGATACATCAAACCCAGCTAAAGTCCAACACTGATTGGTGTAAGGGTACAGATGGGGGATGCATAGCCTATAAAAAGCCATGTGCTCAGTGCTCAGTCCTTTTGAACAGGAGTTCAGCTGAGACCCGATCGGTGAGAATAAAGATCTTTATTTCTTGAAAAGACCTGTGTCCGGACTCTCTGTGCATGGCTTCTTCAGTGTTACCTGGTAACATATCTCGGGCAATTGGTCAGGAAACCAGTGCAGAGACTCTGCAACGGTAAATATTTTTACCCACCTCTCCACGGCAACACCCTTGGACCGATGCGTAGACCTCCTTTCGTCTCTGTGCCACTGGCCTTTTGTCCAGGAGACCATTGGCTTCTGCGCAATGGGTATCGGGGTGTCCCGTCTATGAATTTCGAACCCCAGCTCCAGGAACTTCAAGTAACCCATTAGGGGAAAAATCTGTATCTGACTGACCTTTCCCAAATTGGAAAGAAGAGGCGTCTAATCCCCGCCTTAAAGGACCACTATAGTGCCAGGAAAACATACTAGTGGGGGCATCCTCAGGGTCACACTCCCGCCGGGCTGGATGGCAAGGAAAGGGGTTAAACTTACCTTTTTTCCAGCGCCGGGCGGGGAGCTCTCCTCCTCCTCTCCGCCTCCGATCCTCCTCTTCGGCTGAATGCGCATGCGCGGCAGAAGCTGCGCACGCATTCAGCCAGTCTCATAGGAAAGCATTCATAATGCTTTCCTATGGACGCTGGCGTCTTCTCACTGTGATTTTCATAGTGAGAAGCACGCAAACACCTCTAGCGGCTGTCAATGAGACAGCCACTAGAGGCTTTAGAGGCTGGATTAACCCATTTATAAACATAGCAGTTTCTCTGAAACTGCTATGTTTATAAAAAAAAAGGGTTAATCCTAGAGGGACCTGGCACCCAGACCACTTCATTAAGCTGAAGTGGTCTGGGTGCCTAGAGTGGTCCTTTAAGCTAAATGCTCTGTAGTTAACCCGTTTAGCATAGGGTCTGTTTGTCCGTCTGAATTCTGATGTATATATGGTCAGTCGGATTCCGGTTTCTGGACTAGCTGAACTCGGTTGTAAATTCCGTTCACTAGATCGTGGATTCTGGAGCGAGTAGACTAGCCGAATTCTGTTGTAAATTCCGTTCGTTAGATCTCGAAGTATGTTCTGATTCTTGTTTCTGGACTGGTTGAATTCTGTTGTAAATTCCGTTCACTAGATCGCAGATTCTGAAGTGAGTAGACTAGATGAATTCTGCTGTAAATTTAGTTCACTAGATCTCGAAGTGTGGAGCTATTTGGTTAACTGAACTCCAGTATAAGCTGTTCAGTTTAGAATACTATTTAGTTAAACTCTGATGTATATATATTGTTTAGCTAGATTCTGGTGTAAATATTGTATAGCTAAGCTCTGGTCTGTAATATGTATGTCTTGCAAAAGTTTGTGCTATGCTGTTTAGCGGACTTGTAAAGTGTAGATAGTGTTTAATTACGCACAACACCATAACTACTCACACCATAACCACTGATACCACAAATACTGACACCACAACTACTGACATTATAATAACTATACCATAACTACCGACTGACATAACAATGCCATAACCACTTACCTACCATAACCAATTGTAATACCATAACCACTTACAATACCATAATCACTGACATACCATAATCACTGACAATACCATAGCCTCGTATCTACCATAACCACTTACAATACCATAACAACTTACAATACCATAACCACTGATGGTTAACTTAAGCGTGATCATCGCACTATTATGAGATTTGTGGCTGATTCAGAGCACAGACAGGTTCGTGCAGATAAAGGCACATTGAGGAAGATTTCTGCCAGATTCATGCATCGGATCAAGAGAGCAGGTGCTAAAATACCATTGCATAGCAGTAAACAGATATTTGAAGCTGCTGGTGCCTATGGAGTCCCACGGACATCAAGGTGTAGAGTCCTCCAGAGTCTTGCAACTGTGCATAAACCTTCTATTCGGCCACCACTAACCAATGCTCACAAGCAGAAACGGCTGCATTGGGCAGAAAAATACATGAAGACTAATTTTCAAACAGACCTGTTCACTAATGAGTGCCGTGCAACCCTGGATGGTCCAGATGGATGGAGTAGTAAATAGTTGGTGGACGGCCACCCTGTTCCAACAAGGCTGCAACGTCAGCAAGGTGGTGGTGGAGTCATATTTTGGGCCGGAATCATGGGAAGAGAGCTGGTCGGCCCCTTTAGGGTCCCCGAGGGTGTAAATATGACCTCTGCAAAGTATGTGGAGTTTCTGACTGACCACTTTCTTCCCTGGTACAGAAGGAAGAATTATGCTTTCTGTAATAAAATCATCTTCATGCATGACAATGCACCATCTCATGCTGCAAAGAATACCTCTGCATCAATGGCTGCTATGTGTAACGAGAATATACCCCAACACGCAGGATTCGGCTAAACAGAAGACCACACAGAGGAGAGATACGTCTACCGGACCTTAGAATGGCCGGACTCGACGTATATGAGAGGAGGCAGAGTCAGGAACGATCCGAAGTCAAGGACACAGAGAGACAGCGTAAACTAGGACAAGCCGAGGTCTGGTACACAGTAAACAGCAAGCCGACAACCAGAACAGATAAGGATAAAGAGAAAACGTAGTCAGAAACAAAGCCAAAGTCAAAACGGAGAAACACAACTGAACACAACAAGCGCTAAAGGGAACTGATACAGAAACCACGATAGGGCAGGGAGTAAAGGGAGAGGTAAGTATATATAGCTTTTAAACTAATGTGATTGGCTCCTGTCATATCCACACCCCCAAAAGGTAAGTGTATGGGGAGTGTGGCATGACAGGGGCCAATGGGAGCCTTTTAACAATTTAGGCTCCCACTGTCTCTTTAAGAGCACGCCCGAGACTCGCGGCGCGCTCTTAGATTCAGGCGGGACACGTGACCGCTTCTCGCGGTCACTGCCCGCCTTCCTGTTGAGGCCGTCGGATGAGCCGCGCGCAGCTCGTGCAGCAGCAGGACCGCCGCCGGCCCCTGGATAAGGTGAGTAACGCTACACTATGGGGATAAAAGGAGAGAAAGGCTCCCACTGTCTCTTTAAGAGCGCGCCCGAGACTCGCGGCGCGCTCTTAGATTCAGGCGGGACACGTGACCGCTTCTCGCGGTCACTGCCCGCCTTCCTGTTGAGGCCGTCGGATGAGCCGCGCGCGGCTCGTGCAGCAGCAGGACCGCGCGTGGCTCGAAGAGAGGACCGCGGCCGGCCCCTGGATAAGGTGAGTAACGCTACACTATGGGGATAAAAGGAGAGAAAGGCTCCCACTGTCTCTTTAAGAGCGCACCCGAGACTCGCGGCGCGCTCTTAGATTCAGGCGGGACACTTGACCGCTTCTCGCGGTCACTGCCCGCCTACCTGTTGAGGCCGTCGGATGAGCCGCGCGCGGCTTGTGCTGCAGCAGGACCGCGCGCGGCTCGAGGAGAAGACCGCGGCCGGCCCCTGGATAAGGTGAGTAACGCTACACTATGGGGATAAAAGGAGAGAAAATCATGGTGTTGCCTCCATCCTCCCCTGACCTATTGAGAACCTTTGGAGCATCCTCAAGCAAAAGATCAATGTGGGTGGGAGGCAGTTTACATCTAAACAGCAGCTCTGGGAGGCTATTCTGACATCTTGCAAACAAATTCAAGCAGAAACTGTCCAAAAACTCACAAGTTCAATGGATGCAAGACTTGTGAAGTTGCTATCAAATAAGGGGTCTTATGTTAAAATTAACGTGACCTGTTAAAATGTTTAAAAAGTTAAAATGTTGTTATAAGTTTGATTGAAATAGCTTTTGATTTCAGTAAATATGCTGCAAACACAACAAATGACAATTTTCAGTTCTTTACAACCTATAAAATGTTTTGAAACCAGGGGCGGACTGAGAAACCTCAGGGCCCTCGGGCAAAATAAATCAAGGGCCCCCTTACAGGCCCCACCCATACTCTGCAGCAAGCGCCACCCTTGTCCCGCCTCCATGCACCGCCTCCAGCCACACCCTACACAATCTTTAGACACAAGGAACAAAAGGGCAATAAGGCCCCAGCAGAGACTACAATTGAGGGCTAATGGGCCATGGAGGGGGGTCTTTCTAGCGGAGGCTATCTCAGTGTCCTTTAGAGTGTGTGTTAGAAAGAATCCCCTCAAGGCCCCATTAGAGACTACAATGGAGTCTAATAGGCTTGGAAGGGGGTCTTTCTAACAGAGGCCATCTCAGCGTCCATTAGATATCCCCTGCTGGAAACAGTAGCCTCCAGGCCCCAGTAGAAACTACAATTGAGGGCTAATGGGCCATGGAGGGGATTTCTAGCAGAGGCTAGAGTCTAATGGGGCCTGGAGGGTGGTCTCTCCAGCTCTCTTCCTATTCACAATATAGCAACACAACATAGCTCGCTGATACCTAAGCCAAGTTGGCTCCTCTTACCTTAATTACTGTTGCTGGCTGGCAGTCTGTGGGCTTGCTGGCTGCGGCTGGCAGTCTGTGGGCTTGCTGGCTACTGCCGGCAGGCTGTGGGCTTGCTGGCTACTGCCGGCAGGCTGTGGGCTTGCTGACTGCGGCTGGCAGGCTATGGCTTGCTGGCTGTAAGCCTGTGGCTTGCTGTAGGCCTGTGGGCTGGCTACTGGCCTGTGGGCTGGCTACTGGCCTGTGGGCTGGCTACTGGCCTGTGGGCTGGCTAACTGGCTGGCTACTGGCCAGCCTGTGGGTTGGCTGGCTGGCTACTGGGGCACTTGTAGATTATTTAAAGAAATAATCCATGCACAATAACCACTACTGCTCCAGAGTAAGTAGTCAAATCGTTTAAGAACAGTTTGACAACTTACCTGGGGTCTGCTGGGATATGAGGCTGTAGTAGGGAATAGGAGCAGTGGTGCAATGTGTGTGAAAGGTTCAGTGTGTGTGTGGGGGTGTAGTGTGTGAATGTGTAGGGTGTGTGGGCAGTGTATGTGTATGGCAATGTTAGTATGGGGGGCTGTGTATGGGGGTCTGTGTGTATATGGGTGGGCAGTGTATGTGTGTGTGTGTGTGAGGCAATGTGTGTAAGTGTGTATGGTGTGTATGGGGGCAGTGTGTGAATGTGTATGGTGTGTGTGTGGGGGCAGTGTGTTTATGGGGCTAGAGTTCACTCTCACCACTGCGACCACCAGGAATCCATGGGGTTTACAGTGTTGAGAGTGAACTCTAGCCCGTAGCTCCAGGGCTAGAGTTGACTCTCGCAAGAGCAGTAACGTTGCCATGGTAACCGCGGCAACGCTCTGTTCTCGCGCAAGAAGGACCCAGAGGAGCTGCAGGGTGAGCTCCCAGGTCCTCTCTTCCTCCCCTGCCCGCACGGTGCCTGCGGACAGGGGAGGGGGGGCATTCTTCCCTCTCTTTCTCCCCCCTCCCCATCTCTCTATTCCCCCTCTTTCTCCCCGTGTCTCATTCTTCCCTCTCTGTCTCCTCATCTCT
>OW240914.1:356506050-356537124 GCA_933207985.1 Pelobates cultripes
AACAAGGCATTTGCCTTGGGCGGCATTTTTCAGGGGGCGGCAAAAAACGCCGCCCCCCAAATGCCCAGGCAAATGCTTTGTTAGCCTCGCGGCTAACTGACCGGTTGGGCTGGCGGGCGGCGCTGGGCAGGCGGCTGGCGAGGGAGCTCTTCCCCTGAGCGGTCCGCTCAGCTCCCTCGCGTGCCGAAGAGTGAGGCTGGGAACCGGAAGATGACGTCATCTTCCGGCTCCCAGCCTCACTTTGCGGCGCGCGAGGGAGCTGAGCAGACCGCTCAGGGGAAGAGCTCCCTCGCCAGCCGCCTGCCTAGCCCAGCCGGCATCCACTGGACCACCAGGGAGGTAATGAACCCCTCCCCCCCAGTACTCCCAAAGGTAAGGGGGGGGGGCTAAATAAAAATAAATAAAAAAATGTGTTAATGTGAGTGAGTGAGTGAGTGAGTGAGTGAGTGTCTGTTAATGTGTGTGTGTTTTGTTAGTGTGTGTCTGACTGTGTCTGTTAGTGTGTATGTGTGTGTGTCTGACTGTGTGTCAGTGAGTGTGTGTTTGCCTGTGTGTGTGTGTGTCAGTGAGTGTGTGTTTGCCTGTGAGTGTGTGTGTGTCTGTTAATGTGTGTGTGTTTGTTAGTGTGTGTGTGTGTGTGTGTCTGCTAGTGAGTGAGTGTGTCTGTTTGTGTGTCAGTGACTATGTTTGTCTGTTAGTGTGTCAGTGAGTGTGTGTGTATCTGACTGTGTGAGTGTGTTTGCCTGGGAGTGTGTGTGTTAGTGAGTGTGTGTCAGTTAGTGAGTGTGAGTGTGTCTGTTAGTGTGTGTGTGTTTCTGTTAGCGAGTGTATGCGTATCTGTCAGTGAATGTGTGTGTGTATTTAGAAGGCGGGGTGGAGGTTGGTGCAGGGGGGGTTGGCGCGGGGGGAGGGGAGGAGCGCCTGCGTTTTGTCCTGCCTAGGGCAGCACAAAACCAGGATACACCACTGGTTCCCTCCCCTACTTTCCCTCCCCTCAGAGTGACACTTAATCCACTTAATCCTGGCACCTTTTCCCCTGTTTTCTTGGATGTACCCTAAAACCATGGGGTACCAGGACTTAAGTGGCATCCCCTGGTAGCTCTGGTCTGGGTGACCAACATACTCAAAATTCACCCAGATCAGACCAGGGGTTCGGGAGTTATAGACATTAAACGATTTGACCGACCGCACATAAACATGTAGCCGAAAGGAGTTCTATTTATTCTGGCCCTGCGGTCGGTATTCGTTTGGGAGATGAAATAGACATAAATTCTTGACATCCATAGAGAATACCGGGTTCGCATGAACCCCCTTGTTCGGTATATTGAACTCACGGAACGGGGAGTCGATTAGCCCCTCCGTTCGTGAGTTCTGGAGCTCGGGAGGTCTCAGCGGTGTTCGCGCAATTGAGTGTCCAATTTGGGTACTAGACACTCGATGACCAAACACCGCTGAGAGTTCGTGGGTAAGATGGCCGCCGCCACGTGTTCGTCTACCGAATGGCGGCCACCCAGATACATCAATAAAACCTCAATTAGCTGCGGTTACAAAGGGAATAAAGGTTTAACGAGGGACACACTTCAGCTCTAAGGTGGTCTATGCATTCGGTAGTTTCCATTCGTATAACTATGAAGGAAACTACCGAACTAACATACAAACTTAGATGCAATTTTCACTATACATTCAGTTAAAACAGGCGAACAGTCTTTTAAAACATAATTCTGGCGGATAGTCACAGGCCATCCGCTACATACCCCAACCGTACCCGTACTGTACACCCCCTTACCCATACTGTACCTATAATATACCCCAACCGTACCCGTACTGTAAACCCCCTTACCTATACTGTACCTATAATATACCCCAACCGTACCCATACTGTACACCCCCTTACCCATACTGTACCTATAATATACCCCAACCGTACCCGTACTGTAAACCCCCTTACCCATACTGTACCTATAATATACCCACGATCTCCGCTGGTTCAGAAGGTAATCCACAGTCAAGCGCTGAAAAGTAAGGCAATATCCCAAATCTCCCAGTAACCGGATGAAACACAGTTCTGAGAGTCAACTGAAGGCTTTATTCACAGGCTCCACAATGTATACAATTCCCCATGCAAGGGGTTTCCTGAGTCCTATCCCAGGGGCATTCCCAGAGTGGACTACCTGGGGAACTTACATTACAGAGCCTTTCCCCCATCAGGCACTGCTGCACGAGAGGGATCCTCCCACTGGAATGTACCGTTAAGTGGATTATCCCTCTGTGCAGCAGAACCGGCAATTTACTTTAAAATATACAGTTTTTCGACTATTTGGTCTATTTGCACGAATGGACGTTCGGTAGATAGCTGGGGTCTGAGCGCATCATTCGTGAGATTACCGCTCAGATCCCAGCTAAAACAACCAAACGCCGCACGAAAAACACATTCATTAAAACACATATTCAAAAGACCGATTGAAGTATAGGGAATAAAATACCGAACGGCCCGATACTCCCGAATGGCCTGGAAGTTCAGCGGTGTTCGCGCCGTTGAGTAGCCGTTTTTAGTTCCACGTGCTCGACGACCAAACACCGCTGAGGGAACAAAGGACCCAAGATGGCCGACCGCCGCATGGTCGGTAGTCGAACGACGGCCACCTAGGAGAGCCTCTAATTACAATGTTGCAATCGGTTAACAAGCACCACACGTCTCTCAATGTGTGGGCTGTTACAGGGAGGTTTATTCGGTTCACGAACAGCCCACAAAGGTGCCGTTCGTGAAACGAAAGGAAATCAGCTATCTGCTTTCGGCAGATAGCCAATGCAGGCAATACAGTGTCACACAATCACATTACATTACACCCAGGAACACACATATCATGCAAATCATACAGGCAACCCTTAAAGCGATAGTACTTAAATAATGTGGCAAGGTTTGCCACACTGTACACCCCCTTAGCCATATTGTACCTATGATATACCCCAACCGTACTCATACTATACACCACCTTACCCATACTGTACCCATAATGTACCTCAACAGTACCCGTATTCTACACCACCTTACCCATACTGTACTTATAATATATCCCAACCATACCCGTACTGTACACCACCTTACCCATACTGTACCTATAATATATACCTGTCTGTCCACAGTATGTCCAACATAGATTAGATATGGAGAAGTGTAGTTGGAACATTTTAAATGGGGAGAAGTACTAATGATAAATTAGTTTTAAATGAGATTCTAAGTGGGAAATGCAATATGTAATGTCTTTCAACGCAAGTAATGAATCATGCCATTCCTCCACTGTGAGTACCTCACCCAGGTCACTCTCCCACTTTGTCATGTATGACAATTTCAGGCCCACTTCTCCTGCAAAAAAGGGCAAAGCACATGGAGATGGTTTGTTTCCAGCCAGGGTTAAACCTTTTATGAATTTGACAAGTCCAATTTTCTAGCATTCAGATTTTGGTTGGAAATCCCAAAATGTTGCAAATTTTTTGAACCAAATTCTCATGTGCAGGGGCATCAAAAATACTTAAGTGGAATTTCTAAAAAATTAGACTATACGAAACAAATCATTAATACAATGAATTGAATGAGAGGACCAATAGTCTACATCTAATTCAGGCATAACTAGTTTTTATACTGACAGAGAGGTGGCTCTAACCAGAGAGCAGAAGGGTGAATTTTCCAAGCCTTAATAGTGATTTTAGTTGTAAAAAACATGTCTGCCCCTCTCAAGTCCAGTTCGGAAGGTTTTATGCACTGAGATGGAAGCAACCATTAAATATCTTTATTCGAATGCGGAGAGAGTTTGCTAGCCTCCATCTCAAGTTCTTGGTTGAGTGCAAGGTCTCCGAAAATACTGAGGGCGGACCTATGAAAAGTCAGCCTTTGCAAGAGGGTGTGGAATGAATGAACAATCGCGCAGTGGGTGTGGTTTATGGAAAATGTCTAAGGGCACCTATCAAACCTAGTTTGGTGACTTATGTAGATTCAGTCAGTAATCTTAAATTCACAGTAATCAAATGGACAAATATCTAACTCCCAGTAATTCATCCAGCTATTCTCTAACTCCAAATAATACATCCAGCTAACCTCTAACTCCCAGTAATACATCCAGCTATCCTCTAACTTCCAGTAACTCATCCAGCTAACCTCTAACTCCCAGTAATACATCCAGCTATCCTCTAACTTCCAGTAACTCATCCAGCTAACCTCTAACTCCCAGTAATACATCCAGCTATCCTCTAACTCCCAGTAACTCATCCAGCTAACCTCTAACTCCCAGTAATATATCCAGCTATCCTCTAACTCCCAGTAACTCATCCAGCTATCCTCTAACTGCCAGTAACTCATCCAGCTAACCTCTAACTCCCAGTAACTCATCCAGCTAACCTCTAACTCCCAGTAATATATCCAGCTATCCTCTAACTCCCAGTAACTCATCCAACTCCCCAGTAACTCATCCAGCTAACCTCTAACTCCCAGTAATCATCCAGCTATCCTCTAACTCCCAGTAATACATCCAGCTAACCTCTAACTTCCAGTAACTCATCCAGCTAACCTCTAACTCCCAGTAACTCATCCAGCTAACCTCTAACTCCCAGTAATACATCCAGCTATCCTCTAACTCCCAGTAACTCATCCAGCTATCCTCTAACTCCCAGTAACTCATCCAGCTATCCTCTAACTCCCAGTAATTAATACGGCTATCCTCTAACTTCCAGTAACTCATCCAGCTAACCTCTAACTCCCAGTAATACATCCAGCTATCCTCTAACTTCCAGTAACTCATCCAGCTAACCTCTAACTCCCAGTAATACATCCAGCTATCCTCTAACTTCCAGTAACTCATCCAGCTATCCTCTAACTCCCAGTAACTCATCCAGCTAACCTCTAACTTCCAGTAACTCATCCAGCTAACCTCTAACTCCCAGTAACTCATCCAGCTAACCTCTAACTCCCAGTAATATATCCAGCTATCCTCTAACTCCCAGTAACTCATCCAGCTATCCTCTAACTGCCAGTAACTCATCCAGCTAACCTCTAACTCCCAGTAACTCATCCAGCTAACCTCTAACTCCCAGTAATATATCCAGCTATCCTCTAACTCCCAGTAACTCATCCAGCTATCCTCTAACTTCCAGTAACTCATCCAGCTAACCTCTAACTCCCAGTAACTCATCCAGTTATCCTCTAACTCCCAGTAATACATCCAGCTATCCTTTAACTCCCAGTAACTCATCCAGCTAACCTCTAACTCCCAGTAACTCATCCAGCTAACCTCTAACTCCCAGTAACTCATCCAGCTAACCTATAACTCCCAGTAATACATCCAGCTAACCTCTAACTCCCAGTAACTCATCCAGCTATCCTCTAACTTCCAGTAAGACATCCAGCTAACCTCTAACTCCCAGTAATACATCCAGCTATCCTCTAACTTCCAGTAACTCATTCAGCTATCCTCTTACTCCCAGTAATACATCCAGCTATCCTCTAACTCCCAGTAAGACATCCAGCTAACCTCTAACTCCCAGTAATACATCCAGCTATCCTCTAACTTCCAGTAACTCATTCAGCTATCCTCTTACTCCCAGTAATACATCCAGCTATCCTCTTACTCCCAGTAATACATCCAGCTAACCTCTAACTCCCAGTAATACATCCAGCTATCCTCTAACTCCCAGTAATACATCCAGCTATCCTCTAACTCCCAGTAATACATCCAGCTATCCTCTTACTCCCAGTAATACATCCAGCTATCCTCTAACTTCCAGTAACTCATCCAGCTAACCTCTAACTCCCAGTAATACATCCAGCTATCCTCTAACTTCCAGTAACTCATCCAGCTAACCTCTAACTCCCAGTAATACATCCAGCTATCCTCTAACTCCCAGTAATTAATGCGGCTAACCTCTAACTCCCAGTAATTAATACGGCTAACCTCTAACTCCCAGTAATATATCCAGCTATCCTCTAACTCCCAGTAACTCATCCAGCTATCTTCTAACTCCCAGTAGCTCATCCAGCTAACCTCTAACTCCCAGTAACTCATCCAGCTAACCTCTAACTCCCAGTAATACATCCAGCTATCCTCTAACTCCCAGTAACTCATCCAGCTATCCTCTAACTCCCAGTAACTCATCCAGCTAACCTCTAACTCCCAGTAATACATCCAGCTAACCTCTAACTCCCAGTAACTCATCCAACTATCCTCTAACTCCCAGTAATTAATACGGCTAACCTCTAACTCCCAGTAATTAATACGGCTAACCTCTAACTCCCTTTATATAACATTTAACCTTTAATTCCTCTGTGGTTTTATTCCAAGAAAGGCTGGTTTATGATCCGTCATTAGTCTATCAGTCTGTAATCTAGAAATGATTATTGGTTTTATAATGTGTATGTTTTTACTGGTTATTGATTTATCCATAACAACGGAATTCCATGATCAGATTAGTGGCTTCACCCAATAAATTCTCATTATCAGGATTCTGTAACATCTATTCTAAACTGGCTGAACTGCGATCAGACCTTTTCTCTATGCGCACACAATAATTTCCTATTAATAAAAGTGTTAATTTATATATTATTGTAAAATCTAAACCTCAGTTTGAAATCCAGAGGGAACTGATTCAGCCATTTCCAGATTCCAAATTTTCCAAATTATACATCAACAGCTGCCATCTTGTGGTGAAAGTGTACATTACATGCACATAATTAGTCTATTGTACTTTCATTTTATAATTAAAATATGTGTTCTATTCACTTTACTGATATGCTGGGAGAGGAGCTGGTGAGTGACAATTACACTGTCTCTTTCTCCCCAATCCCTCCCTGATAGGGATAAAAAGTAACCCAGAGATATGTTCAGGGGAAAGCAAATTGGACTTCGATTCTATATAGTACTTTGTAAAAAAGCTTTGTGACTTGCGCGACAAAAACAGGATGCTTGAAGGCACTTTGTACCATAAAAGGAATTTACAGAACTAAGCATATTTCAACGGTTATATATATATATATATATATATATATATATATATATTTGTGCTCTGAATTTAATATGTAATGGATAGTGTCTGAGATGAAAGTTGGTTGTGGTGTGCCGAAACCAACGTTCGAGTGGGCCTGTGAATAAAAGAGCGCCCACCAAGGAGAATTGTTTGTTCTAAGGGTGCTGGTGGGTGGGGAACACTTGAACTCGAACGTCAGAGGTGAGTAGGGGCTGGGAGTTTAAGTAGGGGACTTACTCCTCCCACAAATTCAGGCCTAATGGCCTTTCTACTTGTGCTTGGAATTTAATATGTAATGGATAGTGTCTGAGATGAAAGGTGGTTGTGGTGTGCCGAAACCAACGTCCAAGTGGGCCTGTAAATAAAAGAGGGCAAAGACAAGTTCGGAAAAACATATTTTATTGCATTTATTACATAACTAAATTCCTGAAGGTTTGACGGAGCTCTCTTTCTGGTCGTGGAATGTACGTATTGTATATGGAGGATTTCCAACGACCCAGTCTCTTGATGATGTGGACCGGGGTGTTTGTACTAGAGGCTGATGAAGCGGCTCCTATGTGCAAGGAGTGCCCGGAGAACGAAACCGGGTTGTAACCCAGTTTTTTCAATAAAATTCTAACATGCGTGGTGAATTTTGCTGTGGTGAGTGGGTGCCCTTGTAGTTGTAAGAGCGGTGAGTCTGGTAAGTGCGTGTTATGAGTGGACCGTAGGTGGTCTAGTGCCTTAACCGGACACCAATCATTATCTGTTGGAAAGAGGGGAATGATAGTGGGGTGTAGTGAATGATTAGTTTTGGTAGATGGGATCGTGAGAACGTAGTAATCCTCTACTTTAGTGAGTTGTGAGATTTTGAGGCTGTGTGTGATATCTCCTTGACAAACAACGGTAAATTCCCTAGGTCTTTGGAACCCGTAAAAATCTAAATAGATAGCAGACTTGATCACCAGGTTTGTGTTGGGATCAAATGGGGATTCGTCAAGTAGATTGCTAAGTAATCTAAAGATAGGCCCATCTATCGGTAGTCTGGTGGTGATAAGTGGAACAGAAACCTTAGAGACACCCTTAGAGATACCCTTTAAGATTTTCTTGATGGGGTATTATGATAAAAAGGTTGTGTTGTTACCGAAATTTGTGAGGTTGTGATGCTGCAACATGAAGTTAGTTAAGACATAAGAAGAGGGGCTGAGGGTGGGCTGCAATCATCTCCTCAGAAACCACAGAATGTCACAAGTCAAGAATTTATGCTTACTTGTCAGACAACTAGACTAAAGGTTCAAAGCTTAACATGAAAGTAAAAACAGACTGGTCATCTTAATAGCTTGAGCCTTGGGTCAAGGTGCCTTCCATCACAATTCCCCTATTTTTGACCCCACGGCTCACCCAGGTGTCTGAGGTATGTCCAGGTATGCTAGTCAAAACCTGTGGGTCTTTTATTATGCTTTCACCATGGTTCCCTCACAGGGGCGGACTGAGAACCCTCAGGGCCCCCGGGCAAAATAAATCAAGGGCCCCCTTACAGGCCCCACCCATACTCTGCAGCAAGCGCCACCCTTGTCCCGCCTCCATGCACCGCCTCCAGCCACACCCTACACAATCTTTAGACACAAGGAACAAAAGGGCAATAAGCCCTTCGAGGCCCCAGCAGAGACTACAATTGAGGGCTAATGGGCCATGGAGGGGGGTCTTTCTAGCGGAGGCTATCTCAGTGTCCTTTAGAGAGTGTGTTAGAAAGAATCCCCTCAAGGCCCCATTAGAGACTACAATGGAGTCTAATAGGCTTGGAAGGGGGTCTTTCTAACAGAGGCCATCTCAGCGTCCATTAGATATCCCCTGCTGGAAACAGTCGCCTCCAGGCCCCAGTAGAGACTACAACTGAGGGCTAATGGGCCATGGAGGGGATTTCTAGCAGAGGCTATCTCAGTGTCCTTTAGAGAGTGTGTTAGAAAGAATCTCCTCCAGGCCCCATTAGAGACTACAATGGAGTCTAATGGGGCCTGGAGGGTGGTCTCTCCAACACTCTGGTTCCTATTCACAATATAGCAACACAACATAGCTCACTGATACCTAGGCCAAGTTGGCTCCTCTTACCTTAATTACTGTTGCTGGCTGGCAGTCTGTGGGCTTGCTTGCTGCGGCTGGCAGGCTGTGGGCTTGCTGGCTACTGCCGGCAGGCTGTGGGCTTGCTGACTGCGGCTGGCAGGCTGTGGCTTGCTGGCTGCGACTGACAGGCTGTGGGCTTGCTGGCTGCGACTGGCAGGCTGTGGGCTTGTTGGCTGCGACTGGCAGGCTGTGGGCTTGCTGGCTGTAAGCCTGTGGCTTGCTGTAGGCCTGTGGGCTGGCTACTGGCCTGTGGGCTGGCTAACTGGCTGGCTACTGGCCAGCCTGTGGGTTGGCTGGCTGGCTGGCTACTGGGGCACTTGTAGATTATTTAAATAAATAATCCATGCACAATAACCACTACTGCTCCAGAGTAAGTAGTCAAACCATTTAAGAACAGTTTGACAACTTACCTGGGATCTGCTGGGATATGGGGCTGTAGTAGGGAATAGAAGCAGTGGTGCAATGTGTGTGAAAGGTTCAGTGTGTGTGTGGGGGTGTAGTGTGTGAATGTGTAGGGTGTGTGGGCTGTGTATGTGTGTGGCAATGTTAGTATGGGGGCTGTGTATGGGGGTCTGTGTGTATATGGGTGGGCAGTGTATGTGCGTGCGTGAGGCAATGCGTGTAAATGTGTATGGTGTGTATGGGGGCAGTGTGTGAATGTGTATGGTGTGTGTGTGGGGGCAGTGTGTTTATGGGGCTAGAGTTCACTCTCACCACTGCGACCACCAGGAATCCATGGGGGTTACAGTGTTGAGAGTGAACTCTAGCCCGTAGCTCCAGGGTTAGAGTTGACTCTCGCAAGAGCAGTAACGTTGCCATGGTAACCGCGGCAACGCTCTGTGCTCGCGCAAGAAGGACCCAGAGGAGCTGCAGGGTGAGCTCCCAGGTCCTCTCTTCCTTCCTCCCCTGCCCGCACGGTGCCTGCGGACAGGGGAGGGGGGGCAATTGCCCCGTTGCCCCCCTGGATCCACCAGTGATATATACAGCCCTTCTGTGTGCCTTTTTGACTCCCCCCGTCCCTCTGTATGTTTCTTTCTCCCCCCTCCTTCCCAGTCTCTCTTACCCCTCTGCCTCTTTCTCCCTCTCTTCCACTGTTTTTCTCCCCACTTTCCCTGTCTCTCTCTCTCTCCCCCACATCTCTCTTCCTCTCTGTCTCTTTTTCCCCCTCCCCATCTCTTTCTCCCCCTCCCTATCTCTCTATTCCCCCTCTTTCTCCCCGTGTCTCATTCTTCCCTCTCTGTCTGTCTCCCTCCTATATTCTGTTCTCTTCTATATCTCTGTTCCTCCCATATTCCCTGTTCCCCTCTTTCCATATTCTGTTCTCCCTTTTCTCCCTCCCTATATTCCTGTTCCCTGCTTCTCTCCCTCCCACCCTCTGTTCCCCTCTTTCTCCCTCCCCATTCCTGTTCCCCTCTTTCTCCCTTCCCTATATTCCTGTTCCCCCTCTTTTTCTCCCTCTCCCTATATCCTTGTTCCCCTCTTTTTCTCCCTTCTCCCTATATATCTTCTGTTCCCCTCTTTTCTCCTCCTCCTACCTTCTGTTCTCTCTTTCTCCCCTCCCTATATTCTGTTCCCCTTTCTCCCATATCTCTGTTCCCCTTTTCTCCCATATCTTGCCTCTCCTCTCCCTATATTCCTGTTCCCTCTCCCTCTCTATATTTGTTGCTCTCCTCTCTCTATCTCTGTTCCCTCTTTCCCCTTACCAAGCCGAGGCCGCTGCTTGCTGCAGCCGCCGACTGTAGCAGCTCGCCGTCTGGTATTTTCACTAACGCTGAAGAAGGAGAAGGAGGAGCATGGGTCTGTCATGCTCCTTTGCGGTTCCCCCTTCCTGTGCTGGGAATTGTGGGAACCGCAGGGAGCATGACAGACACATGCTCCTCCTCCTCCTTCTTCAGCGTTAGTGAGAGGAATGCCGCCGGACCGGCGAGGCTGCCACCCGGTCCGGCGGCTGCAGCATGAAACGGCCGGCCCCCTCCCAGTGTGCCACCGGGCCGGCCACCCGGTGGCACCTTCCACTCAAGTCCCCATATGCCGCCCCCAATCCAGCCCTGCCGCCGGGCCCCCTGGAGGCGGCCCTGGCGGCGGGCCCCCCTCCCGGCCGGGCCCTCGGACCGTGTCCGAAGTGCCCGACCGGTCAGTCTGCCCCTGTTCCCTCAGACAGGGCAAGCCAGGGGTCACAGGAGGAATGTTTCTTCATCAGTTATACAGGTGTCAGAGGTTGAGGAAGCTGGCATATAAGTTAAGGTACGACCAACATGAGGTTTTGATTTACACAAAGATGATAGAAGACAGGAGAAGAACTTAAATATCAGAAAAGATCATCATTATGCCAAATACTGCAATAAGTAAAACATACAATATTTTCTTAATTAACATACTGAGCCATGTACCAAGACCAAATTTGTGGCTTGGTGAATGGTGTCGGGAGCAAGGATTTGGCTTTATTTCTCATGGTAGCTCTGTTTGGAATGGAGATAAGCTGTACAAAAAAGATGGTTTGCATCTTTCTCAAAAGGGAACAAATGTTCTCAGTGAGCAGTTCAGAGGTTTTGCTAGGATGTATTTAAACTAGGAGGGGGGGGCAAAGGGTGATAAAACATCAATCCAATTGTCCCCCAAAACAAGGACAGAAGGTGCCTGTAGCAAGTGTGTTAAAAAATGATAAGCTTAGAGTCATGTCTACAAATGCTCGCAGTTTAGGGAATAAGATCCATGAACTTGTGGCAATAATGGCAACTGATAGTGTAGATTTAGTCGCTGTTACTGAGACATGGTACAATGAGAAAAATGACTGGGACATAGCAATACCAGGGTACTCTTTATATAGGAAAGATAGGGAAGGCAAGAAAGGGGGAGGGGTGGCCTTGTATGTGAAGGATAGCATAAAATCTAGCCTAATAAAAGTTAGTGAGGCAAACATAGAGTCCGTTTGGGCTACGTTAGAATTTGGTAATCACACAGTAACTCGTGTAGGTGTGATTTATAGGCCCCCTGGACAAATTGAAGAGTTAGATAATCTACTAGTTGAGGAAATAGCTAAAATGACAATGAAGGGGGAAGTTATCATCATGGGTGACTTTAATCTTCCTGATGTAAATTGGAAAACAAAATTAGCTACTTGTGCCAGGAGCACACATATTCTAAACTCCCTACTGGGATTGTCTCTAAAACAAGTTGTTGAGGAGCCAACTCGTAAAGAGGCCATACTAGATTTAGTGTTAACAAATGGAGATTTGGTATCAGATGTTACTGTAGGTGAAAGTTTAGGATCCAGTGATCATCAGTCAGTATGGTTTAATATAAGAACAGTGACTGAGTCACACCACACAAAAACAAGAGTTTTAGACTTTAGAAAAACAGACTTTTCTAAAATTAGAATGTGGGTAGAGGAGTCATTATCAGACTGGAGCAATTTAAATGGAGTCCAAGAAAAATGGGATTATTTAAAAGTTGCACTATTGAAGGCAACAGAAAATTGCATTAGGCTTGTCAGTAAAAGCAAAAAATTCAAGAAACCACTGTGGTACTCCGCAGATGTGGCCAAAATAGTTAAAAGCAAAAAGTTAGCATTTAGGAATTATAAAAAAACCCAGAGTGAGGGAGACAAAATGATCTATAAGATTAGGCAGAAAGAGGCTAAGCAAGTTATAAGAGCTTCCAAATCACACACAGAAGAGAAAATAGCACAGTCAGTAAAAAAGGGGGACAAAACATTTTTTAGATACATAAATGAGAAAGAAAAGTAAAACAAGGATTAGTTAGATTAAAAACAAAAGAAGGAAGGTATGTAGAAGAGGATAAAGGTGTAGCTGACTGCCTCAATGAATATTTTTGTTCTGTATTTACAGATGAAAATGAAGGAAAGGGACCTCAGTTGAGAAAAGGATAAATGAGTCATTTATTACACGTGAGTTTACAGAGGAAGAGGTTCTATTTCAACTGTCAAAAGTAAAGACAAATAAGTCAATGGGACCTGATGGAATACACCCAAAGCTATTAAAAGAGCTTAGTGGTGTACTAGCAAAACCATTAACAGATTTATTTAATCAATCATTGTTAACAGGAGTAGTCCCAGAAGATTGGAAGTTAGCGAATGTTGTGCCCATTTACAAGAAAGGTAATAGGGAGGAGTCGGGCAACTATAGGCCAGTAAGCCTTACTTCAGTAGTGGGAAAGTGATGGAAACCATGTTAAAGGATAGGATTGATGAACATCTAAAAACACATGGATTTCAAGATCAGAGACAACATGGGTTTACTTCAGGGAGATCATGCCAAACTAATCTTATTGATTTTTTTGATTGGGTAACTAAAATTATAGATCAGGGTGGTGCAGTAGACATTGCTTACCTAGATTTCAGTAAGGCTTTTGCACATAGAAGGCTTATCAATAAACTGCAATCTTTAAGTTTGGATTCAAATATTGTTGAATGGGTAAGGCAGTGGCTGAGTGACAGGCAACAGAGGGTTGTAGTTAATGGAATATATTCGAAGCTTGGACTTGTCACCAGTGGGGTACCTCAGGGATCTGTACTTGGACCCATTCTCTTTAATATTTTTATTAGTGATATTGCAGAAGGTCTTGATGGTAAGGTATGTCTTTTTGCTGATGATACTAAGATATGTAACAGGGTTGATGTTCCAGGAGGGATAAGCCAAATGACAAATGATTTAGGTAAACTAGAAAATGGTCAGAATTGTGGCAACTGACATTTAATGTGGATAAGTGCAAGATAATGCATCTTGGACGTAAAAACCCAAGGGCAGAGTACAGAATATTTGATAGAGTTTTAACCTCAACATATGAGGAAAGGGATTTAGGGGTGATTATTTCTGATGACTTAAAGGTAGGCAGACAATGTAATAGAGCAGCAGGAAATGCTAGCAGAATGCTTGGTTGTATAGGGAGAGGTATTAGCAGTAGAAAGAGGGAAGTGCTCATGCCATTGTACAGAACACTGGTGAGACCTCACTTGGAGTATTGTACACAGTACTGGAGACCGTATCTTCAGAAGGATATTGATACCTTAGAGGGTTCAGAGAAGGGCTACTAAACTGGTTCATGGATTGCGGGATAAAACTTACCAGGAAAGGTTAAAGGATCTTAACATGTATAGCTTGGAGGAAAGACGAGACAGGGGGGATATGATAGAAACATTTAAATATATAAAGGGAATCAACACAGTAAAGGAGGAGACTATATTTAAAAGAAGAAAAACTACCACAACAAGAGGACATAGTCTTAAATTAGAGGGACAAAGGTTTAAAAATAATATCAGGAAGTATTACTTTACTGAGAGGGTAGTGGATGCATGGAATAGCCTTCCAGCTGAAGTGGTAGAGGTTAACACAGTAAAGGAGTTTAAGCATGCGTGGGATAGGCATAAGGCTATCCTAACTATAAGATAAGACTAGGGACTAATGAAAGTATTTAGAAAATTGGGCAGACTAGATGGGCCGAATGGTTCTTATCTGCCGTCACATTCTATGTTTCTATGTTTCTATGTTTCTATGTTTCAAAGGTCCAATCCCAATACCCAAAGAACCCTGTATCTTGTTTTATTTCCTTCACTAAATCGTGCAGATTCTGTATATGCTCATGGACCATGGTCCCATGATCCGAAATATTAAAGCAACACTTGCCCTTGACTCCCTCACACCCTAAATCATGTTTCATTAACAAATAGTCAATAGCTGCCCTATTTTCAAGGTTTGCTTTCTTATTAACTTGGGTATCTATTAGAAGTTCCTCTAGGGCCTGGGATGTCGCATTTAAACCTTTGGCGAGGGAACAGGCTAGGGCATTAATTACTCGGGCATTATACATGACTGGTGTATAGTCGCCATATGGACAGTCGGAACCTTGGACAAACCCCCCACATACCTATCCCAATAAAACACGGACACTAGGGTTGTCCATAGCTTTTATTAAATAGTAATAACTTAACATAGAAAACAGGTCATTGCCCCAAACCCCGCCATCACATCTGTCCTATCCTTTTGTTAGATATAAAAGGCAATGACCCCAATATAAATAATATATATATAACATTATACCAACATGAACATAACTTAAAGTGCCAACAATTATTATAATTTAACCATGGTAGGGGTATACCCGGATACCCCTACCTCACCAGGTTCTGAGTCACCGACAGGACTCGAAACCTACCAAACTTAGCAATAACCACATTTCACCATTTCCATAACCTTCTCATTTCCTCTCCTGCAGCTCCCTTTCCCACCGCTGTGACAAAACGGGACAACCCAACTGAAAAAAACAAAACCCAGGGAGGGTGGGTGGGACAAACTCAGTCAGGTAGGTAAATTAAAAGTGACTCTTCCAAGATGGCTGCCTATTTAAATAGCCAAACCCCATACCCACAAACCACCAATCCCTGCTTGCTTCCTCCTATGCCCGCCTCCTAACCCCTGTCAAGGCCCCTTTCCACTAAGCTGCGCTTTTACTACATGGGGCTACAGTGCAAAGCCTGGGACTCCTAACATAGAGTACGCTAGGGCAGAGTATTCAGATTTAGATAAGAGGGTGATTTGTTGGTCACCCAGATCAGGGGGATGTAACATTTGTGGGGATTTTATGGGTTTTAGGGTACTTTTAGGGTGTTTGGGAAAAAGTGTGTTTTTCTGTACTTGGAGATAATTGGAGTAGATTAGTACAGTTCCTGATCCTACTATCTCTAAGGCCCAGAAGAGGGATTATCCGATTATGTATGGGAGTGTCATGTATTGTAACACTGTTGTCATTGGTTTGTGACTTTGTAATTCAGTCTTCCATCAGGTCCAGTTGGGAGTACTCCTTGCATGGGAATTGTCATAAAAGGTCAAGTGTGGTCCCATCAAAATCAGTCCACTTCACCCTCAACACGCAGCCTCCTCTCGTGATTGTAGGGAACAGCTATACCAGCTATACCTGCTTCGGATTACTATACTGGCTATAATCACTAGCTCTTGTAAGAACTACACAGACAGACCTGCTATACTCTAGGAGGAGGAGAGGTCCACCCACTGGAAGCTGGATCCTTGTCTTAGGACAAGGGTGTAACATTCACTAGGGAACTCTAACACGCAGACAGGACAGAGTAGAGAGAATTGCAATAGAATGGTCGGGTTATGCAAAAAGGGATAGTCAAAACATGAGGAGGGGTCAAGGGTAACAGAGAGACGGAATAACGAGAGACAAAGCCAAATATCAGTAACCAGGAAATCCAAATAACAAGTGCAACGCTCAATGGTAAACCAAAGACCACAACAGGGCACTGAGGCAAGGGAGAGGTTAGCTTATATACACACAGGGTGTGTCTGGCTAAACTCCACAAAACGTGGGAGGAGTTTCTTCCCTCCCTTATGGTCTCTGAGGTCACCACTGTGTGCCGGGTCACATGACTGGGTGCAGCACACATATAAGGAAGCTGCTCTGGAGGGTGCAGCATCAGACACACTGCCAGTCTGGAGACAGGGACCAGGTGACACCTGTAACGGACCGTTTTGCACACAAGGGGTAAAAACTGTTTAGGCGATCGTCCCCCTTTCCAGAGATGCAGGCACAGCTATTGTAGAACACCAAACACACGAGCCGCCAATAAGTGAATGCTCCAAACTCCCGAACGGCATCCAATCGAATCGCTGCTAGCAGACGAATAGGAAAAGCATCCAAGCGGCTTACACTCCTAGCAATCAGTCTCTATCAGCATTCAGTAAATCCCCCCAAAGACGAGGCAAGGCTCCGTGTTGAGAGTCAAGCAGTGGTCTGTTTAATGAGGGATACCTGCCCAGTATTTATGCAGGTCTCCCACCTGGTGGACACTCCCCTAGGGGACCAAATGGGAGACTGTGACAAGGGACAGACAAGTAGACAAATAGGACACACAGTCACATTATATTCCCACAATGCATCCTGGCTTCCTCCCCTCTGCCTTGGAGATAATTGAGAAGTAATTCAATTATCTCCCAAGACAAAGGCAAATCGCCATTATGCACGTGGGGATACTAACACACGAATTACTATTAAAATACACTATGTGAGACACATAACATTAAAAGTATACATTTAACATATTCCCAGATAGCTCAGGTCTGAGCGCACATTATTAAGCGAATGGCGGTCAGACCACACGAATACAGTTTAATCGCCATGGAGCTCCCAGGTGGTCCAGTCCTTCGTGCGGTTGTTCGGTAGATTGAATCTACCGAACACCAGGCAGAAAAGCACGAATAAGTCTTTTCTGGAGGTGAAACAAAGTGTTTTAACATGGGGCCATAGTCCAAAGGCAGCAGGCGAGCAACCAGGCTTCTCCAATGCAATGTGGCGAGATTGCTCTCGTCACAATGCCGCTTGGTGTGATGAGGTAAGTAAGGTTGCCGCGAGTGGCGCAGGGGCAGGGGACCTGACAGTGCGTGGAGGACAGCGAGACCCCAGACAAGCTGCGGCGGCTAAGGGGTAACGGTGATTATGGTGTCCGGTGCAGTGCTTATAGTACTCAAGGCGACTAGGAAGCAGCGATTGGCGGAGGCACCCAGTCGGGGTGCCAGGCGGTCCGTCACAGGCAGTCTGTGTATATTTGTCAGTCTGTGTGTATTCAGAAGTCTGTGTGTATTCAGCAGTCTGTGTGTATTCAGCCATCTTTGTGTATTCAGCAGTTTGTGTGTGCGTATTCAGCAGTCTGTGTGTATTCTGCAGTCTGTATTTATTCAGCCATCTGTGTGTGTATTCAGCAGCCTGTGTGTGTGTGTATTCAGCAGTTTGTGTGTGTATTCAGAAGTCTGTCTGTGTGTACCCAGAAGTCTGTGTGTGTATTCTGCAGTCTGTGTGTGTATTCAACAGTCTTTGTGTATGTATTCAGCAGTGTTTGTGTGTATTTAGCAATCTGTGTGTGTGTATTCAGCCATCAGTGTGTGTATTCAGCAGTCTGTGGGTGTATTCAACAGTCTGTGTGTATGTATTCAGCAGTCTTTGTGTGTGTATTTAGCAATCTGTGTGTGTGTATTCAGCAGTCTGTATGTGTACTCAGCAGTCTGTAAGTATGTATTCTGCAGTATGTGTTTATATTCAGCAATCTGTGTGTATTTAGCAGTCTGTGTATATATATTTGGCAGCCTCTGTGTGTATTCTCAGTCTGTTTGTGTGTTTGCAGAAGTCTGTGTGTTTTAATTTGGAAGTTTCTATGTGCATTCAGCAGTCTCTGTCTACATTCAGCAATCTCTGTGTCTGTGTATTCAGCAGTCTCTGTTTGCATATTTACCAGCGTGTGTGTATACAGCAGTCTGATGAGAGAATGGTGAGAGAAATAGAAACCAAAAATCCATCTGTTGTCTAAATGAAATGTACACGCATTGTTATATGCAATAATATACACAGTGTGGCAAACCTAGCCACTTGGACAATATAAAGGGACTGTGCCTTTAAGGGTTGCCTGTATGTCTGTGGGGATATGTGTTTTACTCAGTGTAATGTATGCTTGCTGTAATTAATGTGTATTTGCTGTATTGGCTATCTGCCAAATGCAGATAGCTGTTTTTCCTTTCGTTTCACGAACGGCACTTTTGCGGGCCGTTCGTGAACCGAAAAACCCCCATGTAATAGCCCACACACTTAGAGGTGTGTGGCGCTTGTTAACCGATTGCAACAATGTTGTAATCGGTAATTAGAGGCTCTCCTAGGTGGCTGCCGTTCGACTACCGACCATGCGGCGGTCGGCCATCTTGGACCCTTTGTTCCCTCAGCGGTGTTTGGTCGTCGAGCGCGTGGTACTAAAAACGGCTACTCGACGGCGTGAACACCACTGAGCTTCCAGGCCGTTCGGGAGTTCCGGGCCGTTCGGTATTTTGTTCCCTTCAATGCAATCGGTCTTTTGAACATGTATTTTAATGAATGTGTTTTTCGTGCGGCGTTCGGTTGTTTTAGCTGGGATCTGAGCGGTAATCTCACGAATGATGTGCTCATACCCCAGCTATCTACCGAACGTCCATTCGTGCAAATAGACCGCATATTCGAAAAGTTATGCATTTTAATATAAATTGTCGGTTCTGCTGCATGGAGGGATAATCCACTTAACGGTACATTCCTGTGGGAGGATCCCTCTCGTGCAGCAGTGCCTGATGGGAGAAACGCCCTGTACAGTAAGTTCCCCATGTAGTCCACTCTGGGAATGCCCCTGGGAGGGGACTCAGGAAACCCCTTGCATGGAGACTTGTATAAATTGTGGAGCTGAAAATAAAGACCTCAGTTGACTCTCAGTACTGTGTTTCGTCCGGTTACTGGGAGGTTTGGGATATTGCCTTGCTTTTTCCAGCGCTTGACTGTGGATTCCTTCCTGAACCAGCGGAATTCGTGGATTTAATATTGCCGATCCGCTACACACAGACATAGTACACACGCATTCACATTATACAAACACTGACGGACACTCAGACAACAGTATGCACACACTGTTATGCACATTTAGATGCCACACTGCTATACACAAACAACTACTCTAAACACACTCATTCAGACAGTATATATATATTTATACACAATGCTATACGTGCAGTCAAACAAAATACACACATTGTAAGTAGTTTATTAGTAATTTAGGGAATTTTATCCGTCCAGATGTCCTCATTTTCTTATGTATGTTGTGTCCTGTGTCCTGTGATGTCACGCATATAAAATTAATCATGCAAATTAGCATGGTCTGTAGTTTTGTCAAAGAAGGTGGCCACCCTAGGTGCAAACCACCTGAGTACACAAGGCTACGTGGACAGATGCCACAGGTCAGATGATGATGGCTACAGAGTTAAATGGTGGAGTCACCATCTCAAACCTTCCCCAGCCATCCTGGATGGGGTTCATATTAATGAGACTAACTGCCGCAATCAACCTGGATCCTGCCTTAATTCATTATCTTCGCACACATGGAATATCTGCTAAATAGGGTTCAATAAAAATGTTCTGCTATTATTATAGTTATTGTGTTCAAAATAACTTTCTTAAACTTGTGGTGCCATATTTTAAGAAAGTGATTTTGAACACAATAACTCTAATAAGCCAGATATAAATATTTTTGCGGCTTTGTTACATGGGAGCTCGAAGCTCCACATCATAATACCTATAATATGGGTAACTGGTTCCCTTTCTCCTAGGGCCTCCGGCCAGCCCTGTATTGATGTTTTATCTTGGAGTCAAGTGATGTCCTTCCATCTTAACTTACTACATGAATAGGACACCTTCTGCACGTTATCCCATTCTGGAATAATTACAAATATAATATGTACGGACATCCAGGTACAAAGTCATGTCCTGCAGTATGAAAGACACCACCAGGTGGCGTTGCATGGCTGCCTGCGTTACATGAAGTCTAATCCTGCATTGCGGCGTCAGAGAGAACATTGCGACATATTGAAAGTCCGGAACGATCCGAGCACATCATCACCCTGCAGCCAGAATGTCATAACCCTGTATGATGCACCATCATTCTAATAAAACAAATCCCTCCCTCTAATTCTAACAGGAAATAGACTTTTTGTTAAATGAAGTTGTAGCTGAGAGCTGGTATTTCACAGGTTAACTCCACTAAAGATCCCAGTGAGGCCCAGGAACAAGTAATAGAATCCCATAGATCAATAGTCACAGCAAGCAAGGTAATCCATGAATATCCCCATACAGATCCCAATGACTGGACGACACACAGCATCAGGAGCAGAACTAAACTTTTAATCACACAACCTTCTTTTAAAGGTTTCTCCCATGCAAGGGAGGGATTCACATTAATTTGTACAGTAGCCGATAGTGTAATGGTTACCTCCCACACATCTCATCCCCTCAGTGTGACACATAATCCATTTATACATACTACAGTTTTATCCGATTTCTGAATGTACCCCAAAACAGTCAGATACAATTATAAAAGGGGTACTCCCTGGTTCAGGAGTTAAGTGGAAGAGGCAATTTGACCGACCGCACAAGAGGTAGTATCCGAAAAAGGCTCTGTGTGTTTTGGCCTTGCGGTCGGTCTCTGTTCAGGAGATAAAACATATAGAATTACTTGCTATCCAACATTCCATCGGTATTCGTATGAATACCCTTGTTCGGTACATTTAGTTTACCGAACGAGGGGCTGGTTGGCCCCTCCATTCGGGAGTTATGGAGCTCTGGAGGTCTCAGCGGTGTTCGGGTGATTGAGTGTCCGATTTGAGCTCCAGACACTCGACGACCAAACACCGCTGAGATTTTCTTGCGTAAGATGGCCGCTGCCACGCGGTTCGTATGCCGAATGGCGGCCACCCAGATATGTATACAAAGTACCAATTGCATGGTCAATTAGCTTGCAGTTAGAAAAGTGTGAAAGCCTAACGAGGTGCACACTTCTCTCTTGGGTGGTCTGATGGTTCGGTAGTTTTCTTTCGTATGGAATACGGATTGAAAACTACCGAACAATCAGTTGAATGCTACATATAATACCTCTATACAGTGGAATAATCACACAAAATAAATTTTTAAAGCAAACTTTGAGGACAGTCCCATGCCCTCCACTGCTCCCCCTTGCCCACAATACACAGTCTGATCCAACACGGATCGGCTTGGGGATGACCGGGCGGGCTCACGGATTATTTTTCAAAGTCTGTCTGGACAACCTGTCAGCATTGCCATTCTGTTTTCCCGGGCAGTACTGGATGTTAAAGTCAAACGGCTGCAGCGCCAAACTCCAGCGCAGCAGCCTGGCATTGTCCCCCACCACCCGGTTAAACCATACCAACGGGTTGTGATCCGTGAGCAAAGAAAAGGGCTGTCCATACAAATATGGTTGTAACTTCTTTAGGGCCCACACCACAGCCAGGCACTCCTTTTCGATGGCGGCATAGCTTACTTCTCTAGGTAACAGTTTCCGACTGATGTAGGCTACGGGATGTTCTCCGCCATCGGCCCCAACTTGGCTCAGTACTGCCCCCAATCCAAACATAGAAGCGTCTGTGTGAACAAGAAACCGTTTGGTTGGATCGGGAGCGGCCAAGACAGGGGCATTGATAAGTGCATTTTTCAGAAGTTGGAATGCCTGCTCACACTCCGGGGTCCAGGTTACTTGGCGGGGAAGGTTTTTGCGGGTAGGGTCAGTAAGGGAAAAAAACAGGTTTATAGAGAGCGCAAAAAAAGAATATATATATCAATAAAATAGTGGATTTTCTAAGCAGGTGCTTCAAATTATGATTATCCACAAGAAAAAGTTAATACAAAGCTGCCGGATACACTAAAAACCTTCCCAAGTTTTAAAACATCATGTGTGACATAAATTGAAATAAAAACAGTATCAGCGCTTAGTTAATATACCCCTATTTTTTGTATATGGGTCAACAACAAAAATATATTGAATAAATTAAATAAAGAGTCCCAGTTTCAATCTTCATGGGGTGTTTTCAAATGTCCGCAGGGATTTGATAGTTGTAACAGTAATTGATGTAAAAAGACTTTGTCTTTATATGTATCCAACCTTAAATCAAAAAGATACTGACATAGCGTGATACAGTTACAATACTTTATTTCCCATACGGTAATCCCCCCATAAGAGGAACTCTTACAATTAAAAGTGGTGAAACTTATTTCTAAGGTTCACAATAAAAACGTAGAAATGCAGAATATTGGCTGATGAATATAAAGTTATGTGGATGTTATTTCCAGACCGGTCCTGTGCACTCAGATCGATCCTCACTGAGAAGCCAACTAGCCAATCTTACTGCAATCTCTCCAAATTCAAAAATCCCGCCAGAAACACGATCTACGCGTTTCACTCATTCAAATGAGCTTTCTCAAGATACAGTGCTCTGGGGGATTGTGATTACATATATATCTCTCTAGCAAATAAATAATTAAAAAACAAGAAATTCATCTGGTACATTAATATCTTCCATTTAACTATGTGTTCTCTGATTCTCACTATATTTTCAGACTCATAGCAGTGTATCATTATTTCGTTTTGATTGATACAAATATACACAGTTTCTAAACATCGTGAATGGTTAATCCTAACACACAATCAGAATCAACATATTCTTCTATGATTAGTGGAACAATTAAGTTCCAGTGTTTTATGCATTGAAAATGAAAAATAAAGCATTTTATATTTCATCCTTTTTTTTCTCAATTAAGACATAGTAAAAACGCTGGTGTTCTAAACAAAATTCCAAATATAGTAAATAATAAAACACTCCTATAAATATACATAATTGCAGCATGAATTATAAAACTTAAATTAACTTATAAACATCATGAGTAATTAGTTCTATTAGACAAATTAAACTCAAATGTATTCTCTATAGTTAATGTAACAGTTAGGTTCCCATCTTTTATACAGTTTGGAAAAATGATAAACAATTCATATTTCTCTACTTTTTCATCTATTCAAACGTGAGAAACATCAGTCATAAATTAGTCTACCTTAAATGAATAAGTAGTTAAATATATCAGGCTCTTTCCATCAGCCCATCCTTTGTATCTAACAGAGCAATTAAGCTCCGATCTTTGAAGACGATCTATTTTATCTACATTTCCTATTTCACATTACCTCTTGTTTCCAAATGCTTTTAACAGCCATAGGAGATAACAATTAAGATAATGCAGTCCTAAAAGCTGTTACAACCAGTTGTCAAACTCTCGAAATCTTATCTTAAAGACAGTAGTGATCTCCTGAGAATACTTCAGGGGATTACGTGGAAGAAAGACCGATGGCTAGTTACCTGTGATGTAACCTCATTATACACCGTAATCCAACATGATTTAGGGATACAAGCTATGAGACATATTCTGTATGAGAATCAGAGTTTTAACATGGAACAGGTGGAATTTTTACTAGAATGTATGGATTTCATACTGAAACATAATTTTTTCTGGTATAAGGAGGATATTTTTTTACAGATAAATGGAACTGCCATGGGGACTAGGTTTGCACCCAGCTATGCCAACATTTTTATGTCATATTGGGAGGAGCTGTTTATCTGGCAAGGGCACTGCTGCGTAGCAAACCTAGTCCTATATAAACGGTATATAGATGACTGCTTTTTTATCTGGGAGGGTACAGAGGCGGCACTATTGGAGTTTTTAACACATCTTAATAACAATAATTTTAACTTGTCTTTCACATATTCCTACAGCCAAGAACATGTGGAATTTTTGGATTTAGTTTTATATGTAGAACAAGAGATTTTAAAATCTAAAACCTTTTTTAAACTTGTTGATGTGAACAGCTTCATTTGGACATCTAGCTGTCATTTCCCTTCTTGGCTACAAAATGTTCCCTACAGCCAATTTCTAAGAATCAAAAAGAATTGTACAGAGGAAGAAGTGTGTAGGGACCAAATATTAAAAGTCAAAAGACAATTTTTAGACAAAAAGTATGACTCGGATTTACTTGATAGGGCATCAGAGAAAGTCTCCAAAATTACTAGAACGGAGATTTTAGCACGGAGAGAGAAAAAGATGGACGAGAATAAGGAAAAGTTTTTTTGTCCCCTCATCTTTAATTTTAATGCCCAGACCAACTATATCAAGAGGGCAGTACTCAAAAATTGGGACTTGTTGAAACAAGACCAAATATTGGCATCAATACTACCTCCAAAACCTAAAATTATATTTAGGGGAGCACCGACGTTAAAGGATAAATTAGTACATAGCCACATGAGACCATCTCCTGAGAAACATTTTTTAAATTCTCATATAGGTTTTTTTAAATGTGGGTCCTGTAGAATATGTAAATTAGTAGGTCCACCTTTTGGGGTCACCCTAGAATATTCATCTACAACTACCAAGAAAAAATATAAAATAAAGGAATGCATAACTTGCAATTCCAAACAAATCATTTATTTATTGAGTTGCACTTGTGGTCTACAGTATGTGGGACAAACTAAACGAATGCTTAAGACAAGATTGGGAGAACACGTGTATAATATTAACAGAAAATTTGAAAAACATTCATTGTCAGAACATTTTAAGATACACCACAACAGCAATCCAGCATCCCTATCTTATTGTGGAATCCAGAAAATTAAAGTCCCTTGGAGGGGAGGGGATTTAGTGAAAAGTTTAATATATAGAGAAACTTATTGGATTAATACTTTAAAAACCCTAACTCCATTTGGGCTTAATGCTGAATTTGAAATAGCACATATTTTATGACCTGATATAGAGAATGGAAATGAGATTTTTTAACAGGATTCATAATATATATATTATATATATTTTTTATAAGTTTTCTTTTTATTCTAAAAGTTTTTATTGACATTTGGTTATTTATTCTCATTAGATTCTGGAATTTGTAAGATATCCCTGGTGAAAAAGTTTAGAATACACGGGCTGATAAAATTGAATAGAAAGAAAGTCTGTGCCTTTAAGGGATTTAAACATTTCTCTTTTATGACTGCATTATCTTAATTGTTATCTCCTATGGCTGTTAAAAGCATTTGGAAACAAGAGGTAATGTGAAATAGGAACTGTAGATAAAATAGATCATCTTTTTTTCACTGCACCAAAGATGGAGCTTAATTGCTCTGTTAGATACAAAGGATGGGCTGATGGAAAGAGCCTGATATATTTAACTACTTATTCATTTAAGGTAGACTAATTTATGACTGATGTTTCTCATGTTTGAATAGATGAAAAAGTAGAGAAATATGAATTGTTTATCATTTTTCCAAACTGTATAAAAGATGGGAACCTAACTGTTACATTAACTATAGAGAATGCATTTGAGTTTAATTTGTCTAATAGAACTAATTACTCATGATGTTTATACGTTGATTTAAGTTTTATAATTCATGCTGCAATTATGTATATTTATAGGAGTGTTTTATTATTTACTATATTTGGAATTTTGTTTAGAACACCAGCGTTTTTACTATGTCTTAATTGAGAAAAAAAAGGATGAAATATAAAATGCTTTATTTTTCATTTTCAATGCATAAAACACTGGAACTTAATTGTTCCACTAATCATAGAAGAATATGTTGATTCTGATTGTGTGTTAGGATTAACCATTCACAATGTTTAGAAACTGTGTATATTTGTATCAATCAAAACGAAATAATGATACACTGCTATGAGTCTGAAAATATAGTGAGAATCAGAGAACACATAGTTAAATGGAAGATATTAATGTACCAGATGAATTTCTAGTTTTTTAACTATTTATTTGCTAGAGAGATATATATGTAATCACAATCCCCCAGAGCACTGTATCTTGAGAAAGCTCATTTGAATGAGTGAAACGCGTAGATCGTGTTTCTGGCGGGATTTTTGAATTTGGAGAGATTGCAGTAAGATTGGCTAGTTGGCTTCTCAGTGAGGATCGATCTGAGTGCACAGGACCGGTCTGGAAATAACATCCACGTAACTTTATATTCATCAGCCAATATTCTGCATTTCTACGTTTTTATTGTGAACCTTAGAAATAAGTTTCACCACTTTTAATTGTAAGAGTTCCTCTTATGGGGGGATTACCGTATGGGAAATAAAGTATTGTAACTGTATCACGCTATGTCAGTATCTTTTTGATTTAAGGTTGGATACATATAAAGACAAAGTCTTTTTACACCAATTACTGTTACAACTATCAAATCCCTGCGGACATTTGAAAACACCCCATGAAGATTGAAACTGGGACTCTTTATTTAATTTATTCAATATATTTTTGTTGTTTACCCATATACAAAAAATAGGGGTATATTAACTAAGCGCTGATACTGTTTTTATTTCAGGGTCAGTAAGGGGTTTGGCCAGGGCGCTATAGTTGGGCACAAACTTCCTGTAATACTCGGCTGTCCCTAGAAAGGCTAGTACTTGGGTCTTTGTCCTGGGGGTTGGCCATTGCGCTATGGCCCCTACCTTTGCGGGTTCAGGCTTCCCGCAGCCTATTCTGTGTCCGAGATACTGTACCTCAGCCATTCCAATACTGCATTTGGCAGGTTTCAATGTTAAGCCTGCTTCCCGGATCTAGAACTGCTCCTATGTGGGCCAGATGTTCCTGACAGGTATTGCTAAAGATGGCAATGTCGTCTAAATAAGCACAGGTGTAATCTTGGAACCCATCTAGGAGGCGGTCCACCATCCTCTGGAAGGTAGCCGGTGCGTTTTTCATCCCAAACGGCATCACCTTAAATTGGTACAAGCCGAATGGGGTGACAAAGGCGGACTTAGGTATGGCGTCCAGGGCCAAGGGGATCTGCCAATACCCCTTACATAGATCAATAGTAGTGAGGTATTGGCCCCTGGTCCTCCGGTCTAGCAGTTCATCTATCCTGGGCATAGGATAGGCGTCAGACACGGTCTTTTCATTTAACCTCCGGTACTCTACGCAGAAGCGGGTCGTACCGTCCTGCTTAGATACGAGGACTACAGGGGAGGCCCAGGGGCTGTCTGTCTGCTCAATCACCCCCAGTTGGAGCATCTCCTCGATCTCCTTGCGCATGTTTTCCCTTTCCCTTCAGGGATGCGGTAAGGGAGAATGTATCTTGTTTCTCCTTTGTACCTCAGAACGCTTCTGTGGGCTCAGCCGGTCTCCCAGCATAACGTCCCCTAAATCCCCGGACAGCCGACCGTCCCACAGCAGGTCTGGGAGGGGAAGGCTGTCGAACTCCTCAGAGGAGGGGGCACAAATGGCCGTCACCTCCTCTGAACGTTCCTGGTAGAGCTTTATCATATTCACATGAAGCATACTGTGGCAAACCCTGCCACTAAAATACTAACTGTTCTTTGCGAATGAACACTGGAGTTATAATGGTCGAATGTGTGCAAAGGCAGAGACTCAGTTCACGAACGGACTATACTGTTATTCATGCTAATGCCCTGAAACTACCGAACGAGAGACCACCCCGGTGTGGTCGTGTGTCTCCTATTAACAAAATGTGTTAAGTGCGAGTGTGTGTGGCCGCCATTTCGCCTACCGAACACGTGGCGGCAGCCATCTTACGCACGAACAGCGGTACTTGGTCGTTGAACGCCTGGAACTCAAACCGGGCATTTGACTAACCAAGTACCGCTAAGACCTCCAGCACGCTCAAAAGGCACGAAGCAAACACACGAACACCTCAGCATTCGGTATGTGGAATCCCACGAACGAGGGGATTCATTCGAACGGTAAAGGAAGCCTGGATGCCCTAGCCATTCGGGACTTTTGATTCACCAGGAAAGACCGACCGCAGGGCCAGAATTCATGGAACTGTTTTCGGCTACTGAGCCCGTGCGGTCGGTCAAATCTTTCACCTGCTGTAACTCCCGAACCCCTGGTCCGATCTGGGTGAATTTTGAGTATGTTGCTCACCCAGATCAGGGCTACCAGGGGACCCCTTATTCAACCCTGTACCCCCTGTATTTAGGGGACATCCACAAATTGGGAAAAACTGTGTGCCTATTAATCTTGTTAATTGTTAATCTAAGGGGAGGAGAGGCATGGGAGGTGACCACTGTATGATTGGTTACTGTAGTAATTATGAAAGTTATTTCCCTTGCATGGGAGAAATGCATAAAAGCAGACCTGTGAATAAAGCCATCAGTTGACTCCCAGACTATGTGTCGTCTAGTCCTTGGGGAGGTGGATTATGCTGTGTTCCTGTGATTTTGTATGCTGAATCTTTGTTCCCAGTGGAGAGCTATTGGATTAACCCCTGCTACTCCGCTACACATACGTTGCCCTCCAGTTCCGGCGCAGGGGCCAATTATATAAGTGGTATCACATCTCTCTTCCACCACTGTATATGGACCCTGCCATGCGGCCTGTAACTTATGTCGGACAGGATTTAAAATTAAAACTTTCTGCCCATACCATGTGCACTGGCGAGTCTGAGCCGCTGAAGGTTCTCCCATACCGACCTAGTCAATGCTTCTAGACGGTCTTGAAATGCCAACACATATGGTATGATGGGGGTACTGTCTGCGCTCTGGTCTCCCTCCTAGTGCTCCCTAATCAGGTCAAGGGGTCCTTTTACTCTACTCCCAAATAGTAATTCAAATGGGGAAAACCTGGTCGATTCCTACGGCACCTCCCGGTACGCAAATAGGAGATGGGGAAGGAATCGCTCCCAGCCCCTATGGGTTTCCGCGAAGGTTCGGAGCATTTGTTTCAATGTTCCATTGAACCGTTTGCATAGCCCATTGGTCTGGGGGTGGTAAGGGGAACTGATTATAGGCTTGATGCCACAGAATTTCCAGAGGTGCTGGGTGACCTCCGCAGTGAACTGAGTGCCCTGATCCAAGATGATCTCTCTGGGTAACCCCATCCGTGAGAAAATCCGCATCAGAGCCTCAGCTACTGTTTCTGCATGGGTATTAGTCAGGGCCACCGCCTCTAGATATCTGGTGGCATAGTCTACCACAGTTAAAATATACTTTTTACCAGAAGGGCTGGGTCTCTGAAGGGGGCCTATTAAGCTACCCTACTGAATGGTTCCTCAATTATGGGTAGCGGGTGCAGTTTTGCCTTCCACCGGTCCCCCCTCTTCCCTACCCGTTGGCACGTATCACAAGTACTGCAGTACCTGCAGTACCTGCGGACTTCCTGGCTGATTCCCGGCCAAAAGAAACTCTGGGTCAGTCGATGCCGGGTGCGACTGACCCCCAAATGTCCGGATAGCAGAATATCGTGCGCTATCCGGAGCAATTCGGATCGGTACTGCTGCGGTACCATTAGCTGCTTCATGACTATTGGTCTGACCCAGCTACCTGCTTGTCAGACTCCCTATATAGTAACTGTTTATCCCATACAAATCTTTCGCCCTTCCCCCCAGGTTGGTCCGAGGTGACCTTGTCTCTGTAGACTTGTAATGTGGGGTCAGTGATCACCTTGACCGCAAATTCAGTAGGAGGGGCCCAGGGGACACATTCTAAGGAAAGGGAAGGACCTCTTACCTGGACCTTCAGGAGTGTGTTGTAGGGGTGCGGGCCTGTTGTCGGGTGACCACTGGGTGTGCTTCTCCGGTTGTTGGTGTCTGGGGCTCAAAAGCAGAGGTGAGTTTGCCCAGATCATTCCCCAGCAAAACCTCAGCCTGCAATTGTGGCATTAACCCTGTAGCGGATGGCACTGGGCTGTCCTGCAAATTGCATAGGTTTTAACTGTATTCGAATGGAAGGTTATATGTGTATAAATGTATTGTGTTCGTCTGATTGTTCGGTAGAATCATTCTAACAAATAAGGGAATGAAACTACCGAACAGTCAGACCTCCCCGGTGTGAAGTGTGCCTTCAAATACCCGTTGCAACATTGTTGCGAACGGGTAATTGACAAGCTGAGCAGTAGTCCTTTGTTCTCGGCGGTGGCCGCCATTCGGGAAACGAACACGTGGAGGCAGCCATTTTAAAACTCCCGAACGGTGTTTTGCCGTCGAGTGTCTGGAACTCAAATCGGACACTCGACTAGGCGAACACCGCTGAGACCTCCACAAGCCCGGTCAGTTCGGTGCCAAACTACCGAACGGCCCCTCTTTCGGTAGACAGAAACAACCGATCGAGGGGATTCAGGCGAATCCTCCCTAATCTCTGTAACTGGAGGCTTTCGTGTAATTTATTCCCTTGTTCCAGGACCATCACATGGAACCCAATTCGGCTATTCTTTCCAGCGCGGTCGGTCATTTTATTCCCTCCATAAATTTCCTGAACCCCTGCAGGGCCGCCATCAGGGCATGACAACCGCAACGGTTGTCATGGGCCCGGCGGTCCTGGGGGGCCCGGACTGCTCAGATGGTCCGGGCACCAGATTCAGTGGGTACATACCGGGTCGCAGGGGGCCCTGCGACCCGGTATGTACCTACAGGGCCAGCCTCTTCTCCTGGGGGGCCCAGCAGCTGGTCACCTCAGGGCCCCCCAGAGGCTGGCCCTGAAAGCCGTCCGGCGCGCAAGGGAGCACTCTCTGTATGCTTCCTCTTCAGCTCCCTCGCGCACCGTACTGATGCAGGAGCCGGAAGATGACGTCATCTTCCGGCTCCGGCATCA
>OW240914.1:356541638-356567218 GCA_933207985.1 Pelobates cultripes
CGAATGGCCTGGAAGGCCAGCGGTGTTTGTGCCGTCGAGTAGCTGATTTTAGTTCCAGGCACTCAACGACACAATACCGCTGGGCTAACAAAGGATCCAAGATGGCCGACCGCCGCGTGGTCAGTATCCGAACGGCGGCCACCCTGAATCTCTAATAACTACCGAAAGCTATATTAATGGGAGCCACACGACCTCTTGTGTATGGTCTCCCATTCGGTAGTTTTTGTTCGTTTCCTGAACAGTGTTGAAATTCACTGTTCGTGAAACTACTGTATGAATGCTGGTGGCTTTCATGACGCCAGCATATGAATGCTCTTGTTCGCATAAAATACCGATACATGGCTATACTTGATTCTAACAGCCTTAAAGCTACAACATCACATTAATGCAAATACAGTTCTAAGTGGCTAGTTTTGCCACATATGTCATTATATTATAATTAGAATTATGATGATGATGATGATGACATCAGAAAAGGACATCATTTTCAAACCAAGCCATGAACAATTCTTTTTTTATCTCAATGTTACATTATTGTTTGACATTAAATCCTACTAAGATCTTCTGACATTATCAACGTTATTATATTAATGTTACAGGTACTAATAAACTGCATTGATATAATAACCTAGAAACACAGAAACATAGAATGTGACGACAGATAAGAACCATTCGGCACGTCTAGTCTGCCAATTTTCTAAATACTTTCATTAGTCCTGTGACGAGACCAATCTCGCCACATTGCATTGGAGAAGCCTGGTTGCTCACCTGTTGCTTTTGGAATATGGTCCCATGTTAAAAGCCTTCTTTTTCCCCTGCAGAAAAGGCTTATTCGTGCCTTTCTGCCTGGTGTTCATAGATTCAATCTACCGAACTAACACACGAATGACTGGACCACCTGGGAGCTGGAGTGTGTTGGCAATTAACCTCCCAGAAGCTGCGGTTAACCGTAGCTTAATTGACAAATGCTGGGTCGCCGCCATTCGTATACCGAACACGAGGTCACGGCCATTTTAAACACGCGAACGCACAGCGGTGTTCTACGCCCAACTCAAGGAACTGAAAACGGATACATTTTGGCACAAACACCGCTGAAGCCGCCGACCTCCCTTTTTGTTCGGTAGAAGTGCACGAACGGCCCTATATTCGATAGTTTGTACCTGAATACACCATACCCCAGATAGCCATCCCGTGGAGTCTATTCGTATGGAGAACAGACTTTGTGAACACTTTGACTCCACGGCGATTGGACTGTGTGCATAGGATCTGAGCGCTATTCGGTACTTTTGTGCGCTCAAATCCCAGCTATCTGGGGATGGGTTGCAAGTATATTGTGACGAGAGCAATCTCGCCACATTGCATTGGAGAAGCCTGGTTGCTCGCCTATTGGCTTTGGATTATGGCCCCATGTTAAAAGACATCTTTTTCCCCGCAGAAAAGGCTTATTCGTGCCTTTTCTGCCCAGTGTTCGGTAGATTCTGTGACAGATACCTCTGTCTTGGACTGAACTTACCGTATGGCTCGTTTGTTTGTTTAATTCGTTTTCCTCGTTCCTGTGGACTCTATGGCGTTCCCTCTTTAGGACCGAACAAAGCTACCGAACGGCTGGCCACCCAGTAGAGAAGTGTGCTGCTGATTAACCTCTTGGCCCCATTCGAACGTTGAGGTTAACCGCAGACACCTCTTGATTGATACAGTAGTTGGGTGGCCGCCATTCGTATGCCGAACACGAGGTCACAGCCATTTTAAACCACGCGAAGGCACAGCAGTGTTCGACGCCTAATCCATGGAACTGAAAACGGATACAGTTTGGCGTGAACACCGCTGAACCCGCGACCTCCTTCTTGTTCGGTAGAAGGGCACGAACGGCCCTATATTCGGTAGTTGTACCTGACTACACCATACCCCAGATAGGAATCGCATGGAGCTCATTTGAATGAGAACTGACTTTGTGAACACTTTGGCTCCATGGCGATTGAACTGTATTCGTGTAGTCTGAGCGCCATTCGCTTAATAATGTGCGCTCAGACCTGAGATATCTGGGGATATGTTAAATGTATATCTTTACTGTAACCGTTCCAACATGGGAGATTTTAACAGTAACAGTATTAGTATCCCCACGTTCATAATGGCGATTTGCCTTTGTCCTGGGAGATAATTGAATTACTTCTCAATTATCTCCAGGTCAGAGGGGAGGAAGCCAGGCTGCATTATGGGAATATAATGTGACTGTGTATCCTAGATTGCTTATTGTCTGTCCTTTGTCACAGTCTCACATTTGGTCCCCTAGGGGGAGTGTCCACCAGATGGGAGACCTGCATAAATACTGGGCAGGTAGCCCTCATTAAACCAGACCACTGCTTGACCCTCAACACAGAGCCTTGTCTCGTCTTTGGGGGGATTTACTGTATGCTGATAGAGACTGATTTATAGGAGTGTAAGCCGCTTGGGTGCTTTTTCTATTCGTCTGCTAGCAGCTATTCGTGAGGTTACAGTTCGGGAGTTTGGAGTGCTATTTTGTATCCAGTTCGGGAGTTTAGAGCATTCCCTTATATGCGGTTCGGGAGTTTGGTGTTCTGCAGTGCCTGTATCTCTGGAAGGGGAAGATCGACTAAACGGCGGTTTAACCCTTTTATGCTTGGAGGTGCCGTTACAAGTCCCTGGCCTTATTTTAAAGTTAAGATAACCTTATGCATTTCCCACCCATGCTTAAACTCCTTTACTGTGTTAACCTCTACCACTTCAGCTGGAAGGCTATTCCATGCATCCACTACCCTCTCAGTAAAGTAATACTTCATGATATTATTTTTAAACCTTTGTCCCTCTAATTTAAGACAATGTCCTCTTGTTGTGGTAGTTTTTCTTCTTTTAAATATAGTCTTCTCCTTTACTGTGTTGATTCCCTTTATGTATTTAAATGTTTCTATCATATCCCCCCTGTCTCGTCTTTCCTCCAAGCTATACATGTTAAGATCCTTTAACCTTTCCTGGTAAGTTTTATCCCGCAATCCATGAACCAGTTTAGTAGCCCTTCTCTGAACTCTCTCTAAAATATCAATATCCTTCTGGAGATACGGTCTCCAGTACTGCGTACAATACTCAGACATCCCAAGTCTCCCGGTAGTTCCAGAAGACTCCTGCATACTTATTGAGGCTCCCTCCCTGACACACGCACACCGTGTGTAATATCCCTGAAATCACACACAAAATCTAACATACAATGCATGTCAGATTGTGTGTTTAATTTCTAGGAAGCTCTGTCTAAAGAAGTTTTTTTTTAAATCGGTTCATCAGGAGAGCACGTATAAGGATGACCATGAAAACCATAATAATATTATCCATACCAATATAAAAGAAAAATCTAATTTCTTTCCTCGTCAACATATAAGCAGTGCCATGAGAGTTTTCGAGTCATTAGTAATCAAAGACATAAAGTAATTACCAAGAAATAAAAGATCCAACTTCGATTTTGCTCATATTAAAGCACTATGTGATTTACAAAATGATAATATAATCATCAAACCGACAGATAAAGGTGGAGGTGTCGTCATTCTCAACACTAAGAATTACGTTGAAGAAATCTATAGACAATTGAATGACACCTCCATCTATTGCAAATTGGATAGTGATCCTACCCCTGACAGGAACAAGCTTACTAAATTGATTGATCGAGGTAAAATCACAGGAGTTCTCAACCAACAGGAATATAATTACTTAAACATCCAGACATACTGTATTCCAGTACTGTACATTTTACCTAAAATCCACAAAGACCTTAAGAATCCTCCATGCAGACCTATAGTGTCAGAAGTGGGATTACTCCTAAGTAGACTCTCCGAATACATCCAACCTTTTGTTATCACACAACCTACATATCTTAGAGATTCTACTCAACTACTCAACATCTTAAGTACACTAGAATGGCATGATAACTATTATTTGGTAACATGTGACGTCTCAAGCCTCTACACTATTATATCCCATAGTTTAGGATGTCAAGCAGTAGAACATTTTTTAGTTCAGAGTGGGAAGTTTTGTGACGATCTCATGGAATTTATTCTAGACGGTATACGCCCCATACTTAACCATAATTGTTTTTGGTTTGATGGGGCCTTCTTTTTACAATTGGTCGGTAATGCGATGGGGACCGAGTTTGCACCAAGTTATGCCAACTTGTTCATGTCCCACTGTGAGGAATCTTTCCTCCCAGGGTTGGAGTGCGAACTTGGTCCTCTATCGCAGGTACATAGACAATATTTTTTTCATTTGGAGGGGTGACCTCTCTTCTCTTAATTCCTTTTGGAGTTCTTAAACAGTAATACCAGAAGTATTGTTCTAACAAATCACATTAGCCAAACCAACAAACAATTTCTGGATCTTGATATTTACATAGAACATCATACACTACATACAAGGACTTATTTCAAGCCAGTGGATGTCAATAGTCATATTGACACCACAAGCTGTCACTATGACCCCTGACTTGGTAATCTACCCAAGGGGAAATTCTTTAGAAACTTAAAAAACTGTAGTAGTATAGATCAATACGACATAAAAACATAAAAATTTTAATAATTTTTCGGAGAAAAAAACTATAATATCTATTTTTTAGACCAACAGATTAAAGAAGTTAGACAGATCCCTAGACATACCATTCTGGAATACAAAACTGTAAACCACATAGAGAAAAAGGAGGAAGAAGAACCTCTACTAATTTTAAACTTCAATGGGGAAGCCAATAAGATCAAATCCATTATTAACAAATATTGGCATATATAATCTACTGTGGTGGCCTCGTCACTGGGCATTGGAGAAGACTGATTGCCAGCCTCCTGCCATGTGGCTATGGCCCCCGGGATGTATTGCCTGCTCTCCTTTACTGCTGAGGATTGCTACCAACTAGGTGGATTTGGCTATGGAGCTTGTGTAGGGCCCTCTGTTGGTAGCAACAGCAATATGCACTACCTGAATAGCAAGACTGGTAATTTGCATATTCAGGTAGATTTGCATATCGCTAATTCTGCATGCAGGAGAGACATTTTGTATTAATTATGGTCTTCCCCACCCATTTATAAATATGTAATTATGTTATAATAAGTCACTGTATGTTGCCTGCTATGATTTGACTGTTTGTATTTTATTGAGTTTTCACAGCAATGTTAATGTAATGACCATATGGGCTAGTCCCAAGTAAAATAAAGTTTTAGACAGTTCTACTTCACCCTCAATTTGGAGTGCTGTCTCTTATTGGGGGGGGATCTGCTACAAGGGATTGCTATGCTCTACATACTCTCTTGCTATATTCACTTCTAAGCTCTTGTAAGAGCTTGTTCCTGTTTTGCTCTCTGAAGGAGTCTACGGTGGTTATGGTGTCCGCTGCACACATGCTAGGAGCATCCTTCAACGGAGGTACCCAGTCGGGGTGCAAGGTGATCCGTTACATTGGTGGCAGCGGTGGGATGGCTTCCTAGCCTTGGGAAAACCACCACTACTTCAGCTATGGAAGGCCGTGCAGTATCTCACTTTGACGCCAGGCTCCAGCAACGACTACAGGATGTGATGCGCAGTACACTTACTGAGCACTTCCCTCTTTCTACTGCTAATACCTCTCCCTATACAACCAAGCATTCTGCTAGCATTTCCTGCTGCTCTATTACGTTGTCTGCCTACCTTTAAGTCATCAGAAATAATCACCCCTAAATCCCTTTCCTCAGCCAGAAACAATACAATAACATTTAATATTATAATAAACGGAAACAATACACTTACATTTAATAATACAATAAGTTGTAATAACACAATGAGCTTTAATAGTAAATAGGCTGTAATGGTACAATAAGCTGTAATGGTACAATAAGCTGTAATAATACAATGTGTTGTAATAGTAAAATAAGCTGTGATAATACAATAAGCTGACATAATACACTGAGCTTAAATAATACAAGTTGTTGTGTTTATGGTATTTAGTATCTCTTTAAAGGGACAATACAGTCACCAGAACAACTACAGCTTATTTTATTTGTTATGGTGAGTAGAATCATTACCTTCAGGCTTTATGCTGTAAGCACTGTTGTGACGGAACATCATCGCTGAGTACCATGCCCACATGTGCCCACTCTTGTGCCTCAGGCTATTTAACAATATATTGTTTGTGGGGTCCCCTTGTTCGCAACTCATGTTTAGGCTTGATTAGAAGATTGTGCTTGTCCCATTCTCGATATGATAAAGACAGTGGCGTACACACAATCCATGGGGCCCCAGTGCAAAACTGATCCATGGACCTCCCCCCCCACCTCTCAATACCCCCTTCTCTGACAGACACACACACACATACATACATACACACAGACACATACATAGAGATACACACACATAGACACAGACAGACAGATACATACAGACACATACATACATAGAGACACACACACATAGACACAGACAGACACACACACACACACAAGACACACATACATACAAAGACACATACAGACACACAGACACAGACAGACACATACATACATACATACATACAGACACATACATACATACAGACAGACATACACACACACACACACACAAGACATACATACAAAGACACATACAGACACACAGACAGACACATACATACATACATACAGACACATACATACAGACAGACATACACACACACACACACAAGACATACATACAAAGACACATACATATATACAAACAGAGGGGCACACATACAGACAGACACAAACAGACATACAGACACATATATACAAAATGTTTAAGTCACCCTCCTGTTTCCTACCTTTAAGGTGCAGGAGGGTGACTTTCCCTGGGGTCCAGTGGTGGCTCAGGTTGATGGGAGTCAGAGTTCCCACTCTGACTCCCTCTTCTTCCTCCCACGTGGCTCTCTTGTAGCTGGGAGGAGTGACTGGGGCTCATGGCCGCCATCAGGGGGTGACAACCATAACGGTTGTCACAGGCCCGGCGGCCCTGGGGGGCCTGGCCGCCCAGGCCCCACGTGGAGCGGAGAAAATGCCGCAGGTGCATCTGCACTAGGGCCCATCAGGTGGCCCAAGCATTTAGGGCCACCCGATGGGCCCTATATATTCAGGGGCCCAGTCAGGGCTGCGGGCGTGTAATTGTGCGACCGGGCCCCTTTAAAAAATAAAATTGTGGCTACACCGCAAATGCTGCTGGGAGGAAGTGACGGCCGGTCACTTCCTCCCAGCTTACTGCGCGCAGGAGGAGAGCGGAGGGAGAGCAGAGGACAGGAAAAAGGAGAGGAGAGGCATCCGCTCGCTCCCATCATCCCCAGCCACCCGCCTGAAACTTAAGGGTAAGAGGAGGGTGGCTGATAAATGAGGTGTGTGTGTGTATATGTTTGTATGTCTGTGTGTGTATGTATGTATGTGTCTGCAAGTATGTATGTCTATGTGTATGTCTGTGTGTGTATGTATGTCTGTGTGTATGTCAGTATGTATGTCATTATGTATGTCTGTGTGTGTATGTATGTCTGTGTGTATGTCAGTATGTATGTCTGTGTGTGTATGTCAGGATGTGTGTGTATGTATGTCTGTGTGTATGTCCGTATGTATGTCTGTGTGTATGTCAGTATGTATGTCTGTGTGTATGTCAGTATGTATGTCTGTGTGTGTGTATGTCAGTATGCATGTATGTCAGTATGCATGTATGTCAGTGTGTGTATGTCAATATGTTTGTATGTATGTGTGTATGTATGTCAGTATGTATATATGTCTGTGTGTGTATGTCAGTATGTATATCTGTGTATGTGTGTATGTATGTCAGTATGCATGTATGTCAGTGTGTGTATGTCAATATGTCTGTATGTATGTGTGTATGTGTCTATCTGTATGTGTGTGTGTATGTCAGTATGTATATATGTCTGTATGTATGTCTTTGTCAGTATGTATGTCTGTGTATGTGTCTGCAAGTATGTATGTATGTATGTCTGTTTGTGTGTATGTCAGTATGTATGTCTGTGTGTGTGTCAGCATGTATGTATGTATGTATGTATGTCAGTATTCATGTATGTCTGTGTGTGTCAGTATGTCTGTATGTATGTGTCTATTGTATGTGTGTGTGTTTGTCAGTATGTATATATGTCTGTATGTATGTCTGTGTGTGTGTATGTATGTGTGTATGTATGTATTTATCTGTCAGTATGTATGTATGTCTGTGTGTGTGTATGTCAGTATGTCTGTATGTATCTGTGTATGTATATATCTATCTATCTATCTATCTGTGAGTGTATGTCTGCATGTATGTATATCAGTATGTATGTGTATGAATGTCATTATGTATTTATGTGTATGTATGTATGTATGTCTGTTTGTATGTCTGTATGTCAGTTTGTATGTATGTCTGTTTGTCAGTATGTACATATGTGTGTGTGTCAGTATGTGAGTATGTATTTATGTCAGTGTGTGTGTCTGTATCTGTGTATGTGTCTATATGTGTGTATGTCTGTTTCATTATTTGTGTGTGTTAGTATGTGTGTATCTTTCTATGTCTGTGTCCTTTTGTGTCTGTGTGTGTGTATTCCTGTGGGCGGGATTTGGAGGCGGGCACACGGGGGGCCCAGACATTGAGCTGTGTTAGGGGCCCCACAATTTCTGATGGCAGCCCTGCCGGGGCTGTCACATCCTCCCAGCAGTGATCTCATCACAGGGGGCCCAGTTGCGCTGTTAAACCACTGCAGCACTGACTGGGTCCTCTGGAAATTCATACGCATCAGGTGGCCCTAACAGCATGGGCAACTCGATGGGCCCCTTGAACATGCAGCCCCCCGGTGGTTTGCCACACGGGCCAGAGCCACAAAACATGGCGGCTGGTACCTGGTCGCAGGGGTCCGCAGGGTGGCCGGGCCCCCTGGAGTGATGGGCCCGGTCGCAGCTGCGACCCCTATATGTAGGCCACTGGATAAAGATGAGGCTTGAGTATTAATCTGTGGGTAGATATCAATGTCTCTTTTGCATATGATATTGAATCACAAGGGTTTATTTTTGTTAAGGAGGCAACAATCAGGGGCAGAGCCAGCACAAGTCAAACACAGCCCTGGCCAATCAGCATCTCCACAGATACATTGAATCAATGCATCTCTGTGAGGAAAGTTCAGTATCTCCATGCAGAGGGCGGAGACACTGAATGTCAGTCAACCTGTGCAGCACTGCCCCAGGAAGCATCTCTAGCAACCATTTGAGGAGTGACCAGTGGAGGTATCTCTAGGCTGTAATGTAAACACTGCATTTTCTCTGAAAAGACAGTTGTGATGGAATGTCGTCACTGAGTACCATGCCCATATGTGCCCACTCTTGTGCCTCAGGGCTATTTAACAATGCATTGTTTGTGGGGTCCCCTTGTTCGCAACTCATGTTTAGGCTTGATTGGAAGATTTGCTTGTCCCATTCTGGATATGATAAAGCTGAGGCTTGAATATTAATCTGTGTGTAGATATCAATGTCTCTTTTGGATATGATATTGAAACACAAGGGTTTATTTTTGTTCTTGAAAGCTAATGATCATTGCCATATCAAAGGACTTCCTATCTCAGAGGCAATCAAGACATATGGAAGATGTGAGAGTTGGTTTGTACAGAAACCCAGACTTCCAGGCCACTTGTGTGTGACTTCTCACACCTTACAGAATAGCTCTGTTGGGGTCCCAGCTTCAAAGAGGAATTTAGATTGTAAACCTTCTGCCCTTCCATGCAATCAACTAACCCCTTTTGAATTATTAGGTGTGTTTGTGGGGTGTTTGGAACTATTGTAGATTTTTCTGTACCTGATGGATAATTAAATAAAAGCGGTTTCCTCACACAATTATCTCTCAGGCATAGAGGACCCTGGGATTGAAACCCCTGTTTTCTTGTACTGTAAACCCCATTTAGGGGACTGGGCATAAAAGCTGTGTGTTCCAATACATCTCAGTTCAGTTGAGTTGACTCCCAGGACTATGTTTTGTCTGGTTACTGGGGGAATGGGTATGTACTTGTGCTGATGGTTCCAGAGTGGCTGAAGGAAGGTAATAGCGGAGGTTGTTACTGGGGTAATGGATGTCTGCATGCTTTAATGGTTCCTGAGTGGCTCAGAGAAGGAAATAGCGGAGGTAACCAGTCGGGTTACCTGTGGTCCGCTACATCTGGTGGCAGCAGAGGGTTACGTTACCGGGAGTAATAATCTCCTTTGCCCCCCCTCTCCCCAGTAAATACTCTGTGGCAAACCTAGCCACTTGGACTATATCAAGAGACTGTACCTTTAAGGGTTGCCTGTATGTCGGTGGGGATATGTGTTCAACTATGTATAATGTATGCTGGCTGTAATACCTTGAATTGCCTGTATTTGCTATCCGCCGAATGCAGATAGCTATTTGTATTGGGTTTTCCTTTCGTTTCACGAACGGCACTTTGGCGGGCCGTTCGTGAACCGAAAACACTCCATATAATAGCCCACACACTTAGAGGCGTGTGGCGCTTGTTAACCGATTGCAACAATGTTGCAATCGGTAATTAGAGGCTCTCCTAGGTGGCCGCCGTTCGACTACCGACCATGCGGCGGTCGGCCATCTTGGATCCTTTGTTCCCTCAGCGGTGTTAGGTCGTCAAGCGCATGGTACTAAAAACGGCTACTCGACGGCGCGAACACCGCTGAGCCTCCAGGCCATTCGGGAGTTCCGGGCCGTTCGGTATTTCATTCCCTGGAAGGCAATCGGTCATTTTAATATGTTTTTCAACAAATGTGTTTTTCGTGCGGCGTTCGGTTGTTTTAGCTGGGATCTGAGCGGTAATCTCACGAATGATGCGCTCAGACCCCAGCTATCTACCGAACGTCCATTCGTGCAAATAGACTGCATATTCGAAAAGTTATGTATTTTAATATAAATTGTCGGTTCTGCTGCACGGAGGGATAATCCACTTAACAGTATATTCCAGTGGGAGGATCCCTCTCGTGCAGCAGTGCCTGATGGGAGAAATGCCTTGTACTGTAAGTCCCCCATGTAGTCCCCTCTGAGAATGCCCCTGGGAAGGGACTCAGGAAACCCCTTGTATGGGGACTTGTATAAATTGTGGAGCTGAATTAAAAGACCTCAGTTGACTCTCAGAACTGTGTTTCGTCCGGTTACTGGGAGGTTTGGGATATTGCCTTGTTGTTTCCAGCGCTTGACTGTGGATTACTTCCTGAACCAGCGGAATTTGTGGATTTATTATTGGCGTTCCGCTACATACTCCGGTATTGCAGAGGATCCCTGACAAGTGATGGTTACGTTACCTGGAGTAATAATCTCCTTTGCCTCCCCCCTTCCCCCAGTAAATACTCCGGTACTGCAGAGGATCCCTGAGAAGTAATGGTTACGTTACCGGGAGTAATAATCTCCTTTGCCCCCCCCCTCTCCCCAGTAAATACTCTGGTACTGCAGGGGATCCCTGACAAGTGATGGTTACGTTACGGGGTAATAATCTCCGCCCCCCCTCTCCCAGTAAATACTCGGTGCTGCAGAGGATCCCTGAAGTGATGGTTCGTTACGGGAGTAATAATCTCCCTTGCCCCCCTCTCCCCAGTAAATACTCCGTACTGCAGAGGATCCCTGAGAAGTGATGGTTACGTTACCGGGAGTAATAATCTCCTTTGCCCCCCTCTCCCCAGTAAATACTCCGTACTGCAGAGGATCCCTGACAAGTGATGGTTACGTTACCAAGAGTAATAATCTCCTTTGCCCCCCCTCTCCCCAGTAAATACTCCGTACTGCAGAGGATCCCTGACAAGTGATGGTTACGTTACCAAGAGTAATAATCTCCTTTGCCCCCCCTCTCCCCAGTAAATCTGGTACCGCAGAGGATCCTCTTTACGCGGATGTATACGCGGCCGGGAGTACAATTTTGCCCCCCCAGTAAATACTCCCGTAATGCAGAGGATCCCTGACAAGTGATGGTTACGTTACCGGGAGTAATAATCTCCTTTGCCAGATGCAGAGTCTGTTTTTAGTGTAATGACATAAAGAGTGATAATATGATATTACTAACTGTGTGCCGGGAGATATTGCATTAGCTGGCTGTGGGGGATGGGAGATCATTTAATTAGTTAGTAGAGGGCGGAAATATAATTATATTATTACTCTATAAAGGATGTTGGATCAGTTATAGTACAAGAAAAGATACAGCGGCTGAATTTACTCTATTCAGGTCTGAATTTTATTTATAGTTTTTTTTCTTCTGTAGATCCTGGAGCTTTGTGTATTATTAATTTATTTTTATCACTATTTATATAGCGCTAACGTATGCTGTAGCACTGTACAACTAAACCTAAGAAGAGATCCGTTGGCTATTGGACGGCCAGAGGTATTTCTATTTCACTGTGATATCTCAGCGTGTGAATTAGACTATTGATAATTCAATAAATTATAGAATACTATCACAGAACTGTGACCGCTCGATCGCTGGATACAAGCCTTGCTTTTTGGGAGCTTACGTCAATATTGGTAGAAGGTAGAATTTGTAACCTTTGACCCCTTGGCAGACACAAATCATGCAGCCGGGGGAGCAAAAACCGTCAATAATGCAGCCCATCTAATTAGATAATGGAAGCTGGTGATAAATCAGCCATCTGCTCCCGAGGCAAAGCAGAGACTGCTCCCCTCACACCTGATGTCACAATCCAACCAATTTATAGATGAACCATCTGGATTTATGGTGTTTTTAGTGTTTAGTCTCGTAGAGTCTGCTCATATACTAGCGCAGCTTCTAATATTAGGAATAGAAAACTGTGTGTATCATAATACAATATCATTTAATATGCTACAATGTCATATTGTATAATAATAATATTTATTACTCAGAGATATAACGTGTTATCGACCTTTTGGAGCAGAGTTACTATCAGCACTAAATACCCTTTAACTCTATCAGTGCCAAACTCAATCAGTATATTCACTAAAATGAGAATTGTCAGGAATTCTATCATTCTTAGCAGCAAAATTAGAAAACAATCTCTAAGTCAGCATGGCCTAAACTGTGCGATTTGTGCCTTATAATACCCATAATGCTCTCCAATACCTTTCCCGGACTCATATGGGGAGTAGTGAAGATTATTGGGATATGTCCTATATGAGACGGAGAATGGTGGCAACAAAGACTCGGGGCACATGCTCTAAACAGCAATTGCTAGTAAATGTTAAAACCATTCAGGCTAAAATAGCCGAGCTGTGACTATAACTAAGTTGGAGAATGATTCCAAATCAACTATTTTAGCCTGGATTTAATTTTACTATAATTCACAATTTAGTTAGTAAACCTCAGAGTTACGATAAATGTCTTGAAGATTTCATTAGCGTTGTTAATATTCTCATTGAAAATAAACCCACTTATATTTATACAAATCCCATACACCAGCCATGACAATAAAGGCACAGAGGCTGTGGACTCTTCCTGGTTCCACATTGTTCCCTGTCTCTGAGCAGCTTTGAGAGGATCTTATCTGATAATGGCACAGAAAACATTTCCTGTGAAATATCCCTAATACTCACTTGTTAACGAGCTCTCTATTGCTCCGTGCTCACAGTCAGCCATACGAAGGACAGGAGAACATAGTATCTTGTTAATTCACAGATCATGTTTTCTGATCTCGTACGGCATGCTGAGCGACACCACCGCTGCATTATTCTATGTAATACGGGGTTGACTGACACCAAGCGATCAGGAGTGTTTTAATGCAGGTGTCTGTTTGTGTGTAGTGTTAGTGTTTTAATGCAGGTGTCTGTTTGTGTGTAGTGTTAGTGTTTTAATGCAGGTGTCTGTGTGTAGTGTTAGTGTTTTAATGCAGGTGTCTGTCTGTGTGTAGTGTTGGTGTTTTAATGCAGGTGTCTGTGTGTAGTGTTGGTGTTTTAATGCAGGTGTCTGTGTGTAGTGTTAGTGTTTTAATGCAGGTGTCTGTGTGTAGTGTTGGTATTTTAATGCAGGTGTCTGTGTGTAGTGTTAGTGTTTTAATGCAGGTGTCTGTGTGTAGTGTTGGTGTTTTAATCCAGGTGTCTATTTGTGTGTAGTGTTAGTGTTTTAATGCAGGTGTCTGTTTGTGTGTAGTGTTAGTGTTTTAATGCAGGTGTCTGTCTGTGTGTAGTGTTAGTGTTTTAATGCAGGTGTCTGTTTGTGTGTAGTGTTAGTGTTTTAATGCAGGTGTCTGTCTGTGTGTAGTGTTGGTGTTTTAATGCAGGTGTCTGTGTGTAGTGTTAGTGTTTTAATGCAGGTGTCTGTGTGTAGTGTTGGTGTTTTAATGCAGGTGTCTGTGTGTAGTGTTGGTGTTTTAATGCAGGTGTCTGTGTGTAGTGTTAGTGTTTTAATCCAGGTGTCTATTTGTGTGTAGTGTTGGTGTTTTAATGCAGGTGTCTGTGTGTAGTGTTGGTGTTTTAATGCAGGTGTCTGTGTGTAGTGTTGGTGTTTTAATACAGGTGTCTGTGTGTAGTGTTAGTGTTTTAATCCAGGTGTCTATTTGTGTGTAGTGTTGGTGTTTTAATGCAGGTGTCTGTGTGTAGTGTTGGTGTTTTACTGCAGGTGTCTGTTTGTGTGTAGTGTTAGTGTTTTAATCCAGGTGTCTGTCTGTGTGTAGTGTTGGTTTTTTAATGCACAGGTTTGTTTGTGTGTAGTGTTAGTGTTTTAATGCAGGTGTATGTTTGTGTGTAGTGTTGGTGTTTTAATGCAGGTGTCTGTGTGTAGTGTTAGTGTTTTAATGCAGGTGTCTGTGTGTAGTGTTGGTGTTTTAATGCAGGTGTCTGTGTGTAGTGTTAGTGTTTTAATGCAGGTGTCTGTGTGTAGTGTTGGTGTTTTAATCCAGGTGTCTATTTGTGTGTAGTGTTGGTGTTTTAATGCAGGTGTCTGTGTGTAGTGTTGGTGTTTTAATGCAGGTGTCTGTGTGTAGTGTTGGTGTTTTAATGCAGGTGTCTGTGTGTAGTGTTAGTGTTTTAATCCAGGTGTCTATTTGTGTGTAGTGTTGGTGTTTTAATGCAGGTGTCTGTGTGTAGTGTTGGTGTTTTACTGCAGGTGTCTGTTTGTGTGTAGTGTTAGTGTTTTAATCCAGGTGTCTGTCTGTGTGTAGTGTTGGTTTTTTAATGCACAGGTTTGTTTGTGTGTAGTGTTAGTGTTTTAATGCAGGTGTATGTTTGTGTGTAGTGTTGGTGTTTTAATGCAGGGAGTGAATATTACATTAGGGTTAGGGGAATGTTAGGGTTAAGGTAACGTTAGGGTGAGGGTAAGTTTAGGGTTAGGGAAGATGTTCCGGTAAGGTTACATGGATGTTAGGGTTAGGGTAAGGTTAGTGGGGAATATTAGGGTTATAGGGTTAGGTTAAGGTTAGGGGGGGCATTAGGGATAGAGGGTTACGGTAAGGTTCGGGGGATATTAGGGTTAGGGTAAGGTTGGGGGGCATATTAGGGTTAGAGGAATAGGGTAAGGTATGGGTTAGGTGTGTTAGGGGAGATGTTACGGTTAGAGGAAATGTTAGGGTAAGGTTAGTGTGGCGAAACCAACCTCACCACTGGTCATTGGAGAAGCCTGTTTGCCCGCCTCCTGCCTGCTGACTATGGCCCCTGGGAGATTTGGCCCTTTAAATACCGTATTTGGGTATATTGCATTTTATTATGCTGCTGCTGGCCCTTTAAGAACCATCTGGGGGCATACTTTGACTTTTGGGAACAATGCCCCTCTAAGACTATGGAAAATATTGCCTGTTAAAGACTGTTTTAGCAGATTGGATTTTAAAAGACTTGCTGCCCCTTTAAATTGTGTTGGAGCAGTTCTGCCGCTTTAAATTGGCACTTCGGATGCAGCCGAAGTGCCGAAGTAGTCGAAGTGGCCGCCATTCGACAAACGAACACGTGGCCGCGCGCAATCTTTGTTCATTCGAACGAGGTCAGTGGTATGTGTAGCCAAATCCATGGAACTGAAATTGGCTACACATTTCAACGAACACCGCTGACCCTTACCTTCTTCTACACTCAGTTTTCAGCTGCAGAGACTAAGTCCCGTTCGGCAGTTTGAACTCACTGCTATACTAAGCTAAATGCACGAATGGCCCCGTTCGTGCATTCGAATGGGACTTAGTCATTTTTCTGTGTAAAATAGACCGACCGCACAGCCCCAAATCTATGGAACTGTTCGGGCAGGAAAATGTGCTTGCGGTCGGTCATAAAGGACTCCCAGGTAACTTTTTATCTACTGGATGGATTTGTCTGATTTTTGAAAGTGTTTATGTTTAAAGTGCGCTGATTCTGAATATGAAGATTGGACGTATATTTTTAAAGTTATAGCACATGTATAAAAACTGTATTTTTCCTGCTTGTGATAATTATGTTAACCCATTGTGTACCATAATTAGATCACAGGCAGAGGGGAGGATTTTGTGTATAATTGCTGGGAGTGTTTTCTGTAATGTACGTGTGTTATTGGTTGTTCTGTAAAACCCTGTGGGCAGGACTATGTGTGTAGATAGTAAATAAAAGAGTCTGTATGTGCCAGTACAGGCAGTTCTGCTTGACCTCAAAACGAAGTGTCGTCTCGTTATTGGGGGAATTGGATTGTATGCTGATTGCCAGGAGTGTAAGCTGATTGTATGCTTTTCCTGTTCAGCTGCTTAAAGCATTCATATGCTTGAGAGCATTCGTATGCTTCTCCGGTTCGGTGGTTGTGGTGTCTGCTGCAGTGCTTGGAGTCCTCAGGAAGCGCTAGGAGCATTCTTCAACGGAGATACCCAGTCGGGGTGCCAGGTGATCCGTTACAGTTAGGGTTAGGAGAGATGTTAGGGTAAGGTTAGGGGGATGTTAAAGGACCACTATAGTGCCAGGAAAACATACTCGTTTTCCTGGCACTATAGTGCCCTGAGGGTGCCCCCACCCTCATGGTCCCACTCCCGCCGGTCTGGATGGTGAGGAAAGGGTTAAATCTTACCTTTTTTCCAGCACCGGGCGGGGAGCTCTCCTCCTCCTCTCTGCCTCCTCTCCTCCTCTTCGGCTGAATGCGCATGCATGTTAGGGTTAGTGGGATATTAAGGTTAGGGCGGTTGTTAGGGTTAAGGGGGTTTTTAAGGTTAGGATTTGTGACGGACCGCATGGCACCCCGACTGGGTACCTCTGCCAATCCATGCTTCCTAGCTGTCGCTGAGTACCATAAGCACCGCACGGGACACCATAAGCACCGTAGCCCCTTAGCCACCGCAGCTTGGCTGGGCTCTCACCATCCCTTCCCACCCTTATCCAAACTCCTGGATCCAGCTCCCAGTGGGACAGCCTCTCCTCCAAGAGAGTATTGGAGGTATAGAAGTGTAACTCTTAAAAGAGCTAGTGATTATAGCAATCCAAAGAACAATCCCAGGAGCAGGGATTATAGCTGGTATAGCTGTTCCCTATACCTGATGAGGCTCTGCGTTGAGGGTAAGCAGGAACTCATTCATTGGTAGCCACAACTGGCCTTAAATGCAAGTCCCCATGCAAGAGGCACTCCCCCCTGGACCTGAGAGTAAACCATAGTAGAAACAAATACACAATTACATTGGCTCTCAGATCCAGGACACTCCCATACATAATAGACAAACACATCCAAATATCACCCAAATTAGTTCAGGGGTTCATGAATTTCCTGGAAGTCTTATTTTTGACCTACTGCACGCATGGTCCCTTGCCCAAAACAGTTTCAAAGAATCAGGGCTTGCGTTCGGTCTAGTTCGGTAGTTTAAAAACAAGCTTGTTCCCCTCATCTAGACAAAAGATTCTACCGAATAATGCCTTTCTAAATTGTATAGAACCGAACGCAGGCGATGACGAATCCAGCTGTGTTTGGAAGCTTCTGTGTCCGATTTTAGTTCCATAAGATTCATGCCCAAAACACCGCTGCCTGCGTTTATGCGAAAAAGATGGGCGCCACCTCGTGGTTGTCCATAGGAATTGCATCCACCCAGATGAACAATTAGAACACTGCGATGAGAACCTTTCCAAGGTGTTAATAGGTGTTAACAACTCCAGGGTGGTCTCTGTTCGTGCGGTTGTTCGGTAGTCGAATCAGAGATCAGAATGTAGTGAAATACCAAAATAGTAGCGATTAAAAATCAATTTATACAATTTTACAATGATTAAACATGTTTTTAAAAGTCTCTGAATTGATTGAATAGTAATGTGAGTGTTTGTACATCATCTCTGACGCAAATCGCGCGTCACACAAAGACAATGAGTAACATGGCCGATCGCCAGACTTTAATCATTCATTGGCCTTCTAACAATATTATACATTTAACAAAATGCCGTAATAGAAAGCCTTATTTGTGATACACAGTCATATAAGACTGACATACAGAATCCAAACCAACGCTGTAATACCTCTCGATGTGACAGCAGAAATTTACCATAGATTTTATTTCATGCACATTAAATGAAGATGGATTTTAGGAGGGACACACTCTAGGTCCATTCGTTTATTCCTCCCACATTTCATTGTCAATCCTCCTCAGATCACAGTTTAGAGAATAGTCTCTCTATTTCCATTGAAGACGGTTCTGGTGACATTGTGACAAGCCTGTGTCTCTGGCAGAGAGTTCTCTCAAGAAATCTTAGAAAGCTACAAATATCCCGTAGGATTCTTTGCAGACGGTATTCTCCAGAGATTAATGTAAAGATGGCCCCAGGCCACCGCACTGCGTTTTCCCAACAATTGTGCTTTAGCTTATTGCCAGGAAATAAAGGATGTTCAGCAGAACATGTGCGTTCAGGATTGCAAGCTCCTATGTACAGATCTCCATGTTCTTCCAATGTCTCTCTAATTGGCAGCTGAGTCAGCGCAATGTATCACGCAGCATTTATAAATATACCATTATTAAAGACTGAATGAGACCCATTAGTAAGCGAAAGCTCATTTTAAAACAATTTTTTGATAAGACCCTTCCATATGTTTTATTCCCCCCAGCTCTTCCAGGTGCCTCATTCCCCTTCAACCCCTCCATGTCACTCTTTCCCCCCTATCCCATTTCCTAACCATGTGTCTCATTTCCCCCAGCCCCTCCATGTGTCTCATTTCCTAACCACGTGTCTCATTTCCCCCAGCCCCTCCATGTGTCTCATTACCCTCCATGTGTTTCATTCCCCCCAGCCCCTCCATGTGTCTAATTCCCCTCCATGTTTTTCATTCTCCCCAACCCCATTATGTCTCATTTTCTACCTAGCGCCTCCATGTGTCTTATTTCTCCCCCTCCATGTGTCTCTTTCCCCCCCTGCGTCTCATCACCCCCCACAGCCCCTCAATATGTCTCATTTGCTGCTATTCTGCGGCCTGTACTGGGTGTTGTATGGTAGACTATGCTGAGGGCTGTACTGCGGGCTGTACTGCGGGCTGTACTGCAGGCTATACTGTGGGCTATACTGCGGCTATAGTGAGGGCTATAATGATTATGATAATTGCTGTAACTCTTTAACTAGTCAATGTGTTATTAGCCCTCATTTTGGGATCCATGCACTAATCTGTGAATTGTGCTCAGGTGAACGCTGAAAGAGTAAGGTGGAATGGACAGAGAGAAGGTGCAAGACAACATCACATAAATGCTCGCTAATAGCTTTTTAAAGGGATACACACATATAATCCTAACGCTATATTGTCCGAGTGTATTTTTAGATTTGTTCCCCCAACACCATTTTCCTTAACCTTTATTTCCAGGTATTAAATGTTACTCATAGACGAACATTGGGGACAAAGTGCATGGCTAACACCGCATGAGTCTCCAATCAAATGTTTCTCGTAGGAAAGCATTGAAGTCAGTGTTTTTCCATTTGGTCACATGACTGAGTTTTTCTTGATTATTCCAGAGAAAGCACCGTTAGCGGTTGCCTAGATCTGGATTTAACCCAGTGAACGTTTTACATTGAAGGGTTAAAAGGAGAGGACCATTGACCCAGAGACCACTTCACTGATATACAACATTGAGATACAGCACTGAGATACAGGATTGAGATACGTCATTGAGATACAGCATTGAGATACAGCACTGAGATACAGGATTGAGATACATCATTGAGATACAGCACTGATATACAGGATTGAGATACATCATTGAAATACAGCATCGAGATACAGCACTGAGATACAGGATTGAGATACATCATCGAGATACAGCATTGAGATACAGGATTGAGGTACAGCATTGAGATACAGCACTGAGATACACCATCGAGATACAGCATTAAGATACATTGAGATACACCATCTAGATACAGCATTAAGATACATTGAGATACACCATCGAGATACAACATTGAGGTACAGCATTGAAATACAGCATTGAGACACAACATTGAGATACACCATCGAGATACAGCATTGATATGAAGTGGTCTGGGTGACTTCAGTGGACATTTAATGATGTGCTCTTATTGTGCTGTCTTTCTATGATATTCCAAAAAGCAGAATGATTGGACAGGGGCAAATCATTGCACAGGTGAGTCAGCGCCTTTTCCTGCTGTTTCCTTAAATATACACGGTAGGTAACAGAAATGCTTAATCTCATTGAAGTGGTGTCTAGAGTACCCTAGCGCAATACTTACATTCAGTGTTAAACTATTTTTATTGTTTTAATGCTAAATGAACGTCCCCAGCAGCCCATCCCCTCTGTGCTCTTTGGGCTAATTAGGAAGCATTATCCTGAGCAGCAATGGGTGGCTGTAATTGACTGAGAGTGTCAGCTGACTGCTTTAGCCTATCACAGCACCCATTGCTGGTATGAATTGGTATGGCTAGCATGAAGTGTGTAATCTCTGCCTTAGCCTCACCTCTAGTGGAGCTATGGCAAGCCAGGAACCCTTATTCAGTGTTAAACTGCTCAAAAATGGTTTAACATTGAATGGAGAGATAGTGACAAGGGACTCTAGGCACTATAACCACTTCAAGGAGAAGGAATGGTTTAACACTGAATGGAGGGACAGGGGACTAAATTTAATTGTAATTTAATACATGAATAAAATACATGAAAGTAAAAGCATTCGTACTCAATTCTGGGAGTGAATTGGTTTAATTAGAGCTGTAATACATGTGCTAAATTAGCCATTGTCACAAGTCTGACAAAAAGAGGGTTATTTAGTAAATTTGCAGCCAAAGGAAGTCACACTAATCCCTGTAACTAATTGAACTAGCCGAGTGGGGCTCCTGAGTCACTATTTAGTGAGTACGCTGTCCCCAAAGAAACGGAACATGTTCAAACATTAAGCTAGCGCCCTGAATACCTCTGTGCTGCTCAATATAACACCATGTCACATTTTATGTACCGTATAAATGAAATTTATTTTATGGATTACTGAACATTGTGTATACCCCACCTCCTCTAGATTGTAAGCTCATGTCATCACAATTTCTTTCTGTCAATATGTGTAATAGTTTGTCTCACTTGTTCTCTAAATTACCACTTTATCTTATTATTTTATTATGGTGCAATATAAATGGCAATAATAAGAAAATAAGACTCATTTGGTTACAACACTCAGAATGAGATTTAAGGGAATCTATTCTGTCCTTCCCAGGATTTTTAATATTAATTTATTTATCCCTATATGTAATAAACATGTATTAATAAGGTATGGAAAAATTATACAAAATATAGAAAGCCCTATCTTTTTATCCTGTAACTGGACGTCTCCATCTTAGCTCCCTGTCAGTCATTGTTATAAGCTCCACCCTTTACACCTGGCAGTCAGTATAGAGAGAGCCGCCTCCATCTTAGCTCCCTGTCAATCATTGTTATAAGGTCCGCCCTTTACACCTGGCAGTCAGTATAGAGAGAGCCACCTCCATCCTAGCTCCCTGTCAGTCATTGTTATAAGCTCCGCCCTTTACACCTGGCAGTCAGTATAGAGAGAGCCGCCTCCATCCTAGCTCCCTGTCAATCATTGTTATAAGCTCCGCCCTTTACACCTGGCAGTCAGTATAGAGAGAGCCGCTTCCATCTTAGCTCCCTGTCAATCATTGTTATAAGCCCCACCCATTACACCTGGCAGTCAGCATAGAGCCACCTCCATCTTAGCTCCCTGTCAATCATTGTTATAAGCTCCACCCTTTACACCTGGCAGTCAGTATAGAGAGAGCGGCCTCCATCTTAGCTCCCTGTCAATCATTGTTATAAGCTCCACCCTTTACACCTGGCAGTCAGTATAGAGAGAGCCACCTCCATCTTAGCTCCCTGTCAATCATTGTTATAAGCTCCACCCTTTACACCTGGCAGTCAGTATAGAGAGAGCCGCCTCCATCTTAGCTCCCTGTCAATCATTGTTATAAGCTCCGCCCTTTACACCTGGCAGTCAGTATAGAGAGAGCCACCTCCATCTTAGCTCCCTGTCAATCATTGTTATAAGCCCCGCCCTTTACACCTGGCAGTCAGTATAGAGAGCCACCTCCATCTTAGCTCCCTGTCAATCATTGTTATAAGCTCCGCCCTTTACACCTGGCAGTCGGCATAGAGAGAGCCCATCTTAGATGTCAATCATTGTTATAAGTCCGCCATTACACCTGCAGTCAGTATAGAGAGCAGCTCCCACTCCCTGTCAATCATTGTTATAAGCTCCGCCCTTTACACCTGGCAGTCAGTATAGAGAGAGCACCTCCATCTTAGCTCCCTGTCAATCATTGTTATAAGCTCCGCCCTTTACACCTGGCAGTCAGTATAGAGAGAGCAGCCTCCATCTTAGCTCCCTGTCAATCATTGTTATAAGCTCCGCCCTTTACACCTGGCAGTCAGTATAGAGAGAGCCGCCTCCATCTTAGCTCCCTGTCAATCATTGTTATAAGCTCCGCCCATTACACCTGGCAGTCAGTATAGAGAGAGCCACCTCCATCTTAGCTCCCTGTCAATCATTGTTATAAGCTCCGCCCTTTACACCTGGCAGTCAGTATAGAGAGAGAGCCACCTCCATCTTAGCTCCCTGTCAATCATTGTTATAAGCTCCGCCCTTTACACCTGGCAGTCAGTATAGAGAGAGCTACCTCCATCTTAGCTCCCTGTCAGTCATTGTTATAAGCTCCGCCCTTTACACCTGGCAGTCAGTATAGAGAGAGCCGCCTCCATCTTAGCTCCCTGTCAATCATTGTTATAAGCCCCGCCCTTTGCACCTGGCAGTCAGTATAGAGAGAGCCGCCTCCATCTTAGCTTCCTGTCAATCATTGTTATAAGCCCCGCCCTTTACACCTGGCAGTCAGCATAGAGAGAGCCGCCTCCATCTTAGCTCCCTGTCAATCATTGTTATAAGCTCCGCCCATTACACCTGGCAGTCAGCATAGAGAGAGCCGCCTCCATCTTAGCTCCCTGTCAATCATTGTTATAAGCTCCGCCCATTACACCTGGCAGTCAGTATAGAGAGAGCCACCTCCATCTTAGCTCCCTGTCAATCATTGTTATAAGCTCCGCCCTTTACACCTGGCAGTCAGTATAGAGAGAGCCACCTCCATCTTAGCTCCCTGTCAGTCATTGTTATAAGCCCCGCCCTTTACACCTGGCAATCAGTATAGAGAGAGCCGCCTCCATCTTACCTCCCTGTCAATCATTGTTATAAGCTCCGCCTTTTACACCTGGCAATCAGTATAGAGAGAGCCGCCTCCATCTTAGCTCCCTGTCAATCATTGTTATAAGCTCCGCCCTTTACACCTGGCAGTCAGTATAGAGAGAGCCGCCTCCATCTTAGCTCCCTGTCAATCACTGTTATAAGCTCCGCCCATTACACCTGGCAGTCAGTATAGAGAGAGCCGCCTCCATCTTAGCTCCCTGTCAATCATTGTTATAAGCTCCGCCCTTTACACCTGGCAGTCAGTATAGAGAGAGCCGCCTCCATCTTAGCTCCCTGTCAATCATTGTTATAAGCTCCGCCCTTTACACCTGGCAGTCAGTATAGAGAGAGCCGCTTCCATCTTAGCTCCCTGTCAATCATTGTTATAAGCTCCGCCCTTTACACCTGGCAGTCAGTATAGAGAGAGCCGCCTCCATCTTAGCTCCTGTCGGTCATTGTTATAAGCTCCGCCTTTTACACGTGGCAGTCAGTATAGAGAGAGCCGCCTCCATCTTAGCTCCCTGTCAATCATCGTTATAAGTCTCACCTAATATTCCGGCAATCAGTATAGAGAGAGCCGCCCATCTAGCCCCTGTCAATCATTGTTATAAGTCTTCATTACACCTGGCAGTCAGCAGCAGAGAGAGCCCATCTTAGCTCCCTGTCAATCATTGTTATAAGCTCCGCCCTTTACACCTGGCAGTCAGCATAGAGAGAGCCACCTCCATCTTAGCTCCTGTCAATCATTGTTATAAGCTCCGCCCTTTACACCTGGCAGTCAGCATAGAGAGAGCCGCCTCCATCTTAGCTCCCTGTCAATCATTGTTATAATCTCCGCCCTTTACACCTGGCAGTCAGTATAGAGAGAGCCGCCTCCATCTTAGCTCCCTGTCAATCATTGTTATAAGCTCCGCCCTTTACACCTGGCAGTCAGTATAGAGAAAGCCACCTCCATCTTAGCTCCCTGTCAATCATTGCTATAAGCTCCGCCCTTTACACCTGGCAGTCAGTATAGAGAGAGCCACCTCCATCTTAGCTCCCTGTCAATCATTGTTATAAGCTCCGCCCTTTACACCTGGCAGTCAGCACAGAGAGAGCCGCCTCCATCTTAGCTCCCTGTCAATCATTGTTATAAGCTCCGCCCTTTACACCTGGCAGTCAGTATAGAGAGAGCCACCTCCATCTTAGCTCCCTGTCAATCATTGTTATAAGCTCCACCCATTACACCTGGCAGTCAGCATAGAGAGAGCCACCTCCATCTTAGCTCCCTGTCAATCATTGTTATAAGCTCCGCCCTTTACACCTGGCAGTCAGTATAGAGAGAGCCACCTCCATCTTAGCTCCCTGTCAATCATTGTTATAAGCTCCGCCCTTTACACCTGGCAGTCAGTATAGAGAGAGCCGCCTCCATCTTAGCTCCCTGTCAATCATTGTTATAAGCTCCGCCCTTTACACCTGGCAGTCAGTATAGAGAGAGCCACCTCCATTTTAGCTCCTTGTCAATCATTGTTATAAGCTCCGCCCTTTACACCTGGCAGTCAGCATAGAGAGAGCCACCTCCATCTTAGCTCCCTGTCAATCATTGTTATAAGCTCCACCCTTTACACCTGGCAGTCAGTATAGAGAGAGCCGCCTCCATCTTAGCTCCCTGTCAATCATTGTTATAAGCTCCACCCTTTACACCTGGCAGTCAGTATAGAGAGAGCCACCTCCATCTTAGCTCCCTGTCAATCATTGTTATAAGCTCCGCCCTTTGCACCTGGCAGTCAGTATAGAGAGAGCCGCCTCCATCTTAGCTCCCTGTCAATCATTGTTATAAGCTCCGCCCTTTACACCTGGCAGTCAGTATAGAGAGATCCACCTCCATCTTAGCTCCCTGTCAATCATTGTTATAAGCTCCGCCCTTTACACCTGGCAGTCAGTATATAGAGAGCCACCTCCATCTTAGCTCCCTGTCAATCATTGTTATAAGCTCTGCCCATTACACCTGGCAGTCAGTATAGAGAGAGCTGCCTCCATCTTAGCTC
>OW240914.1:356567318-356604744 GCA_933207985.1 Pelobates cultripes
CATAATTTGGGGGGTTTGAACTTAGTGGCACATATGAAATATACAAACGCCCAGCAAAAATGCAATCCGTATGTAAAAAATGCACAAAATTATTTTTTACCACATACTTTGGCATATATTGGTGAAAAAATGGGGGCATGTTAAGGCACAATATGCACCTTTATAAGATACCCTGGAGTGTCTACTTTTACAAATGGTAGGCCTTTGTGGGGGTTTTTTGAACAGTCAAACTGTTATAATACCCCAAATGGAAGCTAAGGCTCATTAAATCCATCTCTCAAAAATCTACTGTGAATACTGTAAAGGACAGGTCTCCTATATGGCACTGTAGCTTCACGAAATAGTGCCAAAGACATTCATATGGGGTGTCATTTTACTCAGAAGACTTGGGGCTGGGAGTTACAATTTGGGCTGGGTTTGGAATCTTAGTGGTGTATTATAAGTGAAATATACAAATGCCAAGCAAGTAAATAAAAATATATATGTAAAATGTAATAAATTTTTTTACCACATACTTTGGCATATATTGGTGAAAAAATGGGGGTATGTTAAGGCACAATATGCACCTTATGAGATACCCTGGAGTGTCTACTTTTACAAATGGTAGGCCTTTGTGGGGTTTTTTTGAACAGTCAAACTGTTATAATACCCCAAATGTAAGCTAAGGCTCATTAAATTCATCTCTCAAAATTCTACTGTGAATACTGTAAAGGACAGGTCTTCTATATGGGACTGTAGCTTCACGAAATAGTGACAAAGACATTCATATGGGGTGTCATTTTACTCAGAAGACTTAGCTGAGCATAATTTGGGGGGTTTGAACTTAGTGGCAAATATGAAATATACAAAACGCCCAGCAAAAATGCAATCCGTATGTAAAAAATGCACAAAATTATTTTTTACCACATACTTTGGCATATATTGGTGAAAAAATGGGGGCATGTTAAGGCACAATATGCACCTTTATAAGATACCCTGGAGTGTCTACTTTTACAAATGGTAGGCCTTTGTGGGGATTTTTTGAACAGTCAAACTGTTATAATACCCCAAATGGAAGCTAAGGCTCATTAAATTCATCTCTCAAAATTCTACTGTGAATACTGAAAAGGACAGGTATCCTGTATGGCACTGTAACTTCACGAAATAGTGCAAAAGACATACAATGGGGTGTCATTTTACTCAGCAGATGTAACTGAACACAAAATAAAACTTTGTACAGGAATAGCACACACCAACTTTACAAAATATACACGAGAATTTCTTTGTTATAAGTTTGTGTGCCAAAAACCAAAAAAGAACACAATTTTACTCCAATATTTAGCAGAGGTTGGCGGTAATATGGCTACGTAGAAAGTGTCAAAACAACCTTAGGTAAATAGCCCGTGATGTCTACTTTATATAAATATATACTTTTGTGTGGCAATTTTGTTTTCTTTTATGGCTATTAAGCTTACAAGACAAACATACCAAATTCTAAAAATCGCTCCACATTAAAAGTTTATTTTACTCCTTGTGCTTTGTGACCTGTAACTACCAAAAAAAACTTAAAATCCCAGACACATTATACATTCTGTAAATCAGAACAAATAAATAAATTTATTTTTAATTACTTTCCTTAACCTGCACTAATTATGCACACATTATTATTGCAAAAACTGTAAAAAAACAAAACAATATTTTTCATTTTTTTTGCATTTTTCTGTATTTTTTTTATAATAAGTAAGCATTTATATATATATATATATATATATATATATATATATATATATATGTTATATCAAATTAAAGCCCTTTCTGTCCTTTAAAAACAGTATATAATATGTGTCGGTGCAATAAATGAGAGAGATGCAAATTGCAGTTGAACGCAAACAGCAAGAAAATGCAAAAATTGCTTGTGTCATTAAGCGTAAGTCAAGCTTCTGAAGCTGTGTCCTTAAGGGGTTAAGAGTGAACATTACATTCAGACACACCCCTGCAATCAAACGCAAACATTACATGCAAACACACCCCTGTATTAAAACACTAACTATATACAAGCACCTTCAAACAGCAGCATTGTACATTACACTATAGCACCAGTAAATGCTGCAGCGCTGTACAGATATACAACCTAGACATTTTGACATGGGGTGCCTTGGAAAAATACTGAAATATTAAGGGCGCCTTGAACTGAAAAGGTTTGGGAACCACTGAGTTAACCACTAAATCCACCCACAGGTTCACACTACAGATACTACCAAAACCTGGTTCTCTGAACACTGAAGACCGGGGCAACAGAATAAACGTTAAACGGCCAGCACCTTCTATATCCGTATTAGGGACAGCTTATTGTTTAAACATAAAGTCAATACGTAGAACACCTTCACCAAAAATAATTAAAAAAAAAAAATCCTATATATGTGATTAGACAATAAAACCCCTAAATGCAAACTTGTCAAAATTAATTAAACAGGTAAAATGTAAAATACACTTTATGTAGCACACACATTATAAAGCAGATAGCTGACCATTTTAAAACATCTTGGATAACACTCAAAGAATGAACCTTTCACATAGTAGTCAAAACTATTACGATTTAGATTATTTTTTTTATATAAATATTTTTATTAATTTTGTCTATACTATGTAGACTATTAATGGGACATAAGTATAAAACGGATCTTCCAAATCTTCTGACTGTAGATGTAACTACCTTTTCTTATATGTTACACTTGTATACTAAATGTGAATAAAAAAAGTAGAGACTGGGAACAAAATCAAACATTTAACCACCACTCCAAGCCAAAGCTATGAAGGGAAAACAGTCATCCTATACAGTCTTACAGATCAATAAAATGCACACCTATAAGCAAAATATAATCAGTTATTCTCTCTCATTATACCAAACATACACACTTTTACTTATTCATTTGGTTCACACACTAAAGTTCAGTTTGAACCAAAAATCAGTGCAGGGGTAGGCAACCTAGGGCACTAGTGCCAAGCACGTCACTCGAGGTGTCTTTGCACGGCACTCAGGGCTGCTAGAGCCAAACAGGCTCTGGACTATCAGGAGTCCCAGGTAAACTTCAGATATCTGCTAATGCAAAAAGGTGGTGAAGGGAAATCCTTAATTTATGCATTGCAGCACGTAGAGGAAGTTATCTCAGATCACTTCATTCCAGCACTTGTGAATGGGAATCCACACTGGAGTAGAGCATCCCGCAACTGCTGTTGCAGCTCCTGTCCTTGAGCTGTACCTGGGCATCCTAGTCCCCACTGGAACCCAGGGAAGCCACCCACACTGCTAGATATACACAGAGCTGCAAAATAACCCTCCCCTCATACAAATAATACGAACAGCCCACACACAAACACAACACACAATCCTAACACAACTGACAATCCACATACATACACACAACCCCACATGCAGCCTCTCACATGCAATACCCCAAACAGCCCCACAATACCACAAACTACTCATAAACATATACAATATAATAGCTCATATACGCACAAATACAACGATACAAAGCAACTACAGTATACGTAACAAGCAGAATACAGCAACATACACACCTCAATTTAAATAAATAGGACCAGCACGCTACAGGACATCACAATCCTATTTTGGCTCAGTGCTGCTAAAAGGTTGCCTACCCCTGCTCTAGATATTACCCTCATGCAGTTGTTATATAGAATAAACTGTTTATACAGCTCCAGCCACAGCTCCCCTGGCAATGACAAACAGGCAACATGCAAAAATAGATTAAAATAAAACTCCATGCATCAAATACCAAGACCCTTAAACATTCTCATAGTTCTCAAATGTGCTGGCTATTCTGTGTGATATAGCTTCATACAGTTTTGTTGTATTTAAGGTCACCAGTGCCTCGGAGATAATGGGAGGGGTAGGGGACTTCCAATGGCATGCAATGCATAGTTTTGCTTTACCCAAAACATGCATTGTCAGAATTCTATGTGATCCACGCACCCCATTTGTGAACAGGTCTAAGAGGAATGCATCAGGTTCAAATGGTAGAGATATGTTGGTCAGCTCTCTGATAAGAGACTGGATCTGTAGCCAAAAATGGTTGAGGGGGACAGGCGGCATAGTACCAGAAAACATGATGGGGTGCCTGCACTAGACCAGCATCTCCAATTCTGTGGCAATGAATTGGGGAACATGTGTGCAAGCATTTGCAGCATCATATACCACCTCTTTTAGTTCCTTACTGCGGATCTCCTAGCGATTGCTATTCCGGGATACTCTCCTTATGTGAAAAATTACTCTATACCACTATTCAGATGGGATGTTTTTCCTTAATTCCTGTTCCTATTTTGTCATATAGGGTAATGTATGCAGTGCATTTTTGCCAAAAGGAGTAATAGAGAGCTAAAGTTTTGACTTTGCATGATGAGCCTAAAGAAAGTTTATACATTTGCTGTACCTTCTCAGGTAGGTGAATAGTTCCCTAGGAGGTAAAGTATATTCTGCATGCATATCCAGGAACATCTTGATCTTGGAATGAGTTACAATCTGTTGGATCTGCCTACTCCTTGCCCTAACCGCGCTTTGAAGTGTAGGTCTGGTGAATACAGTCGGAGAGTAATCAACAGGACCGATAGTAGCTTAGGTTCAGGTGCCACCAGTCTGTCTATCTACCTATGCTATACAGATAAAGAGTTTAGTTGTTTGGAGTATCATAGTCAAAGGGGGATGGAGATGCTTAGAGTTGGTAGGTGGTTAAAATTAAGAGCATAGAGTCCTCCAGTCTTAAGCAAGATGGCGCTAACGAGTTGGATAGAGTTGCCCGCACCTGTGAGATTATAGTGGCTTTGTAGTATGTCCTAATATCCTGGCCCTCCACCCCTCTCAACCTTCAATCTTATTGTGCGAAATGCAATACGTGCTTGTATTTTCCATATGTTGTTTTTATAGTATAAGACTTTGCCGTAACTTGACAACAGATCAATTTGATTAGGTAGTGAATTCTCAGGGCTCACCATGAATAACAAGATGTTATCCGCAAAGAGACTAATAGATTGCTCTCCCACCGGAGAACGAATGCCTGGATGCCAGCGTGAGCCTTGCTCTGGTGAATTGGTTCCAATGCCAGGATAGAATTAGGGGTGAGAGAGGGCACCCGTGGCAAAAATTATTGGTAATCTTGAATGACTTACAAGTAAAGCCCGAATTCGAGATTTTTGTTCAAGGCTTATTGTACAAGGGTAGCCAAAGAAACCAAACTTGCATAGGGTAGCCTACATGTATGTCTAGCTGATGCGGTTGAATGCCTTTTCGGCGTCCAACACTAGCAATACCATTTGGAAAAAATGAGGATTATTTATTTATTTTCTTGGGCACACTGTGTTTTTCTACCTGTGCATACCTGCCAAGCATGGATTGCTTACTTAAGTTTGAATTTATAGAATGCTAGCTAACCTGCACCTAAATGATAAATGGGCAGGCAAAGCAATCTGAAATTGTTAGGGCACGTCTTTTTTAATATTTTTCTCTTGCTATTTCTATAAAAAAAAAAAAAAACTGTAAAATTTAAATATGCACAGCATTGATTTCACATGGGTTGTGTAGGGGAATTTAGCTTAACTAAACTATTGATTTTTACTCTAATTAAATACAAGTTGGGGATTTTTACTGCAGTGTTTGGAAAGAATTAACAATGCAGTCTGGTTAGGTTTAGCCCTTAATTTTTAGCTTTGAGATAGTTATGCGAAAATATTCTGAAATCATATGGAGTACTCCTAAAATCAGGTCAAACACATGACCAGGGCCAGTGCAAGGATTTTTGCCACCACCCCATATGCTCTGCCCACCATGTGACATCACAATAACCCACTCATTTGATCTGCCAAATGAGCCAACACCAGTGCCCCACACAGTGTCTTTTCTCTGAAAAGGCACTGTGTTTACACTAAAAGGCCTGCAGGGACAGGCTATAGACACCAGAACCACTACATTAAGCTGTAGTGGGTCTGGTGACTATAGTGTCTCTTTAATGTGAGGTAAATTAGAGTTAGTGCTACTAATAATATACTGGATTGCCTACTTACCACCAGATGAGGACAAGAGGACGATTATGGGCTCAGGCTGCAGTCTGGCTCCACTGGTCTGGTGTTAAAACAGGCTCTCTGGAGGCAGTGCTCACAAAAATCAATGAACAGGTAGCAGCTTCATTTTTTGGGGTCCTTTACACAGATCATGGTCTGGGCCCCCAGGGCCTGAACGTGAGTATGCCTTCAAAGCCCGCCCATAAGCCTTATGCCTACAATGCATACCCATGAGTTTGCTCACAGGGAGTGGAGTATATGTGTGTAGGGGATGTTATGTGTTATTGTAGAGGATGTAACGTGTGTGTGTGTTCTTATGAAATGTAGTGTATAGGGATACCTGTTTGTGTAAGGGATGTAGTGTGTTTGTATAGGGGATGCAGTGTATTTCTTTGTATGTAATGTAATGCAGTGTGTGTGTAAGAGATACAACAAGAGAAGCAGTGTGTGTGTGTGTAAGGGATGCATTGTGTGCTTCTGTGTATGTGTTCAAGGGCTGCATTGTGTGTGTTTGTGAGGAATGCATTGTGTGTGTAAAGGATGCATGGTTTGTTTCTGTGTGTGTGTAGGATTCAGTGTATGTTTTGGTGTGTGAGTAGTGATGCATTGTATGTTTTAGGTCAAGTCCCTCTGTGCGTCTCCCTCCTGAGCCCCTCTGTGTGTCTCTTTAGTAATCTTTCCCTCCTGTCCCTACGCCTCCTCAGCCTCCCTGTTTCTAAAGTGACTCTCCCCCTGAACCTTAGTGGTCTCTCCTCTCCCCCTTCCCTGGTGGTGTCTCTCCCTCTCTTGGTGGACGCTCCCCCCCATCCACCCCTGGTGGTCTCTCTCCCTCCCATCCCCTCCCCTTGTGTGTCTCCTACCTCAGTGTAGCGTGGTCGGGCGGCAAGGACCGCATACAGGAGTTCTGTTTCCTGTATCCGCCGGCTGGCAAAGCCTCATGGTAAAAGTCCACAATATCTTGAGTGCCGAAGGTTGCTTACCCCTGCAGTAGACATTAAACTTTTTGTGGCTAGTTTAATATTTGCTGTGATTTTATATTTACAACATCCGATTATATATTTATCTTAAGTGTCTTATTTCTTTTTTTTTTTTTTTTTCAGGAAAAGAAGATTTCTAAAGGCCTGCATTTTGTGTAGTTCATCAAGATTGTTTTTGCCTTAGTCTATGTTGGTTCGAAAAATGCAGGGAATTTGTTACTCTACAATGAAATCCACATAAAAGAAGAAGCCTCAAAAATGGTAGAGCTACACCGTTGTATGGAGTTAAAAATCTGCATCAAAATATATTGCAGTATGTTGACTGCTGACCAATGGAAGTTTTGGTCTCTTAGTAATATGTTTTCTATTTTTATACAATTTTATTTTATTAGGTTTTATTTTTTGTTCTACACAAGTGCATTATGTTCAAGGAATTCTGTTTTGGAACTGAAGCATACCCAGACTCAGTGCAATACATCTTAGTTGAAAAAGACAAAACCTAGATGCAAAAATATTTTTTGTGATCGTTTCCATTTGTGAAAAGTAAAATTGATTACTAGTCTGAGCGCTGCTAATTGGTTTTGTGATAGCTCTGAGAAAATGTGAATTAAGTGTTAGTTTGTAAAAGTTAAAAGCTCAGCATTTATTGATGTACCATTGTCCAGTCTCACATTTCACTATGAACGTCATGTTTCATTGGGTTACTGAGGTTATCGGTTTTGTCAACTTATGTGCTGCATTAATTTAAGTGTACTGTACCAAAGGCTTTAATGTCTGTTTTGTCTTTTTATATGATGACCTTGTCACCATTGTGCATATATGAACTATTGTAATTCCACCAACGTGTCCATTCATGTAGGAATGACTTGTCTTTTCCGTCTGAAATTAAAGTTTCCCTTCATTTTTATTAAACTATTCTACCCTTTGAAAAAAAAAACAGTATTATTATGGCAATGTAGCTTATGAATTTACAAATGCAAATCTTCAATACATTTAGAATGTTCCAGTTGCATACAAAGTGCTTAAAGGAACACTCTAAATACCATAAACACCACAGCTTATTGTGTAGTTATGGTGTAAGGAGCTTTTGGTCGCATCTTTGCCATTTTTTTGTCAAACATTTTCAAGCACATTGACAAAACTGGGGATCTCCCTGCACACCAAGCTTGGCCCTCTGCTTCATTTTGTCATTATCCAGCCTAAGTTATCCAGTGGACGGCAAGAGTGGTGACTGTTTAAGCGAGCAATCCCAGATTAAACTGCTTTGAATAGATGATGCAAAAAGGAAATTTTCATATTATCTGAGCAGTATACAAGGTCTTGTTTTTTGGGGGCTGAAAAAGACTCATTTATTTGGGAAACTTCTCAAAAGTACTTAGACAAAATATCACACCCAAGACTCTTTGTCTCATAACCACTGTAATAACCTGTAGTGTCCATGGTGCTTAGAGTGACATTTTTAAAGCAAATTATTATTCTATATTAATGTTGTTTTACACTTTGTCCGACTTGCCATGTATGTTCTAAGTCAGAAGGATAAGTAACAAAATGCAAAGTGCAGCACTTCTTCCTGGCTCTCAACTATATAAACTCCTTCTTGTACAGATGTAACCATACTTTGTGTCCAACAGTCCATGTTTGTTTATTAATGGGTTAATGCAAATACTGGCTTGAATAGAACTTTGTTTACTTGGCACAGAAATATAGTCAATACGTCCTGGTGAATAGCTACACTTAATATGGATGCATCTGTATAACCTTGTTGTAAGTGATCTTGAAATGTGTCACAGAAAATTCAAAGTGGTGTGGTGAAGAGAAGTTTGTTTGGAGGTATCTATCACTACAATAAAGCCACAGGTACATTTTCCAGATTTTTTTCCTTGCTGCAAACGCACAAGAAAGGCTGTGAATGTACACATTTGACAAGTAGTATCTGTTGTTACCAGTATCTGTCAAGTATGAAATTATTTTAGATACTTATGAGTATGGGTAAAATAAGGATGTTTTTAACCCCACCATGACATAAAACATGCCGTCACCATCATTATTGATTCACCTCACTTTGATTCATCCTTACAAATGGATTTTTGTTTGTTTTATGTGCTGCATCTATCGCTTAAAATTAATTTTGATGATTTTAAATGCTGCAATTTGTTTTAAAATACTTTGAAATTGTTGGGTGCTCTTTTTGGAAAATTAATAAGTTAATCATAATTTTTTCTGATTTATAAAACTGTTGCTCGGTGTTATCAAAGAAAGTACCAGTTATAAATCATCTTTATAGCACAACCTTGTATAAACAAATACCTCTATTAACCTCTACATTTAACCTCTAACATTTTCTACCAAATACTATAAAAAATAGAACATTACACTTATACCTCCCCCCCCCCCCTCAAAAAAAAAAAAAATATTAAATAAATCATTTTTCTACCTGCTTGGTCTCTTGGAAGGTACATTATTGGATATTTTGGTATCAAACCTTTATATAGGTATGTGCAGTTTTTAGATAAGGAATATGATAAAGAGAACAATCTAAAGCTGGATCAGAGCTGCAAGTCCATAAATGTAAATCGTTATTAAATTGAAACTCTTAAATATTGCAAATAAATTTCAGAAGCCCTAAAAATATTTTCATTAGCTGCACAAATAGCTTCTGCAGCTATATTTATAACCCTTTTTGCCCTTGTTAGTGCAGTCAAATGCTTCTCACACAGAAGCATTGAATAGAAAATTTAAATTTCACCCCCCATCCACCCAACTGCCCATAGAGATGGGTGGTTTTAATGAGATTTAGAGATTCATATGAACAAAATAAATAATACTTTAAGGCTGTATTAATTCAAGTGCAATCATAAGTATTGTTTTTCATGTGCATTAAATTTGTGAGATGCTATATAACTATATTGTGGACTAATATTCCTATCAGGCTCAGCCAAGCACTAGATGAGTTTGTTGTTATATTCAGTGGCGTCGCTAGGGGGGGGCCAGAGGGGGCCATGGCCCCCCCTACATGATGCTGTGCCCCCCCTTGGGCCCCCCCAAATGCTGGCAACTAGCTGGCCATCTGCTTCCCTCGGACTGTAACAGCCTGTTACAGCCCGAGGGAATGCAGTGCTGAGGTGCTGGAGGCTGTCTGTGGCTGGAGGGAGCACTGATTGGCTCCCCGGCACAGGCTCCGCCCCCAAATGAAGCCCCACCTCCCGCCGATAAGCCCCGCCCCCGCCGTTATGCAGCAGCCCATGCTGCTGCTGAAGATGGCTGCCTGACCCCCACAGGTGACAGGTAGGCTGGGGGGGGGGGTGTACACACACACACTGCTCCCATACACACACACTGCCCCACATACCGCCTCCCATACACACACACTGTCCCCATACCGCCCCCCCATACACACACACTGTCCCCATACCGCCCTCCCATACACACACACTGCCCCCATACAGCCTCCCATACACACACACTGTCCCCCATACTATCTGTATAATACAGATCTGTGTGTATAAAATATCCCGGGATAGTCAGTGCTTCCTGTATAGTGCTGCTCTCTGTCTTGGTATTATACAGAGAGCAGCACTATACAGGGAGCACTGAGTGTCCCAATTTATTATACACACAACCCTGTATTATACAGAGAGCACTGACTGTCCAGGGATATTATACCTAGACAGTAATTGATAGCTGTGCTGCAAAATGTCCTTGGAAATTTTTTTTCAAATGTTGGCAACTATGGCACTGTATCAAGGGTAATGTGTTTGTTTTTTTAATAATCCCTGGTGGAAAATAATGAATCCTCCACCAGGTATTATTAAAAAAACAAAACACATTGTGTCGGGGGCGTGGCTTAACATGCGACAGGGGCGGGGTTAAACTGCGACGAGGGCGGGGTTAAATGTGCCCCCCTACTTTTGTCACTGGCCCTCCATGTGCCCCCCCGAAAAATGAATCCTAGAGACGCCACTGGAATGTATTAATTGATCTAGTTTACATTTTGTCTTAATGTATGAAGTGACCTAGTTTACATTCTCTCTGTGTGAATGTTTGAAGTGATCTAGTTTAGATTCTCTTTGTGAATGTATGAAGGAGATCTATTTACACTCTCTGTGTGTTAATGTATTAAGTGAGCTAGTTTGCATTAGATCTGTGAATGTATGAAGTGATCTAATTTACATTCTCTCTCTGTGAATGTATGATGTGATCTAGTTTACATTCTCTCTGTGAATGTATGAAGTGATCTAGTTTACATTATCTCTGTGTGAATGTGTGAAGTGATATAGTTTAAATTCTCTATGTGACTGTCTGAAGTGGTCTTGTTTACATTCTCTCTGTGAATGTATGATGTGATCTAGTTTACATTCTCTGTATGAATGTATGATGTGATCTAGTTTAGATTCTCTTTGTGAATGTATGAAGGAGATCTATTTACACTCTCTGTGTGTTAATGTATTAAGTGAGCTAGTTTGCATTAGATCTGTGAATGTATGAAGTGATCTAATTTCTCTGTGAATGTATGATGTGATCTAGTTTACATTCTCTCTGTGAATGTATGAAGTGATCTAGTTTACATTATCTCTGTGTGAATGTGTGAAGTGATATAGTTTAAATTCTCTATGTGACTGTCTGAAGTGGTCTTGTTTACATTCTCTCTGTGAATGTATGATGTGATCTAGTTTACATTCTCTCTGTAAATGTATGACGTGATCTAGTTTACATTCTCTATGTATTATGTGATCTAGTTTACATTATGTCTGTGAATGTATGAAGTGATCTAGTTTAAATTCTCTTTGTGAATGTATGAAGGGATCTAGTTTACATTCTCTTTGTGAATCTATGAAGGGATCTAATTTACATTCTCTCTTTGTGAATGTATGACGTGATCTAGTTTACATTAGATCTGTGAATGTATGAAGTGATTTGGTTTACACCCTCTGTGAATATATGACGTGATCTAGTTTACACCCTCTGTGAATGTATGAAGTGATCTATGTAGCGGATGGCACTGGGCTGTCCTGGAAATTGCATATGTTTGAATGTATTCGTGTAAATTGCAGGATTATATGTGTATAAATAACTTGTATTCGTTTGATTGTTCGGTAGAATCATTCTAGCAACTAAGGGAATGAAACTACCGAACAGTCAGACCTCCCCTGTGTGAAGTGTGCCTTCAATTACGCGTTGCAACAATGTTGCGAACGGGTAATTGACAAGCTGTGCAGTAGGTCCTTTGTTCTCGGGGTGGCCGCCATTCGGGAAACGAACATGTGGCGACGGCCATTTTAAAATTCCCGAACAGCGGTGTTTTGCCGTCGAGTGTCTGGAACCCAAATCATACACTCGACTAGGCAAACACCGCTGAGACCTCCATACGCACGATACGTTCGCTTCCAAACTACCGAACGGCCCCTCGTTCGGTAGAAAGAAACAACCGAACGAGGGGATTCATGCGAACCCTCCCTGATCTCTGTAACCTTAGCCTTTCGTGCAGTTTGTTCCCTTATACTGTGACCGACCGCAGGGCCCCATCGCATGGAACCCAATTCGGCTGTTCTCTCCAGCGCGGTCGGTCTTTTCATTACCTCCATAAATTTCCCGAACCCCTGGTCCGATCTGGGTGATTTTTGGATATGTTGCTCACCCGGATCAGGGCTACCAGGGGATGTGCTATTTAAAGGGGTACCCCAAGGTTTAGGGGTACATCCAGAAACTGGGGGAATTTGTGTACTGTATAAGGGGATTATGAGTCAAGCTGAGGGGAGGAGATGTGTGGGAGGTTACCAGAACAGGATTGGATACTGTACAAATTAATGGAAATCCCTCCCTTGCATGGGAGCATGCTTTATAAGGCCACTGTGAAATAAAAGTTTAGTTCTGCTCCTGATGCTGTGTGTCGTCCAGTTATTGGGATTGCTGTTGGGATACTGCTTTATTATTTACCTGCTGGAAACCTTGCTTTATGGATTTATAATTACTTGTTCCTGAGCCTCACTGGGATCTTAAGCGGAGATAACTTGTGGAATACTAGATCTCCGCTACAATCTAGTTTACATTCTCTTTGTGAATGTATGAAGTGATCTAGTTTACATTCTCTCTGTGTGAATGTATGAAGTGATCTAGTTTACATTCTCTCTGTGTGAATGTATGAAGTGATCTAGTTTACATTCTCTTTGTGAATGTATGAAGTGATCTAGTTTACATTCTCTTTGAATGTATGAAGGAGATCTATTTTACACTTTCTGTGTGTTAATGTATTAAGTGATTTAGTTTACATTCTCTCTGTTTGAATGTATGAAGTGATCTAATTTACATTATGTCTGTGAATGTATGAAGTGATCTGGTTTACACTCTCTCTGTGAATGTATGACGTGATCTAGTTTATACTTTCTCTGTGTGAATGTGTGAAGTGATCTAGTTTACATTCTCTCTGTGTGAATGTATGAAGGAGATCTAGTTTACATTCTCTGTGTGAATGTATGATGTGATTTAGTTTACATTCTCCCTGTGAATGTATGATGTAATCTAGTTTACATTCTCTGTGTGAACGTATGAAGTGATCTAGTTTACATTCCCTCTGTGAATGTATGAAGTGATCTAGTTTACACTTTCTCTGTGTGAATGTATGAAGGAGATCTAGTTTACACTTTCTCTGCGTGAATGTATTAAGTGATCTAGTTTACATTATGTCTTAATGTATGAAGTGATCTAGTTTACATTCTCTGTGTGAATGTATGATGTCATCTAGTTTAAATTCTCTGCGTAACTGTATGAAGTGATCTAGTTTACATTATCTCTGTGTGAATGTATGATGTGATCTAGTTTACATTAGATCTGTGAATGTATGAAGTGATCTAGTTCACATTCTCTTTATGAATGTATGATGTGATCTAGTTTACATTGTCTCTGTGTGAATGTATGATGTGATCTAGTTTACACTCTCTCTGTGAATGTATGGCGTTATCTAGTTTACATTCTCTCTGTGAATGTATGAAGTGATCTAGTTTACACTTTCTCTGTGTGAATGTATGAAGGAGATCTAGTTTACACTTTCTCTGCGTGAATGTATTAAGTGATCTAGTTTACATTATGTCTTAATGTATGAAGTGATCTAGTTTACATTCTCTGTGTGAATGTATGATGTCATCTAGTTTACATTAGATCTGTGTAAATGTATGAAGTGATCTAGTTTACATTCTCTCTGTGTGAATGTATGAAGTGATCTAGTTTACATTGTCTCTGTGAATGTATGATGTGATCTAGTTTACATTTTCTGTGTGAATGTATGAAGTGATCTAGTTTACATTGTCTCTGTGTGAATGTATGATGTGATCTAGTTTACACTCTCTCTGTGAATGTATGGCGTTATCCAGTTTACATTCTCTCTGTGTGAATGTGTGAAGTGATCAAGTTTACATTCCCTCTGTGGATGTATGAAGTGATCTAGTTTGCATTCTCTCTGTGTGAATGTATGAAGTGATCTAGTTTACATTCTTTGTGTGAATGTATGAAGTGATCTAGTTTACATTATTTGTGTGAATGTATGACGTGATCTAGTTTACATTCTCTCTGTGAATGTATGAAGGAGATCTAGTTTACATTTTCTGTGTGAATGTATGAAGTGATCTAGTTTACATTTTCTGTGTGAATGTATAAAGTGATCTAGTTTATATTCTCTCTGTGTGAATGTATGAAGTGATCTAGTTTACATTGCCTCTGTGAATGTATGATGTGATCTAGTTTACATTTTCTGTGTGAATGTATGAAGTGATCTAGTTTACATTTTCTGTGTGAATGTATGAAGTGATCTAGTTTACATTCTCTCTGTGTGAATGTATGAAGTGATCTAGTTTACATTGTCTGTGTGAATGTATGAAGTGATCTAATTTACATTCTCTCTGTGTGAATGTATGATGTGATCTAGTTTACATTTTCTGTGTGAATGTATGAAGTGATCTAGTTTACATTTTCTGTGTGAATGTATGAAGTGATCTAGTTTACATTCTCTCTGTGTGAATGTATGAAGTGATCTAGTTTACATTGTCTGTGTGAATGTATGACGTGATCTAGTTTACATTATCTGTGTGAATGTATGACGTGATCTATTTTACATTATCTCTGTGAATGTATGACGTAATCTTATTTACATTCTCTCTGTGTGAATGTATGAAGTGATCTAGTTTACATTCTCTCTGTGAATGTAAGACGTGATCTAGTTTACATTGTCTCTGTGAATGTGTGAAGTGATCTATTTTACACTCTCTCTGTGTGAATGTATGAAGTGATCTATTTTACATTCTGATTTCAGACCTTTACATTTAATATCCTCACAGACAGGAAATTCATTGCGTAGAGGGGTTCATTCACTAAACGCTATATTCTGAATTGTACCTTTTAGGCCAAAGTAGCTGATTTGGAACAAATCTCCAATCCTAGCTTTTATTATGTGTTGCTCTTCAATTTTCAAATCTTTTCAATCAATGTTCAATCCTTTTTAGAGAAATAGATGCCCAAACTGCATGTACCTCCCGTATGGTATTTTACAAATATTTTCTGTTTTCTTCTACAAAGGTTTAAAAAAAAAATTAATTGTATTTTTTCTTCTTTCAATCCCTCGCAGGCCAGCGTGGGTTAATAACTGTTGAAATTCACTGAGTGGCGCACAGAAGACCAATTTGAGCAAATTGATAATCCCCCCCCCCTTCTCCCCCTCACCCAGCCCCTGCCATCTCAGCCAGACTGTTAGGAGGACAGTGAGTTACTGAGTTTAGCTTGTATCCGATTTCAGCCAGTTCCTGTCTGAGTCCTGCGCCAGCTCTTGTACTGCTAGCTCAGGTAAAAAGACGGGATTGTGTGCTACATAAAAATAAACGACCTTAGATTTTCTCCTTCCTACATAACTTTATTTTTTAGAAAAAAAAGGTATATTAGATTAAAGGGACACAGCATTGGCTGCTATATAACATACAGTGCAGGGAGTACGGTCTCTTATCGTCATATTCCTTACAGTTCGTTGTGCTTTATAGACACTCACTGGGCTTTATTGCAACCACTCACACTATCTCAGTAGGTAACACGTTTTTCCAGAACCTGCTGACCTACAAATCCTATAAAGACCTGCTGGGTAGGTGATTATTGGGTATGCACCTATTGAAAAGATTGAGAGAAACCGTAATATCAGATAGTTTAGCCATTTCTTGGTTCACCTAGAAGATGCATGTTTGCAGGAAATGTCAAAGCGAGAGTTCTCTATTTTTTCTCCTTTTTAATGGTTTAACTTCATTATGCATCAAGAAGGATGGTTGTGTCGGTGTATTTATGGGGGCGGGATATTAAAGCCTGGAGTGTCCCTTTAAATGTACTGTCAATTCTGACTAAATTTGTTGAGAACACACATTAGGCTAAGCTCTCACTACCTTTTGTCCTGTCTTGTTGTATGTCCAGCCATCGTACAGCTCTGCGGAGTATGTCGGAATAGAAATCTGGAACAACTACTCAGGTTAAAATGAGCTAATTTCAATCTGTTACAATAGAAGAACTCGTACAGAGGTTTACAGTAAGGTTTGGCTTTCGTTGCCCCGGCCATTCAGTGATTTATATATTGGTGTGTCTATTTTACATGAAATGTCACCTGAACTCAAATAAAACAATGTTTTAATAATTAATATACTCAGTGATTAGAACATCCAATAACAAGAGAACACCAAGGGGCAGATTTTACAAAGTTTTTTAATTGTCCTTCCTGAGAGAAAAAAAAAAAAAACGCTCATAAGCTCAAAACATGAAACCTCTTATCATAACAGTAAAAACAATCCGAATGTGAAAGCATTTACACATATACAATCTGCCTCCCACGTCATGTAGCACACTGCAATTATTACAATCTGCCTCCCACGTCATGGAGCACACTGCAATTAATACAATCTGCCTCCCACGTCATGGAGCACACTGCAATTATTACAATCTGCCTCCCACGTCATGGAGCACACTGCAATTAATACAATCTGCCTCCCACGTCATGTAGCACACTGCAATTATTACAATCTGCCTCCCACGTCATGGTGCACACTGCAATTAATACAATCTGCCTCCCACGTCATGGAGCACACTGCAATTAATACAATCTGCCTCCCACGTCATGGAGCACACTGCAATTAATACAATCTGCCTCCCACGTCATGGAGCACACTGCAATTAATACAATCTGCCTCCCACGTCATGGAGCACACTGCAATGAATACAATCTGCCTCCCACGTCATGTAGCACACTGCAATGAATACAATCTGCCTCCCACGTCATGGAGCACACTGCAATTAATACAATCTGCCTCCCACGTCATGGAGCACACTGCAATTAATACAATCTGCCTGCCACATCATGGAGCACACTGCAATTAATACAATCTGCCTCCCACATCATGGAGCACACTGCAATTAATACAATCTGCCTCCCACGTCATGGAGCAATTATTATAATCTGCCTCCCACATCAGGTAGCACACTGCAATTATTACAATCTGCCTCCCACGTCATGTAGCACACTGCAGTTAATACAATCTGCCTCCCACATCATGGAGCACACTGCAATTAATACAATCTGCCTCCCACGTCATGAAGCACACTGCAATTAATACAATCTGCCTCCCACGTCATGGAGAACACTGCAAATAATACAATCTGCCTCCCAAGTCATGGAGAACATTGCAATTAATACAATCTGCCTCCCACGTCATGGAGCACACTGTAATTAACACAATCTGCCTCCCACATCATGGAGCACACTGCACTTAACACAATCTGCCTCCCACATCATGGAGCACACTGCAATTAATACAATCTGCCTCCCACGTCATGGAGCACACTGCAATTAACACAATCTGCTTCCCACATCATGGAGCACACCGCAATTAATACAATCTGCCTTCCAAGTCATGGAGCACACTGCAATTAATACAATCTGCCTCCCACGTCATGGAGCACACTGCAAGTAATACAATCTGCTCCCATGTCATGGAGCACACTGCAATTAATACAATCTGCAGTCATTACAGTTATTAATTAGTGAATTAATATCACAGTTACATACTTTCACAGTAGAGTTTGTTGTGCGATCTTTGATAAATTTACCATGAGAATGACAATCAGGTAGGTATCGGGGGGTAGGTATTAGGGAAGGTGTGTGGACAGAGTGCAGGGCTTGTGGGCACAATGCAAGGGCAGGTGGTATGGAGCGAGGCATCGGGCAGGATATGTAAGTGGAAACGTTGGTGGGAGACTAGGGGCAGGATTTGTAACGGGAGACAAGTGGCAGGATTTGAAACGAGACGAGGGGCAAGATTTGTAACAGGAGACAAGGGGCAGGGTTTGAAATGGGAGACAAGGGGCAGGATTTGCAACGTGAGACAAGGGGCAGGATTTGTAATGGGAGACGAGGGGCAGGGTTTGCAAAGAGAGACGAAGAGCAGGGTTTGTAACTGGAGACAATGGGCAGAGTTTGTAAAAAGAGACTAACTGGAGACGAAAGGCAGGGTTTGTAACTGATGACGAGGGGCAGGGTTTGTAACTGGAGACGAGGGGCAGGGTTTGTAAAAAAGGAAGGGCAGGGTTTGTAACTGGAGACAAGGGGCAGGGTTTGTAACTGGAGACGAGGAGCAGAATTTGTAACTGGAAACAAGGGGCAAGGTTTGTAACGGGAGATGAAGGGCAGAGTTTGTAATGGGAGACTAGGGGCAGGGTTTGTAATGGGAGAAGAGGGGCACGGTTTGTAACGGGAGACTAGGGGCAGGATTTGTAACGGGAGACGAGGGGCAGGATTTGTAACGGGAGACGAGGGGCAGAGTTTGTGACGGGAGACTAGGGGTAGGATTTGTAATGGGGAAGAGGGGCAGGGTTTGAAACAGGAGACAAGGGGCAGGATTTGCAACATGAGATGAGGGGCAGGATTTGCAACGGGAGACGAGGGGTAGGATTTGTAACGGGAGACGAGGGGCAGGGTTTGTTAAGAGAGACAAAGGGCAGGGTTTGTAACTGGAGACAAGGGGCAGGGTTTGTAAAGAGAGACGAAGGGCAGGGTTTGCAACTGGAGACAAGCGGCAGGATTTGTAAAGAGAGACGAAGGGTAGGCTTTGTAACTGGAGACAAAGGGCAGGGTTTGTAACTGGTGACGAGGGACAGGGTTTGTACCTGGAGACGAGGGGCAGGGTTTGTAAAGAGAAACAAAGGGCAGGGTTTGTAACTGGAGACAAAGGGCAGTGTTTGTAACTGGAGACAAAGGGCAGGGATTGTAACTGGAGACGAGGGGCAAGGTTTGTAACTGGAGACAATGGGCAGGGTTTGTAACTGGTGACGAGGGACAGAGTTTGTGACGGGAGACTAGGGGTAGGATTTGTAATGGAGAAGAGGGGCAGGGTTTGTAAAGAGAAACAAAGGGCAGGGTTTGTAACGGGAGATGAAGGGCAGAGTTTGTAATGGGAGACTAGGGGCAGAGTTTGTAATGGGAGAAGAGGGGCAGGATTTGTAATGGGAGACTAGGGGCAGGATTTGTAACGGGAGATGAGGGGCAGGATTTGTAACGGGAGACGAGGGACAGGGTTTGTAACTGGAGACGAGGGGCAGGGTTTGTAAAGAGAAACAAAGGGCAGGGTTTGTAACGGGAGATGAAGGGCAGAGTTTGTAATGGGAGACTAGGGGCAGGGTTTGTAATGGGAGAAGAGGGGCACGGTTTGTAATGGGAGACTTGGGGCAGGATTTGTAACGGGAGATGAGGGGCAGGATTTGTAACGGGAGACGAGGGGCAGAGTTTGTGACGGGAGACTAGGGGTAGGATTTGTAATGGAGAAGAGGGGCAGGGTTTGTAAAGAGAAACAAAGGGCAGGGTTTGTAACGGGAGATGAAGGGCAGAGTTTGTAATGGGAGACTAGGGGCAGAGTTTGTAATGGGAGAAGAGGGGCATGATTTGTAATGGGAGACTAGGGGCAGGATTTGTAACGGGAGATGAGGGGCAGGATTTGTAACGGGAGACGAGGGACAGGGTTTGTAACTGGAGACGAGGGGCAGGGTTTGTAAAGAGAAACAAAGGGCAGGTTTGTAACTGGAGACAAAGGGCAGGGATTGTAACTGGAGACGAGGGGCAAGGTTTGTAACTGGAGACAATGGGCAGGGTTTGTAACTGGTGACGAGGGACAGGGTTTGTAACTGGAGACGAGGGGCAGGGTTTGTAAAGAGAAACAAAGGGCAGGGTTTGTAACTGGAGACAAAGGGCAGGGATTGTAACTGGAGACGAGGGGCAGGGTTTGAAATGGGAGACTGGGGAAGGGTGAATGTATGGGGCAGTTTAAGAAAGACATGATAGGGGAAGGGAGGAAATTGTGTGGGGTAAAAGGTGAAGCTAAGTTACATACAACTCTCTCCATAATGGAAACCTGGATACCTGTTCTGTATATAAATAATGACATGACTTTCCATGATCTCTGCTCATTAATTAAAAACAATCTATAATTCTAACATTTCAATAATCTAGCTTTGCTGTTATAGAAAAATTATTCACAGAGGTTTTCCATCATTTAGCTCATAATATTCGTGAATAGCGAATATTATGAGCCCCTCTGGCTGCAAATTACTGAGTCACATTTTATGGCCCCACAGTAGGAACATGCTTCTTCTCGGGGTTAGAGCTGGGGTTACATGCAAACAGAAAGCCCTGCCCTCCTGCCCTATCATTTATTAAATAAAACACTGCAGGTCTCGTTCTCTTCTCAGGAAAGCTTACGTATAGCCCAGCGGACCTGTAAGAGCAGGGTGCATTGTGGGAAATTTAGATTGCATGCTACAGGAGTGTGCTTAATACATGATACAAAATGAGCGCACATGCTAGTCTCAGCATTACCTGTACACCCATCTTACCCAATCACCTGCATCATTTTAGGAAAAATATGGAACGGCTAGAGTGGCTGGGCCAAAAGAAATCTACTAACACGCTAATTCTTAGTCAACCTACATCATTTGAACCACAACCACCACCAAGCACCACATATATCCAGTGATAGCAACCAACAATGAGGTTTCTGGCCAGGGTGAATTCATACGTTTGACCAGCACAGTTTCCAGGAGATGGACAGACACAAGGTTCTTTTATGATGATATTGGTTGTAGCTTGGTATGTAATAGTACTAATCTTACTGGGTCTTCTGATCACTCAATCAGCACTCCGTGGACAATTTACTAACTATGAACTGCCCCAGGGTCACAAGCCATCTCTACTTTATGTCCCCCAAACCACCCATTGACTTGTTTCTCTAGGGACCGGGGCCCCTGAATTAGCAGATTGGTACTGTCATTGTGAGCAGCACAATTTTTATTGATAAGTGAGTCTGGCTCGCATTGTATCGGGATCATAGACAACGATTACTCCTGTATAATGATGTTATTGTGGTCTTGTGCTAGATGTATTGTGGTTGTTGTTTACTGCATATGTCCCTTATAGCTGTATAGGTCATGCTGCTTTTCATTAGACTGTATAATGTGCGCAGTGTGTACTTTAATTATCCCTGTAGCTGTAATTATTTAGCCCCTATAACTGTAATGAATTAGCTCTTATCACTGTAATTATCCCTATATCTGTAATTATTTACCACTCTAACTGTAATTATTTATCCCCTATAGCTGTAATTTTTTTATCCCTTATAGCTGTAATTTCTTTATCCCCTATGACTATAATTATCTCCTATAACTGTAATTATCCCTATAGTTGTAATTATCTCTGCCATTGATGTCCGGTATCTCTGTCTATTGGTTGTGACCTGTTTTCTTGGCCATTGATGTCTGGTAATGCTGTCTATTGGTTGTGACCTATTTTGTCTGCCATTGATTCCGGTATCGCTGTTTATTGGTTGTGGCCTGTTTTCTCGGCCATTGAGTCCGGTATCGCTGTTTATTGGTTGTGACCTGTTTTCTCGGCCATTGAGTCCGGTATCGCTGTTTATTGGTTGTGACCTATTTTCGCCGCCATTGAGTCCGGTATCGCTGTCTATTGGTTGTGGCCTGTTTTCTCTGCCACTGATGTCCGGTACGCTGTCTATTGGTTGTGGCCTGTTTTCTCCGCCATTGAGTCCGGTATCGCTGTTTATTGGTTGTGACCTGTTTTCTCGGCCATTGATGTCCGGTATTGCTGTCTATTGGTTGTGACCTATTTTCTCCGCCATTGAGTCCGGTATCGCTGTCTATTGGTTGTGGCCTGTTTTCTCTGCCACTGATGTCCGGTACGCTGTCTATTGGTTGTGGCCTGTTTTCTCCACCATTGATGTCCGGTATCGCTGTCTATTGGTTGTGACCTATTTTCTCCGCCATTGAGTCTGGTATCGCTGTCTATTGGTTGTGGCCTGTTTTCTCTGCCACTGATGTCCGATACGCTGTCTATTGGTTGTGGCCTGTTTTCTCCGCCATTGAGTCCGGTATCGCTGTCTATTGGTTGTGGCCTGTTTTCTCCGCCATTGATGTCCGGTATCGCTGGTTGTGACCTGTTTTCTCTGCCATTGATGTCCGGTACGCTGTCTATTGGTTGTGGCCTGTTTTCTCTGACATTATTGTCCGGTATCGCTGTCTATTGGTTGTGACCTGTTTTCTCTGCCATTGATGTCCGGTATCGCTGTCTATTGGTTGTGACCTGTTTTCTCCGCCATTGATGTCTGGTATCATTGTCTATTTGTCCTCAATTTCAGCCCCTACAATTCTGCATCTATGGTGATAATTTGTTTAATTTATTACAGTTGTGGCTGTCCCCTCAGTTCTTTTGTGGCTCTCATCATCTCACATTACTTTATGATCCCTGTTTTACAGAATTGGCTGATTTACTAGTATCTAAGCCATTGTTTCAGCTTGTCAATGCTTGCGGCTCGGCGCAATCACTAACCAAAGGCTATAAAATGCAACGAGCCTCCATTGTGGAGCAGACACTTACGCCTCAGGAAATTAAATTCTGCATGATTTCTGTGAGAATTTGAAATGTCATATTGTTTGATGCCTAACGAGCCCCACTGCAGTTTATTGCCATCTTCCTATAATTGCAATATAATGGTTTGTTATATCAGTGATTGGCTTGCAGACACTTCCCATAATGCATTGCTGTGTGATGCTTATTACATCTAAATTAAATCGGAAATAGGAAGCCATGCTGTAATACTGGAAGGATGTAAAATCTATCACTAGACATTAAATTACAGAGAGTACTATGCTCATCCTTGTTGCCGACATCGGCGTATGTCCAGCGCCAGTGTGCGTCCGTTTTATGCAAAACATTATTACGTTCAGGCTGCCTCGCGCATATTCACAAAATGCGTCTTTTCTCTCCGAATTTAATGAAGACCGAGGATGAGGCAAAACCTTTCAAATTGAGGAACGCTGTGCAACGTCAACGGTCCTTAAGGACTTAAACCTGGAAATAAAGAATTTATGATAATTAAACATCACACACTAACAGCCAATATCTGCAAATGCGTTTTTGGTGAAGGAGTAAGGGAATCTCCTTAGCTAGGTGACCAGGTCTGGCACTGCATTGTGACAACTCTTACAGCTATGCAGACTGCAAGCCATTAAGGAACATATAGTGCAACAATGACTGCAGTGCCAACATTAGCTGTTACTATCAGAAACTCTGCTACCTGCACCTGTAAACAGAGGACGAGGGAACAGCCAGTGACACCAAATACAGTAATCAAGAAATTTGACACTGCGTATCACAGAGCAATGTGCTCGGTATCCCTGACGTTTGCCCCATTTCCTACCAATATGAAATTGTGGTGGAAGAAAGCTTGCAGTATGGGCTGTAAACTGGCAAGACAAGGGGTCTCTGTACAAAAGAGAGTGGCTGTCGAACCAGAGAGCATCTGCATGGATTTTATCAGCAAGTATGGATAGATTGTGTCTGCCTGGCATTTCACCAGCGGAGAGATTAAAGGGAAGATTTCATGATCTTTATAAATCCTACCGTACAGTCAAAATATTCACATTCCCATTTATCAAAGTGTCCCAGGCAATATTGCACCATTGTTTAGGCATTTTTTGTGCAGTTTAATATATCTGTCTTTTTGCCAATTGCTTCTTTCTAAGCACACCAGTTTTTAGCAAATAAACCGATTTATTTATCATCAATTTGTTTTCAAGAAATGTGTTCTGTTTCAATTCTCTTTTTTGTCTAATTTAAGTTTACTTGTACAGAAATAGATTTTTCTGCAAAATTTTTCAAATTTAAAGGGACACTATAGACAGCAAAACAAGTTTAGCATAATGAAGTGGTTTTGGTGTATAGATCAAGCCCCTGCATTCTCAATGCTAAATTCTCTGTCTTTTAGGAGTCAAATCAATTTATTTACTTCCTGTAAAGAGAGATCTAATATTTAAACATCCTTTATTGCACAGTTTGTTTAATTTAACATTTCTTCTCTACTGCTCTGTTAATAGCTTGCTAGACCTTGCACAAGCCTCCTGTATGCAATTAAAGTTACATTTACAGAGCAGGAGATAAAAACCTCTAGAGTAAGTTAACATCTGATTGAAAATTAAACCATTTTGTTTTCATGCAGGCTGTGTCAGTCACAGTCAGGGGAGGTGTGGCTATGGTTGCATAAACAGAAAAAAGAAGGGATTTAACTCCTAAATGGCAGAGAATTGAGCAGTGAGACTGCAGGGGCGTGATCTATACACCTAAACTGCTTCATTAAGATAAAATAGTTTTAATGCCTATAGTGTCCATTTAAGTCGAGAGCTGACACTTATTAGGACATTTTTAGAAAAGTTAATAAATACAAACAGAGCAGAGATCAACAATGAAAGATGCTTTTCAGAATACTCTGATAAATCTCTCCATGGAGGGGGGGGTGTTGGTTGATTGTCCCCCTCCAGTGTGAGCTGCTGTGTTCCCTGAGTATTCTACAGACAGCAGTCGGTCTGTCTAAGTGTTTGGATCAGTGGCAAGCAGCCTTATATTCACTGCTTGGAGGAGGACAATAGCGAGCCTGGGGGTGGGGGTGTGGGCAGGGGGATAAAATCACAACATCTTCAAATGGCCGCGCACAGTACAGTTTACAAATTATCATCGTCTATTAACATAAACTGAAAAAGTTATTTTACAGATTTGACGTATTCTGTGATATTTGTCATTTTTGATTCATAGTGATCTTCCCAAGGGTAAAAAAGAGAATATAAAACAAACCTTTAACCTTTAAACCCCTTAGAGACCGCAACGGGTGGGACAAATTGAGCCATAGTTACTACAAACCCTGGGCATTAACAGATCAGCCACGTAGCACAGTGTATAAACTACCAATTAAAAATACCAGTAAACACCGCAGAAACATGTCAAACATTCCACGTAGTGCACTCCATCCAACTGGGCGCACCCCAAACAGCATTCAACAACACCCAACGTGGTGTACGGCGCACACATTGCATTTCAACAAGACTGGACGGAATTCCCAGGAAGCATTGCAACAGGCAAAATAAAACATACAACACACATGCCTGGAACACAGATGCACGCATGCCATACCGCCAGTTATAACGTTAAAACCGAAAATTGGAAAAGCCTATCAAGCAGACAATATCCTCCCTAATTCTCCGCATTAACCTTGGCATGAAAGTTCTATAAGATTACAACGAGTTAAAATAAGCATTAACAATGACTTAATAAAAAGAATCTTTGTTGCTGTAAAAAATTAAAATACTACATTCATTTTCTTTGATTCTAAACATCAGCCTGCAAATATAAAAAGGTCAGCAAATTTGTGCACATTCGCCAGTTTGAAAGGAAATCAGGAAGACGTAGCTAAGAGGGGATTTTGGCACTTTTATGAAAAGCTGCCCTCGATCGTAAACGAGGTTTGTTCGTTTTCTAAGCGCTGGTATAATCCACAAAATACTGAATATTTCCTATTTCCCCCAAAAGCACAATGGAATACTTTCATCAGACACACTGATCCAACTGTATTCTCAAGACTCCGGTTTTGTGAAGAATCCATAATTGTACAAACTCCTCCGGCATGGCATGAAATCCCGACAGCGGTAAAATATCATCGTAATAATGGTGGCTGATAGGTCTTCCTTTCAGATCCACTTGAAACGGCCAAAAACCATAGATGGTAACCTCCTCGCACAGACTTAGCGCAGCGCTCACCATGAAGAGGCCGGTGGAGAGGCGTTTTGAGTGCACTCCCTTGTTCTTCCAGAATTTCCCAATACTGCGCAGGAAGTTGGGATTTGCAAAAAGCACTGATTGGTTGGCTTGGAAGTCGGTCAGTGTGTAATGTGCGCGGAGCGAGGGTTCAGTTCCGTGTTTCATGGAAAATGCCGGCATGTACAGATAACTGTCATTGTAAACTTTCACACTCTCCACAAAGGATTTCCTGGACCACAATAAATTCTGAAACCTGCAATGATAAGCGAGACAGGAAGTGAGTAACTACCTACCTGCTCTGTCAGTAACTACCTACCTGCTCTGTCAGTCAGTAACTACCTACCTGCTCTGTCAGTCAGTAACTGCCTACCTGCTCAGTCAGTAACTACCTACCTGCTCTGTCAGTCAGTAACTGCCTACCTGCTCTGTCAGTCAGTAACTACCTACCTGCTCAGTTAGTAACTACCTACCTGCTCTGTCAGTAACTACCTTCCTGCTCAGTCAGTAACTACCTACCTGCTCTGTCAGTCAGTAACTGCCTACCTGCTCTGTCAGTAACTGCATTCCTGTTCCGTCAGTGAGTACCTACCTGCCTGTGGAAAGCAGTTTAAAAATACATAAATCAATGTGTCCTTTGTGCTTCTAGGCACAAAATACATAAATATTTAAGAAATCAATAATATAATAACTGTTATAATAGACGAGAGATGTGTATTACAACTGCTGCCATTTCTACGCCCGTATCAGAGTTACCTTTTATCAATTATAGATGGGTTCACGGTCACTAGTTGTGATTTTGACCCAACGTCCTTGGTGTATTCACTGGTAATTGGCGGCAGGTTACACCTGAAAAAGAAACACAGGTCTTATAGTAATACGGTCCACGTATACTGGGAATGGTGGCTAGGGTTTTAATATACTGATTCCCCAAATAATTCAGAAATATTGGAGAAATTATATTTAGAGAATAGTTTTCTAAATATTTTTTACTTTACACTTCTCTACATTTATATCATCTAAACACAGTATTAAAATTTGCAAACATCCCTGGCTTGTCAAATAATTGCCACGTTTCAGTTTACCAATTAGAACATTTTCAGCCCCACGAAAACAAAATTTGTGTCTACTTGACAAATGAATTTCCTTGCGGATGGTGGGAGCCCTGAGTTATGCCATATGGGATAAGGACTCTCTGAACCGCAGGAAATGGAAGCACCCATAATTCAATGCTTTCAGTGACTCCTTCACCGCCACTAAAATGCTCTGTTTAATGTATAGCCAAGTGGGAGAGGTGGGGAAGGTGGGGAAGGTGGGGGGGTCTAGGCACTAGCACCATTGAGAGGCCTTGTGGACTCACACCATCCAGATGGAAATTTCTTACCGGATAGACACAGTTTTGTTTTTCTACTTGGATGAGGAGAGCCTGTGCGTTGCAATGTATGGGATCCTATAACCAAACACCCACATGAGACCATCTCAAAACATAGGGTGGGTAGTGATGGTGACTAAACGAGAGAAACTGGCCAGAGCAAAAAAGTCAAAGTGATGGTAAAAGAAAAATGTAGTCCATTTCTGGTTGGAATGACCAGTGACCCTATCTGGGGGAGGCTTGTAAATCAAAACATAACCGTATCTACGGACATCACCTTCGGCTTGCAAACGCTTGACCATTAGGACACCGAGTATATTGGTGAACACCCTGGGAGCCATGGCCAGTCCAAAGGTTAAAGACCTACTCCAAGCATCTCAGTGACTTGAAGTGGTCATGGTGCCTGGAGTCTGTATGGGGTTTAACCCCTTTGTAACAGCACCACCACTGTTGAGAAATGTTCTGCGTGTGCCCCCAATTACCTTTTTTTGTGCTAACGGTGCCAGAACAACTGAAATTAGATATAGAAAACATCAATATGGGTGAATAGCTGCCCTTACCAAATGAGCTTAAAATCAATGCGGACAAGATCAATGCGGACAGGACAATGCAAATCTTGCAAAAAGTCATATTACAAGACTGGTCTAAAGGTAAACAGTCTCTCTCATTCTCCATGTCAAAACAAAGGACTGAATGAAAGGGCAGAACCCATATATAATATATAATCCCTCCTGACAATGGCATTTAAACTCCATGTACAGACTGGCCCCCTACTTGTAATTCGCAGCCCTGGGAAAACTACACAAAGCTTCCTACCATCTATTTTACTGCCACTATGTGCGGGTGTGGGATGTACAAAATATATAGAAATGCAGTATATCCCAAAAACAGGAAGAATGGATGCAACACTGCCAAAATGTTATGGCAAAAGTAATTGTAAAGGATCCTTGCATTCGTGCAGCGAATTATTTCCACGAAATCCCGCTGTAATTCTCCAAATAACCTAACAGGCTTGTTCGTATAGTCTGACAATAGGGGATTTCGTTACAGTAATATTTTTTAATGACTATCATAAAATCATATCATAGAACGTAGTGCTGGGGTTTCATACTCAAATACCAAAATCTGACCAATTGAACCCACACAGCATTAACCCGACAGGTAATTCACAGTGAAAACACACACAATTCTGGTTTATTCAGTAAAGTGGGAAATCTCAGAAATTGAAAGAGAAATTCATATCTTTTTAGCTGCAGCAGCTGATTAGAAAAATGTTGCAAATCAAACTAGTTTTTTTTTCAGATTAGCTATTTTCGCCTAAAATAAGAATTTTTCTGTGAATTCCTGATAAATCACAATTTCCAAAAAAACCTTTAATGCAAACATATTCAAATGTAAAATCTCTTTCTCTAATCTTGGTTTAATTCAGCTGTTTTGCCCTAAATGTTGCAGTAAATTTAGTGCGATTGGATCCCAGGTTTTACGAATTACGATTTGGGAAGAATGGGATGAGAAGATACAATGATTTAATGACATGTTAACCCTGTGTTAGATACGTGACTGTCTGTCAGTGCTCTCTGCACTTCTTTAAGCACCATGGGGGGATAAGAGGGGGGTGGGTCTCACTTACCGCACAACAAAGTCTGCTTGGTCGATCTGGGTTCCACAGCCGCTGCCCTTCAAAATCCCACCATTGCCAACCACTGAGCATCTTTTCAATGGGAGCTTGAAAGGGGTATCCTAGCAACAGAAAAAGGAATGAGCCAACACTGTGACAAGCATAATGTCGAATACTGGAACACAATAAGAGGTATATATAATGCTGTGTGATAGATAGGATATTTTGGGATACTGCTAGTATACCTATAATAGAGAACAAAACAATAGTGCAAATATTGCTAAATATTATAAAACTTCCAATGATTGAAATGCACTCACATATTCCAAAAAAGATAAGCGTATTATGGGTGCCTCCCCTCGATGGAAATGGGGGGGTTGACTCCTATTAATTTCTCCTCCTCAAGTGATAGCCAATGGAGTATCCAAGTCAGGCAAAACGATCCACAAACAGCAACCACAGGAATACTTCAAGGCGATTTATTCACTTACAAAATTAAGAAGGTGTACAGATAAAACATAAAAACAATATAAAAGTGAGATATTGGTCCTACGCGTTTCGTCCTTATACAGAAAGGACTTCCTCAGGGACCATCTATTTCAAATAAAACATCAAATATCAATTAACAAATGTACAGAGTAAACTGCATCCTAAAAACGCTAACAATCAAACAGTCTTATATAAGGCTAATCCCTTCGAGTCATTGGTGGAATAGTGGGTGTCTTCTTGTCTTCTAATTCTGGTTCGTCAAAATTTTTTTTTTTTCTTTCCCCAGGTGTAACCGCTTTGCCGAAATGTAAAACCGGGTCCGTTCAACGCTTTTAACCACTTCCGCATACGTCATGCGTTGCGCGTGCGTCACGTGACGTACCCGGTGCGTCACGTGCGTACCCGGTTTTACATTTCGGCAAAGCGGTTACACCTGGGGAAAGAAAAATTTTGACGAACCAGAATTAGAAGACAAGAAGACACCCACTATTCCACCAATGACTCGAAGGGATTAGCCCTATATAAGACTGTTTGATTGTTAGCGTTTTTAGGATGCAGTTTACTCTGTACATTTGTTAATTGATATTTGATGTTTTATTTGAAATAGATGGTCCCTGAGGAAGTCCTTTCTGTATAATGACGAAACGCGTAGGACCAATATCTCACTTTTATATTGTTTTTATGTTTTATCTGTACACCTTCTTAATTTTGTAAGTGAATAAATCGCCTTGAAGTATTCCTGTGGTTGCTGTTTGTGGATCGTTTTGGCTGACTTGGATACTCCATTGGCTATCACTTGAGGAGGAGAAATTAATAGGAGTCAACCCCCCCATTTCCATCGAGGGGAGGCACCCATAATACGCTTATCTTTTTTGGAATATGTGAGTGCATTTCAATCATTGGAAGTTTTATAATATTTAGCAATATTTGCACTATTGTTTTGTTCTCTATTATAGGTATACTAGCAGTATCCCAAAATATCCTATCTATCACACAGTTCTGCTATATGGTTATCAGCTGGGAAATAACCTTGGGAAGCAGTGTACCTATCAGCTAAGTTTTCATTTTTGTTGTTTTTTGTGTGTTTTTCACACTTTTTTCACGGGTGTCCGTGTTTTCTATTTGTATATATAATGCTCCCTACTAAACACCCGCATTGTGCCAGAGATGCTGCCCCTTTATTAAACACCCACATTGCACCCGAGATACTTCCCCTTTATTAAACACCCACATTGCACCCGAGATACTTCCCCTTTATTAAACACCCACATTGTGCCCGTGATACCACACCCTACTTCATTAAACACCCACATTGCACCCGAGATACTTCCCCTTTATTAAACACCCACATTGCACCCGAGATACTTCCCCTTTATTAAACACCCACATTGTGCCCGTGATATCGCACCCTACTTCATTAAACACCCACATTGCACCCGAGATACTTCCCCTTTATTAAACACCCACATTGTGCCCGTGATACCACACCCTACTACATTAAACACCCACATTGTGCCAGAGATACTTCCCCTTTATTAAATACCCACATTGTGCCAGAGATACTTCCCCTTTATTAAACACCCACATTGCACCCGAGATACTTCCCCTTTATTAAACACCCACATTGTGCCCGTGATACCGCACCTTACTTCATTAAACACCCACATTGCACCCGAGATACTTCCCCTTTATTAAACACCCACATTGTGCCCGTGATACCGCACCCTACTTCATTAAACACCCACATTGTGCCAGAGATACTTCCCCTTTATTAAATACCCACATTGTGCCAGAGATACTTCCCCTTTATTAAATACCCACATTGCGCCCGAGATACTTCCCCTTTATTAAACACCCACATTGCGCCCGAGATACTTCCCCTTTGTTAAACACCCACATTGCGCCGGAGATACTTCTCCTTTATTAAACACCCACATTGCACCCGAGATACTTCCCCTTTATTAAACACCCACATTGTGCCCGAGATACTTCCCCTTTATTAAACACCCACATTGTGCCCGAGATACTTCCCCTTTATTAAACACCCACATTGCGCCCGAGATACTTCCCCTTTATTAAACACCCACATTGCGCCCGAGATACTTCTCCTTTATTAAACACCCACATTTAAACACCCACATTGCGCCCGAGATACTTCCCCTTTATTAAACACCCACATTGCGCCCGAGATACTTCCCCTTTATTAAACACCCACATTGCGCCAGAGATACTTCCCCTTTATTAAACACCCACATTGCACCCGAGATACTTCCCCTTTATTAAACACCCACTTTGTGCCCGAGATACTTCCCCTTTATTAAACACCCACATTGTGCCCGAGATACTTCCCCTTTATTAAACACCCACATTGCGCCCGAGATACTTCCCCTTTATTAAACACCCACATTGCGCCCGAGATACTTCCCCTTTATTAAACACCCACATTGCGCCCGAGATACTTCCCCTTTATTAAACACCCATTGCGCCGGATGCGCTATATTTTATTAAACGCCCATTGCGCCGGATACTTCTCGCGTAAACATCCACGCTGTTAGCCATTACCGCACCCTACTTCATTAAACACCCACATTGTTATGAGATACTTCCCCTTTATTAAACACCACATTAAGCCGAGATGCTTCCCTTTATTAAATACCACATTATTGCCCGGTACTTCTCCTTCAGTAAGCCCACATTGTGCCGAGATACTTCCTTTATTAAACACCCACGGTATTGCCAGAGATACTTCCCTTTTATTAAACGCCCACATTGCACCGAGATACTTCCCCTTTATTAAAACACTCACATTCAGCCGAGATACTTCCCCTTTATTAAACACCCACATTGTTGCCAGAGATACTTCCCTGTTAAACACCCACATTGCACCGAGATACTTCCCCTTTATTAAACACCCACATTGCGCCCGAGATACTTCCCCTTTATTAAACACCCACATTGTGCCAGAGATACTTCCCCTTTATTAAATACCCACATTGTGCCAGAGATACTTCCCCTTTATTAAACACCCACATTGCACCCGAGATACTTCCCCTTTATTAAACACCCACATTGCGCCCGAGATACTTCCCCTTTATTAAACACCCACATTGCGCCCGAGATACTTCCCCTTTATTAAACACCCACATTGTGCCAGAGATACTTCCCCTTTATTAAATACCCACATTGTGCCAGAGATACTTCCCCTTTATTAAACACCCACATTGCACCCGAGATACTTCCCCTTTATTAAACACCCACATTGCGCCCGAGATACTTCCCCTTTATTAAACACCCACATTGTGCCAGAGATACTTCCCCTTTATTAAACACCCACATTGCGCCCGAGATACCGCACCCTACTTCATTAAACACCCACATTGTGCCTGAGATACTGGCCCTTTATTAAACACCCACATTGTGCCCATAGATACTGCGCCCTACTTCATTAAACACCCACATTGTGCCCCTAGATATGGCGCCCTACTTCATTAAACACCCACATTGTGCCCCTAGATACTGCCCCTTTGTTAAACACCCACATTGTGCCCCTAGATACTGCGCCCTACTTCATTAAACACCCACACTGTGCCCGAGATACTTCCCCTTTGTTAAACACCCACATTGTGACTGAGATACTGCCCCATTGTTAAAATCTCTTCTATTACTCTAATTGCCCCCTGTGCCAAGATTCCTCCCTTTACCATAACTGCCCCCTGTGCCAAGGTCCTGTTACCCTGCTTTCTTAGTTCCCTAACACACATTAAATGACATAGGGTGAGTGTTTGCTCTGCGAGGACTAGAAAGATGTTATGATCACGGAATAGGTGTCACATGTGAATTAATAACTGGATGCCAATTTTTCCGATCGTTTGGACAAAGTCATTCGGTTAATGGAAGAAAAAAACTGACATTGTAAAATGAGAGCGCAGCATTACGTAATGCAATCTCCTCTTTATCCCTTAGTAAGACTGAATTCTAATCTCATGCAGCGTGTTTGTTTGTTTAATGCTCCATTTATTGTGGTTTGTACCTGAATAACGCGAGCTGCGCTGAACGAGGAGGAGACCGTGAATGCCACAGGAAGAGAGACGAGGGGCTGCGCAGCTCCACTGCCTTCTCAAATGGAAGGGTTCAGTGTGCAATGGGGGTATTAGCAAGTTCTGGGGATTCACAGAATATTAGGGGACACTTCACTCCGTGCGCACACAGCCAGCTGCCGCCAAGCCGCAGGAAAGCAAATCAATTCTCAAAACATTTTAAGAGAGGCTCAGAAGAGGGAAAAATGAAATAAGTAACTACGGCTGCACGTTTTAACAGATTACTAAATATTTCTATTGATTGAAAAAAAGAAACCTTCTTTTCACTGTATTTTGTGTTTTTCCAATTCAAAGGTCCTGCGCTCAGCGGAGTTCACACAGTAACTAGCGCAAATTTAAACACGCCAATTCAGCTTTTCAAATGATGTTAGCAAAAAAATTTCAAATGATTTATCTACAAAAATCTCCATAGTCTTTAATGGTGACTTCTGTAGCTAAATCATTTGTTTTTTCTAACATATTGTGATCATTTAAAGCTTAAAATCTGAAAGCGAGGATTCCGTTACATGACACAGTTTGCTATTTTAGCCTGAAATTGGTCATTTGATTTTCAGTTCATTACACTTTACTGTTTATTAAGTAAAACCCAGCAGACCCTCGAAGTTACCAGGTCTACAATGAAGGTGTATTTCTCTAATCCAGAACCCAATTAAAGGAAGACTTCATGCACTATAAGCACTACATCTTGACATGAGTGCCCTGGTGCAGTCCTGTGGTAAATATATACAAGTTGTTGTGCAGGCGCTTCAAATATTTAGTGTGTGAGTGTGAAAAGGGTGTAATCCCTTAACAACTGAAAACCAAATAATCAATAGAATACAAAATAGATTGCCGTCCAAATTGGCCAAATCTGCGGTGTACTTATTATCCTTAGATACCTGCCATACTTTTGTCCCAGATTATTAATATATTTTTAATTATATTCTATAATAAATTTGTACTCTAACACTGCATCCTTATGAACATTGAGTTCTTCATCAAAATATATCGAGAGCCTGGACAGGCACCCAAGGGCGATTTCCATAGAGCCTAAGTGGCTATTTGTGAGTTTATTCCACATATACCTTAATCTCTATATTTTATATGTTATGGAGAGCACTATGTACGTTTTATTTGTTTTTCCGATGGAACTACATTAATTACATCTGTAATAGGTGGTATATTGATATATTTACACCTGTTCTGTGTGTGTGACTATTTTGTAGTCCTGTGATAAGTAGTCAAACACAGGAGGACAGGCAGAGGGGAGGACAGGGGCAGCACACAGGAGGACAGGCAGAGGGGAGGATAGGGACGGCACACAGGTAACAGGCAGAGGGGAGGTCAGGGACGGCACACAGGTAACAGGCAGAGGGGAGGACAGGGGCAGCACACAGGAGGACAGGCAGAGGGGAGGACAGGGACGGCACACAGGTAATAAACAGAGGGGGACGGCACACAGGTGAAAGGCAGAGGGGAGGACAGGGGCAGCACACAGGTAACAGGCAGAGGGGAGGACAGGAACGGCACACAGGTGATATGCAGAGGGGAGGACAGGGGCAGCACACAGGTGACAGGCAGAAGGGAGGACAGGGGCAGCACACAGGTAACAGGCAGAGGGAGGACAGGGGCAGCACACAGGTAACAGGCAGAAGGGAGGACAGGGGCAGCACACAGGTAACAGGCAGAGGGGAGGACAGGTGCACCACACAGGTAACAGGCAGAGGGGAGGACAGGGGCAGCACACAGGTGAAAGGCAGAGGGGAGGACAGGGGCAGCACACAGGTGACAGGCAGAAGGGAGGGCAGGGGCGGCACACAGGTAACAGGCAGAAGGGAGGGCAGGGGCGGCACACAGGTGACAGGCAGAGGGGAGGACAGGGGCAGCACACAGGTCACAGGCAGAGGGGAGGACAGGGCGGCACACAGGTGACAGGCAGAAGGGAGTACAGGGGCAGCACACAGGTGACAGGCAGAGGGGAGGACAGGGGTGGCACATAGGTAACAGGCAGAGGGGAGGGCATGGGCAGCACACAGGTGACAGGCAGAGGGGAGGACAGGGGCAGCACACAGGTGACAGGCAGAGGGATGGGCAGTGGCGGCAGACAGCTGACAGGCAGAAGGGAGGACAGGGGCAGCACACAGGTAACAGGCAGAAGGGGAGGACAGGGGCAGCATACAGGTGACAGGCAGAGGGGTGGGCAGTGGCGGCACACAGCTGACAGGCAGAAGGGAGGACAGGGGTGGCACACAGGTGACAGAACTGATATTAACCAGCACTAATGCGGAATTACACCTCCAGTAACACAAGGGTTTAATCTCTGTATGTGCAGTTTTATTGCGAAATGCTGTATATGCAGACTCCAAGCACCATAACAACTTCAAATCAGTAAAGTAGTCATTGTGCTTGCAGTAGTCCTTTAAAAAGCAGAATGACAAAAATGAGGCATATACTGCCGTGAGGTTAGTAAAGGAAAAACCTTTTTAATGAACCAAATACTCTTTATTCCTTCATATAAAATACCTGGTCTGTCTTAAAGGAACACTCTAAGCTTCCTGATGTGGTTATGGTGCCATGGTACCCCTTTCTTTGTAAGTAGTCACTTTGAATGGTTTGACTACTTACCTGGGTTCGGTTGTGGGGCCTCCATATTACCAGAAGAAAGCTATGACCAGCTTCTTGCTCTTCTCTCTGTGCAATCTAATGGGTTATTTTTCTGAACACAAATCCCTTCTTTATACTGATGGGCAGTGAATGAAAAGTGTTGCCCTGTAGTATGTGTGATGAGACCAATCTCGCCACATTGCATTGGAGAAGCCTGGTTGCCCGCCTGCTGCCCCTGGACTATGGCCCCCTTTTAAAAGACATCCTTTTTTACCTGCAGAAAAGCTTCATTCGTGCTTTTCTGCCTGGGGTTCGGTAGATTTGTTTGAATGTGTTATACCCCAGATAGGAATCCCATGGAGCCCATTCGTATGAAACTGACTGTAAAGACTTTGGCTCCATGGCGATTAAACTGTATTCGTGTGGTCTGAGCGCCATTGGCTTAATAATGTGCGCTCAGACCTGAGCTATCTGGGGATATGTTACATGTCTGTGTTTTATGTATAAAAGGTGACTTTATGTATTTTAAAGTGTTTTGTGTCTTTTGCAACCATGTGCTTAATGGAGTCTTGTGTCTGTCCTGGGAGATAATTGAATTACTTATCTCCAGGATAGAAGACTCTGAAACTGGTTTGGGCCAGAAAGCCATGCTTCATTTAGTCACAAAGGACTTTTTACTAACTTTTGAACCCGTGGTCTGATTCATGCCATTTTTTAATATGTTGTTCCCCTGAATGGATTGATTGTGAATATGTAATTTTATGTGAATGTGATGTATGGTTTTAGAGTTATGAAAGTTGGGTAGAAAGTATGTTTTAAAGGACCACTATAGTGCCAGGAAAACATACTCGTGCCCCCACCCTCAGGGTCCCCCTCCCGCCCGGCTCTGGAAGGGGGAAAGGTGGTAAAAACTTACCTTTTTCCAGCGCTGGGCGGAGAGCTCTCCTCCTCCGATCCTCCTCTTCTCCTCCTCCTGGGCTGAATGCGCACGCGCGGCAAGAGCTGCGCGCGCATTCAGCCCGTCGCATAGGAAAGCATTCTCAATGCTTTCCTATGGACGCTTGCGTGCTCTCACTGTGAAAA
>OW240914.1:356604844-356681410 GCA_933207985.1 Pelobates cultripes
GCAAATGCAATACTGAATATCGAACGACTCTCTGAACGAGGGAAACAATAAATACATTGCTCTTTAACAGAACCCGTCTAAGACTCGCCGGCAGCGCGCTAGTTAATGCTAACGGAATCGTGTATCCATCGCGTATCCCTGCTAAAACTTGGTAAAACAAAAGTTAGATATAAATGATCTTTTTTAAACTTACAAAGCTTATGAAAGCGTCTTTGAAGATACGCTCACCACGTACATTTGAAGCTGTCAGCATTAATGCGGTGTAGAAGCGAACATTAGTTTATGCAGCGTGAGTTTGCCTATCTCCGCTGTTTGCACATGCAAATTCTCAGCGTACTTTGCAATTGTATTTTTTACATTTTTTTTATTTTTACCGTACCACGAAAAAAAAAGTCAAACTTGTCTTCTGCCCTCGACATTTCTTTTTTTTTTTTTCTAGGATAAATATAATAAAGTTTCTGGGAACATGCAAGCCCTGCCTTGCCCCTTTCCTTTGCTTGTTATGAGCCCTGGAGAATATATCGCTGCTTTTCTCAGATTCAACTCCTCCCTGCTTCCCCCACTGAGATCTGACTAACATGCTGGTTGCCAGTTCAGCTGGAAAGGAATTTAACAATTTCGCTGCTTAAGAGAATAAAGTGAAGGCTTGATGAGCAAGCTCCCAGGGTCTTCCAGTTTCAGTTAAACAGGAGGGGGGAAAACAGTACCCAGTAAAAGCCACTTCATCTTCTCTGGAATGCCAAACAGAGTCTTTTCTTTCTGCCTGAGCAGATGTATGTAGACAGAGATGCACTCAGTCTGAACACAACGAGCAGGGAATATATACTGATCGAAACAAATTTATACGAATGTCACAATTACGCTCCCTTTTCTTCTTACTAAATCTCCCCTTGCAGGCGGTATGGTTCGTTATTGGTTTTAATAGGAAGAGGTCTTAAAATCCACATTGTAGCGGCTTTATTTTTCTCGTTTGTGTAGAGTATACGATTCATTTATATCTCATGAAACGCCTGAAAAGGGGACTTGAGTGACCTTGAAAGCTTGCTATCTAAGGGTTTATTCGGTAAATTGAGAAGTGTGATGAATTGGCAGTAGATTTTCAACTTTGTTACCAAAAATAGCTAAACTGAAAAAATTATCCAACAGTTCTTCTCCCATCTTGTGTTTTGGTCTATGATTCCCAAGCCTCTTGTCACTTCTTTTGAATTCCTGATTTAGCTTAAATTTCGAAATTTAAAAAGCTAGCTCATAAAATTACAGCGCTGCAGAATTTATTGGCGCTTTATAAATAATATTAATAATATTATTAATAATATATACTTTCCTTTACTTCTTTACATTGTTTAGGACTAACAGGATAATTTAGTACAGATGTCCATCTATGTCTTAGTCCTCACAAAATAATTTTTATCAATTCCAAATAGAATTAGAATTGTTTACGTAGTGTCAACATATTCGGCATTGCTGCACAATAAGTAAACAAGACACACACTTAATTCTAAGAAAACATGACTGACTTACTGAAACAGTAGGGGAAGAGGACCGTGCCCAAACCAGCTTACACTCTATAGGCAAGATAGCACTTATTCCATGTCTCTACATTTGGAGGTATTAAATTATTTGGTCGGTGTCAGAAATGGGGACAAGCCAATGATGCAATGTGCATGCCTTGAGACATGAGGAGAGGTGTGCTCCAAAACAAGAGCCTTTCAAGTGGATGTACATGCGCACTAGGCTGACACACACTGCCAAAGCACTCTTACATGAACAGAATTTATTAATCCCTTACTTGCATTATTATTTACTATTATTATTATCTTAGGGTAGTGGATGCATGGAATAGCCTTCCAGCTGAAGTGGTAGAGGTTAACACAGTGAAGGAGTTTAAAGGACCACTCTAGGCACCCAGACCACTTCAGCTTAATGAAGTGGTCTGGGTGCCAGGTCTCTCTAGGATTAACCCTTTTTTTATAAACATAGCAGTTTCAGAGAAACTGCTATGTTTATAAATGGGTTAATCCAGCCTCCAAATCCTCTAGTGGCTGTCTCATTGACAGCCGCTAGAGGCGCTTGCATGATACTCACTGTGTAAATCAGAGAACACGCAAGCGTCCCTAGGAAAGCATTGTAAATGCTTTCCTATGAGACCGGCTGAATGCGCGTGCAGCTCTTGCCGCGCGTGCGCATTCAGCCGAAAGGTAGGAGAGGAGGAGGATCGGAGGAGGAGAGCTCCCCGCACGGCGCTGGAAAAAAGGTACGTTTTAACCCCTTCCTCTCCCCAGAGCCGTGCGGGAGGAGGTCCCTGAGGGTGGGGGCACCCTCAGAGCACTATAGTGCCAGGAAAACGAGTATGTTTTCCTGGCACTATAGTGGTCCTTTAAGCATGCCTGGGATAGGCATAAGGCTATCCTAGCGATAAGATACGGCCAGGGACTAACAAGAGTATTTAGAAAATTGGGCAGACTTCTTATCTGCCGTCACATTCTATGTTTCTATGTTTAACTAATATTATTTTTATTCTTGCAATTATATGGTACCAACATATTCAACAATCTTTTCAGTATGATGGTGGGGATATATAGGATGTTACCTCATTATTTTGCGTCCTAAGCAAGACCAGCTACTTGCAGCCCCACCAAAACAAAAAACGACAACTTTGTGTGTCTCTTACCTACCGCATCCACTTCACATGTTTTTTTTCCCACTTCCCCAGCCCCGTTGTGTGTCTCTTGTCCCCTTTCCCAGCTCTTCTGTGTGTCTCTTGTCCTCTTTCCTAGTTCCTCATTGTGTCTCTTTGTCCCCTCAACTCTCTCTACATGCGTTGACCAGCAGGATGGGGAGTGTGCAGTGCAGTTACCCGGAGATTGTCCCCCCTGGAGACATAACAGCAAATTAGAGGCTATTACCACCGTTTGGTTCAATTTACTGTATCTAGCTTTATAGCCCTATACATCCACATTAGTTTTTACATTAGAGTTATTCCCATATTTAGGTTCAGAATCATTAGAAATACACATGCAATGTGCCAGGCAGGGCATGTGAGCATTTTATCAGTGTCTCGTATCTTATATCTTAAAAGTTATAATTTCTTGGGAAATATTACAGTTCTGGCTACCTTGTTGCTAACACTTTGCCTTCCAGTTTCCCTTACACATGGCCGTTCAATATGTTGAAGAACATCAATAAAGTATTGCTTCTTCCTAATAAATCTCTTTAGATAAACAATTAAAACAATCATGCCGATGGATCTGATGGTATCCCCTTATAGTTAATCTATATTGACATTGAACTTAGATATGATAAAACTACTACTTTCATGGTTTATGGTAAAAAGGTTTTCCACTGCCCATTACAAACTCTCATTCCTTAAAAAGGAAAACAAAGACCAAGATGCCGATGTGGTTTTTTTTTGTACTTTAACCGCTTAAGGACACACGACATGTGTGACATGCCATGATTCCCTTTTATTCCAGAAGTTTGGTCCTTAAGGGGTTAAAGCAGCAGGTATGTACATGCATGTGTCCTTTCTTAATGAACCCAGATAATAATGAAGGACCGTGCTGAGGTGGGCATCCAGGGTTAGTTGCTCAACTGGCAGTCTTGAATCACCAATGGCAGAGGTTCCTCTTCAATGTGAGTTCTACATTCTTTTGAAATGGCCCTTATAAAAGTGACTAATGATTTATTCACAGCTAAATCCAATGGTTATTACTCTCTTAATTCTCTTTGACCTTTCCGCTTTTTTAACAGTGTTGACCACACATTCCTTCTTCAAACTCTTCGCAACCTTGGCCTTTGCGATGCATCCATTCCCAATTATTGTACTACCTTCCTCTACATTTCTTCTGTGTCTCATTTTCTGGGACCACATCCTCCCCACTACCCTTTTCATTTGGAGGACCAAATGTTCCCCTGTTGTTCCCCTTTTATTTTGTCTTTATACTGGCTCCCTTTCTCACTGTAGATGTTATGATGCCAGGAATGCTCTGGTGAAACAATTTTTGGGGTATTCCCTGGGTAGCTTAGTCCCACAGTGAAGGGGCAGCTCATTGGCTGATATCTCCTTTGGCTCATCACCCTTTGCCTTTGTTTACATTAGCATCCTATGGACTTTTCAGTGGGTGGCACCCGTCTTATGGTTTGCCTTATCATGTTCTACCAGATGTTCCTCTGGCTTCCAATCCTTTCAGAAATCCCTTAAATCTCATCCCTTTAAAATCTTACCATATTCTTGGGTAAGTTCTCATTTTACAACAGTCCTCTCGTCCCTCCACAACTAAACCTAAGCTTGAGTGTCCGTTAGTCCTTTACCTCCACTCTACTGCTCTCCTTCACATAATTATTTTGCTTTATACAGACATATCCACTTGTTCTTTCTCTCGTTTTATCTCACCTCCTCTTGGGTTATAGGTCTATCTGAACTAAATCCTCTGCACTCCTGGTTTCTGTCCACATTTTGTGTGTTAAATGAACACTCCAAACACCATAACCACTACAGCCCACTGTAGTGGTGATAGTGCCAGCAGTGCCCTGGTACAGTTTTAGTACAGTTTGATAGCTTGCCTGGCTTCCCCTGGACAATAATGAGCTGTAGTGGCTGTGGTGTGTGGAATGTACCTTTAGTTACATGCTGCTATGCATTCTTACTGTCAAGATGTAAAGCACTGCAGAATTATTTGGCACTATAAAATGATAATCATACTAATAAATAATAATAGCAATAATAATGTAAGGTGAAATGTGCACCATTAGCGACACAAATTACATACTATTGTAATGGCTCTAATAGTAAATGTCCATTATGACAAAGCATTCACAGAAACTTGCACAATTAATTGTGAGCTGTTGGTCTAAAAGGCAAACACATTACCTCGTCTTTCTCCATCTCGGTGTTCAGTTGGCAGAACCGGGGAAAGAGGACATTTACTCTACTTGACTGCTGACCCAACCAGTCCCCCAACCAATAAACCCGTTGCCCCCCAAATAATACACGTGACACATTCTTCTTGTGGATAAGGGCAACGGCCACAGCTTTATTTAACATAATAATTTTTTAACTTAGTCCAACTCTGCCAGCTGTTGGGTGTTTCCCAACAGGCAGTTCTCCCAACTTCTATACCATGAGCCTCGACAGCCGGCTCCTCGCCATCAGCTCCGTGCAGGCTGTCGTCTCCCCAAAGCTCCTTTTTTCTTCTGCGCTGTCCAGGGAAACCCGCCAAGCTGTGACAACACAAAACAAGAAAACAAGACACAAGCCACAACACCAGAAACAGGGTGGGAGGGTGGGAAAACAGCCAAGATCCCTCAATGAACCTGCTGACTGGTAAGTCCCCTCCCTCTCCCTTTCCTTAAGAACCACAAATGTATCCATTTTAACCCAGCCCCCAATCTTGGGCAGCAGTCATGCTCCCCCTTCCTTATCCTTCCAGGGGGAAACTTGACTGCTGACCCAACCAGTCCCCCAACCAATAAACCCGTTGCCCCCCAAATAATACACGTGACACATTCTTCTTGTGGATAAGGGCAACGGCCACAGCTTTATTTAACATAATAATTTTTAACTTAGTCCAACTCTGCCAGCTGTTGGGTGTTTCCCAACAGGCAGTTCTCCCAACTTCTATACCATGAGCCTCGACAGCCGGCTCCTCGCCATCAGCTCCGTGCAGGCTGTCGTCTCCCCAAAGCTCCTTTCTTCTTCTGCGCTGTCCAGGGAAACCCGCCACCGCGATACCCACCTCGCGCACTACGCTGCGCGGGCATCGTGTCCCCCCGCCGACAGCGCCGCCTCAATTCCTGCTTGTAATCCCATATTGAAAATATCTAACCCAATGGGGGACAAATGAACACCATCCCGTCTCATGACATCATCATTAACCCCTTCCAACTCAAAGTGCCTCACAACTACAACCCCCAGTTGGCGTACAAACCGAGACATGGTCATGTTAACCTTACGCCTATAGCGCTCCAAAGCCTTACCATGACCCCCGGACTGCCACACCGGGCGCGGAACGATCTCGGACCAGACGAGGGTCAGGTCCCGGAACAACGCAAAACAGCGGGCCCGTCATGCCGCATTGCACGACTAGGTCCACCGACCGTCGCCGTCCGACATCGTTCCCGCCCACGTGAAGTACCAAGGTCACCGGCCCTGACACACAGCACCGGAGCTGTACCAGCTCGGTGTACAACCCATCCCAGGACAATCCCCGAATCCCCCTCCAACGTACCCGTGCTACCTCGTATGATAAACCGAGGTTACGGCCATAGGGTCTAGCCTCCGCACGCCTAGCAGCCCAATAAACAAATGAGTGTCCCACGATCCAGACAAATCGAGGAGCAGGACCTATAATGAAAATAACAGACAACCATCACCGTAACGATGCTAGCCTACAGCAAATGGGGGCGCACGTAGAGCTGGTACCGGCCCGACTGCCAGCGCCCCAAACGCTTGAGCGCCTCCGTGGAAAGGCCCAGCTGACTAGCCTGCGTGGCAGCTCCAATTCGAAACGAGTGCGTGGTGTACAAACCCGGAGACAACCCAAGACTAACCACCCCTGCCCGGAGAACCCTGGCGAACTGAAACCGGCTGAGCGCTGACCCATCCCGATGCCTCAACAGGGATCCTGCCTCCGATCCTCGCACCGCCAAGAAATCCCGCAGCAACTTAACCGGGCAAAACGGCTCACCAGTAGCCATAATCCGAACCGATGCGCCCACACCTACCTGATCTGTCTTAGATTTACGAATGATCAACACCATGTCACCCGTCGAGACCGTGACATCAGCAAGTTGCATGGCAGCTGGCCCCCGCGTACTCGGAGCCACCAGCTCACCTATCCGCAGAGCCGCAAAAAAGCAGATAGCAAACGCGGCCTGGAACAGGAGAACCTCGTAGCCCGAAACACAGATCTGGGGCAAACGCTCCAGGAGTCTGCACAAGATCTCATAGGAGATGGGACGCCGAGCGTCCTGCCTACGACCCTTCTTCCAGCCCTTCATGATCCGCGAAATGCAAAATGACTTGGTCGCATCCTGCCACCCACACCACTGGAACAGAAAAGACAGGGCCGCTAACGCCCTCTCTGCTGCCGCTACCGACTTACCCTTCTCGCAGAGTGACTCCAAAAAGGACAGAGTCGCTCCCAACCTACCTTCGTCCGTAGACGCCTCCCTGTCCCTGCAGACACCCGTCCACTGCCGCCAGACCGCAGAATACGATTTCCACGTCGACTCCGCCAGCGACTCCCTCGCCAACCGGCTCAGATGGTGGAAACCAGGTCCCATATACCCTCCGGGCACGAGGTGCCAGCCTGCTCCGCCTCTGGAGCCGCCGCTCGAAACCTGTCCCACTGAAACCGAGAGAGAGAGTCGGCTATAACGTTCCGCTCCCCAGGCACATGGCGCGCAACCAACCACAAATTATGTGCTAAGCTAAGCAGGACCAGGCGCCGGAGGAGCGTCAACACCGGAGGCGACGCAGACGTAGATCGGTTGATCACATGGACCACACTCATGTTGTCCGTGTACACCACTACCTTCCGGTTCGACAGCTCCACACCCCAGAGCTCCACAGCCACCACAATGGGAAAGAGCTCCAAAAACGTCAAGTTACTCACCAATTCCGTCTCTCGCCAGTGTCGGGGCCAGGCCTCCGCGCACCACCGCCCCTGAAAGTAGGCACCGAAACCCACGGACCCAGACGCGTCCGTGTATAATTCTAAATCCGTATTGGACACCGCCGGGCGCAGCCAGCAGGATTGCCCGTTGTACATACCCAGAAACGAACTCCAAACCTGCAGATCCTCTCGATGCCGGTGAGTGATTCGAATGAAGTGAAATGGCTGCCTGACTCCGACCGTTGCCAAGGATAAACGACGGCAAAAAGCCCTGCCCATCGGCAATACCCGACAGGCAAAGTTCAGATGCCCTAACAGGGCCTGCAACTGCCGAAGCTGCACTTTTTTGGCCCCTTTTGCCGAATCCACCAGCCGCAGCAGGTGAGTCAGCTTGTCGTCCGGCAAGCGTAAAACCATGCTCCACGTGTCCACTTCAATCCCTAAGTAGGACAGGACTCCCACCGGACCCACCGTCTTCTCGGCTGCTATCGGCACGCCAAAATCCGCAGCGACGGCCCGAAAGGAATCCAAGAGCCCCACGCAGTCATCCGACTCCCGCGGGCCCACAAACAAAAAATCGTCAAGGTAATGAGTTAGGTACTCTATCCCCTCAACCCGAGCGACCACCCATTCCAAAAACGATGCAAACATTTCAAAGTAAGAACAAGATATAGCGCAGCCCATAGGCAAACACATATCAAAGAAAAAGGAACCTTGAAACCGACAACCCAACAGGTGAAAACAGTCCGGGTGGACCGGGAGCAGGCGAAAAGCAGACTCGATGTCCGACTTCGCCAACAGAGCTCCCTTCCCTGCCTCCCGGACCAACTCTAACGCCCGATCAAACAAGGCGTAACGAACATGTGATTCTTCCTTGTCAATGTCATCATTCACCGACCCACCCGAGGGATAGGACAAGTGGTGAATGAGACGGAAGGATCCAGGCTCTTTCTTAGGAACTAACCCCAGCGGGGATACCCGCAAATTGGGAAATGGAGGCGAGTCAAACGGACCCGCCATCCTGCCCAAACAAACTTCCTTCCTCAACTTATCCTCTAAGATAGACTCTTTACCCACCACCGAACGTAGGTTATCTGCCAGGGAAGGGGAATCCGAACGAACAAACGGAATCCAAAACCCTGTCGAAAACCCCTCTAGCAGAACCCCTGCATCCTTACGCTTGGGATACCGGTCGAGCCAAGGGCGCATCCTTAGCACGCTCACCGGAGTCCTCCCCTCTAGGGAGATCCTCCCTATTAGATCTCCCCCCATGCTTGCCCTTCTTGAAACAGCGCAGCGCAGGGTGGGCCCCTCCACAATGAGAGCACTCGTGCTTGAAACGGCATGATCCAAACCACTTGCAGTGACTCTCATTGTAGAGCCAGCAGACTCCCCTGCGCTGCCCAGCCGGCGCACTGGACGGCACGCCGACTGCTCCTGGAAAGGGGGACGGACGACTAGGGGTCATCAGCAAGAGCCAAAGGCTCCCGTCCTGGACCCCAAAATCCATACTCGAACACACCGCCATCTTCTGGCGAAATTGTTGGTCATACCGAAACCAACATTGTCCCCCATAAACCTTGTACTCCCCCCATATGAGGTCTAGATACCCAAACAACGCTGGTGCCTTCTCCGGGAAGGCCCGCGTCATCACACTTGCAAAGATGGAGAACCCTTGCAGCCAGTTCCCAAACGTACGCGGCAGATGCTTACCTCTGTCGCCGTCCACCGAATCTCCCCACCGCGGCCTATCCACCGACTCCCGGTCCGGGGGGACCAGGAACAGTAAATCTACGTATTCACCTTTAACAATCTTCTCTTTCACCTCCAAAGCCACGTGCATCCCAAGTGGGGACAGCTCGCAACCTGGCAAGCACTGCGCCCTACCTGACCGAGCAGTACACTGACCCTTATCCTGTGCATGGGCCTGCGCAGGGAGAGAAACTGGGACAGACAAAGGGCCCCCCCCTGGGAGTCTATCTAACACGGCCTTCAGCAACCCCAGAACCTCCCCATTAAACCCACTATCTACCCTATCCCCAGCTAGCGCATGCCAAGCGCTAGCGCAACACTTACCGCTGGCTGGCTGAGGATGCTGGGTCTCACCATCATCAGAACCGGAACTGGACCCCGATCCCAGGGGTGATCCACGGCCGGCCTCCTGGCCCGACCGCAATCTTCCTTCCAGGGTGCTGCTGCTGCCACTCCTGTGGCCTCTCCGGCTTCCGGTGGACCTCCTGGGCTCTTCTCGCGTGGTTTCCGGCTCACTTCCTGCTGGAACCACGCTGGAACGCAAGGCCTGTGACGTCCGCGCTCTCCTGCGCGGTGACGTCACGTACGCGCCTTGCGTGATGACGATCCTTCCGGCCGCGTCCGCGTCACGCACCGAGAGCGCGATCTTCCCGCCCTTTCGGCAACCTGGCTTCCGCCGCCATCTTGGTCCTGGACACAACCACCGGCCTCACCGGAACGGATCCTCCTCCTCCCGGGTACCGGACTCCGGAGCGGTCGCGCGGCCGAGCCGCCACTTCTTCCCCTCCTCTGACACCGAACCGGACTGGGAGAAAGACGCGACGGAGGCCTCGATCTCCTGGCCCTCCGTCCGTCTCGGCATGCAGACTGACCGGCCCTTACATCCTGGGGGACATTCCTCACGCCCGACACCAGCTCCTCCAGGGCCCCCTGTCCATGGGTCTCCAGGTAAGACTGCAGAAGTCTCTGCAAAGCAGCTCCAGTGTCAGCCATAATTGCTGCAAGTGGACCGTCAGTATCAGTAGAATGCGCTGTTTAGGTGATAATCAAAAAAAAAAATTTTATTTTTTTTTTAAAATACTAACTGTTTGTCTTGAATTACAGGGCCAGTCAGGTAAGAAAACAGCCAAGATCCCTCAATGAACCTGCTGACTGGTAAGTCCCCTCCCTCTCCCTTTCCTTAAGAACCACAAATGTATCCATTTTAACCCAGCCCCCAATCTTGGGCAGCAGTCATGCTCCCCCTTCCTTATTCTTCCAGGGGGAAACTGATTGTCTGCTTTTCCTGTTCGTCTGCTAGGGAGGTTCCAGTTCGGGAGTTGGAGTGCTATCTTGTATCCAGTTCGGGAGTTTGGTGTTCTGCAGTAGCTGTGCCTGTATCTCTGGAAAGGGGGCCGATCGCCTAAACGGTTTTTACCCCTTGTGTGCAAAACGGTCCGTTACAGTATGCACCATGCAGAAAGGAATCAATGCAGTTACATTGGTCACATGAATTATAAAGGCTGCTGGGACAGCCCATTTCATGCAGTGTCCAGTAGAAAATATGGTGCTTTTGGTGAAGCACAATGCAGCTCTTTCTCCTCCCACGTCAAATGAGAAGCAGGAGGAGGGTGTACTAAAAATGGCTGATGGGTCAGCGCAGGAAGTGTGCAAGCGATAATTCCTCCAGTTGGTGGTATACATGGCTGTGTGAGGGTTGTGACAGACCCATCTGTCTTTGGATTACTTCTCTTTCTCCTTGGTTTCGTCTGTTTGATCGGATAATTGCCTGTATTCTTATTGTCCCAGTTTTCCACCAGGTCCCCTAGGGGAGTGTCCACCTGGTGGAAAGCCTGCATAAATACCGGGCAGGTAGCCCACATTAAATCCGATCTCTGCTTAACCCTCAATACGAAGCTTGGTCTCGTACTTGGGGGTATTGGATTTGTATGGTTTACTCGTTCGGCTGTTTGGTTCGTGAAGGATTTCGTATGGTTCCTGTTCGGCTAATTGGAGCTTTCGTTAGCTGCTTCTCCATTCGGAAAGGGAACGTCCTCAGCGGTATTAATCCCTCATATACCTGGGTGTACCGTAACAAGGGTTAATATAGCAGAGAGCCCGCTGCCACTGGTTACAAGGATAATTTAATAATTAGAAGGAAGTCACAGAGGAATTCCTACACTGTAACCCAAAATTCAGCTTATTGCTCAGAATGCACCAAACTGGCCTGAATGCCACATAAAAATAAGGGGTAAATTAGGTAAATCTGATTAAGGTTTAATAAATGGCAACACTGTAACCCACGGGCGTGTCCTTCCCGAGAGAGAACGGTGGGACACGTTAGCGACGGCCAAAAAAAGATCTAGACAAATAGAACTGGAAACTAGTTACCAACCTGTAAACCCTAACCACCTGCAATGCCCGGCGAATCTCTACAATTCACAGAAACATTCCAAGCACCATAACCACTAAAGCAATTCCTACATGGGGTTTGCTGTTGAGAGCCGACAGCTCCTGCATAGAGCTTCAGTTAGCACTTAGTGAGCTAAACCCTCCTTACAAGCAAGCTGATTGGCTGACAGATAGCATTAGTACTTTTGAGTCACTTACTGAGTCACAAAATACATTTTGTCCATAGTTTGTGAAATGAGCATTACGCAGTGTGCCATATAAACAGGTACGCAGTGTGCCATATAACTGGATCAGATTTAGCCAATTATAAGCCAAACTGAGTTAATTTCTTGGCCCCAGAAATCAGCCAATAACGAATGCTTTGCATGATGTCACTGCGCTCGTCCTCACGGAAAGGGTTCAAAATAAATTCTTTACCATATAACCTTAAAATGACCATTTTCCCAACACCCTACGAATTTCACAAGATAGGTTGCGATACCTGTGGAAAGAGATTGTAGGTGGCATTATTGATGGTGAGAGAGTGCAGGAATTCTCCGTCGAACCAGAGGCTTTTTCCTACCGGGGTGTTGACTTTAGTGACGGAGAATAGATTGCCGGGGTCACAGCATTCCTTTAGCAGCTTCCTAAAAAAAGACAAAAAGAAAACGTTACTTTAAGAGGGAGGCTCGATGCCTGTCTTTAATGAGCTTTGACAGAACAACGGACGATTGGACTTATTTGTGATGTTGGTTTAAATCCCCCAATGATTTAATTAATGTTTATTGAGGCCATATCGTTTATAGAGCCATCAATTCATTTACTAATACTCTGTGGATAACTTCACCTCTACGTAAATATTCTGCTACATAATTTGGATGTTTTACATTGCAGCACTAAGTCAAAAGGGTCACAGCACCCAGACTACTTTAATTAGCTAACGTGCTCTGGGTGCCTATGGTGTCCCTTTAAAGGGACTGTAGCGGACCCCGGGTAACCCGATGGGTTACCTCCGCTATTGCCTTCCTTCAGCTGCTCTGGAACCACTTTAGAATATAAGGAGACCCATTTCCCCCCAGTAACTGGACGACACACAGCTCTGGAGGTGCAACACTGACTGAACTCTGGTTATTTTGTCACACATGGTTTTACATGCACAGACCCCTACATGGGGTCTCCAACACAATACACCAGGGGTTTCAATCCCAAGAAGCTGATGGGGGGATGGAAGAGGGACAAAGCAGCCAGTTCGAACTGGGCTGGCAGTGTCCCTGTGACCATGTGCTTCTGTGACAGGAAAAGGGAGGGGGAGAGGCACAGACAAGCAATACATTTCAATTAAATATACTTTACACCCAGACCCCCTGAAGGAGACCAGGATGCAGGGGCAGGGGGTCAGTACAATACGCACAGGATAAGAGCGAACAACACAATACGCGTGTCGCAAAACAAATTTACCCACTGTTCCAACCACACCAGTGGCGATATTACGACCAGCACTCCATACCACACTTGCGACTCAGAGTAAGGCAGCAAATACGGATTGGGAAAATATGACCGTTTAAAGTGTAATGGTTAACATTGTATACTCTAGCATTGGAAATGTGAAACGTGTGATGTGTGATGTGAAATATATAATGTACATATCCAAGACGAAAAGTGTACGTGTAAACAAGATTGCCTAGATCCCTCCCCACCTCCCCTTCTTTATTCTGTACCCCCCATATATTGCTTTTTGATATATGACAAAATAAAAATTGTCAAATTGAAAAAAAATATACTTTACAGAGCTGCTGTCCCCCCCCCCCCTTTTGTTGACCCACAGCTGCAGTTGCAGGCACATGTAATACAGTCCCAAAAATGGTGGAGCAAGCCAAAGAAATAGACAGCGGGCACATGGGGATATGGCACTCAGTGACGGCGTTCCGTCACAGGGCCACACTAGACCCCTAAAGCACTTCAGTTTGCTTTTTTCATTTTACATTGACACTTTTATAAATTAACCTTGTTACACCCGCCCAGGGCCGCCACCAGAAATTTTGGGGCACCTGACAAAGCACAAGGTCTGGGCCCCCCACGTCGTCCCTCCGCCCGGCCGGCCTCCCCGCCGCAATGAATGCAGTGTGTGTTAGTGTAATGAATGCAGGGTGTGTGTCAGTGCAATGAATGCAGTGTGTGTGTCAGTGTAGTGAATGCAGTGTGTGTGTTAGTGCAATGAATGCAGTGTGTGTGTTAGTGCAATGGATGCAGTGTGTGTGTTAGTGTAATGAATGCAGTGTGTGTGTCAGTGTAATGAATGCAGTGTGTGTGTTAGTGTTGTGGATGCAGAGTGTGTGTCAGTGTAGTGAATGCAGAGTGTGTGTCAGTGTAATGAATGCAGAGTGTGTGTCAGTGTAGTGAATGCAGTGTGTGTGTTAGTGTTGTAAATGCAGAGTGTGTGTCAGTGTAGTGGATGCAGTGTGTGTTAGTGTTGTGGATGCAGTGTGTGTGTCAGTGTAGTGAATGCAGAGTGTGTGTCAGTGTAATGAATGCAACGTGTGTGTGTTAGTGTAGTGAATGCAGAGTGTGTGTTAGTATTGTGGATGCAGTGTGTTTGTTAGTGTAGTGGATGCAGTGTGTGTGTCAGTGTAGTGAATGCAGAGTGTGTGTCAGTGTAATGAATGCAGTGTGTGTGTGTTAGTGTAGTGAATGCAGAGTGTGTGTTAGTGTTGTGGATGCAGTGTGTGTTAGTGTTGTGGATGCAGTGTGTGTGTTAGTGTTGTGGATGCAGTGTGTGTGTGTTAGTGTAGTGGATGCAGTGTGTGTGTTAGTGTAGTGGATGAAGTGTGTGTGTTAGTGCAGTGAATGCAATGTGTGTGTTAGTGCAGTGAATGCAGTGTGTGTTAGTGTTGTGGATGCAGTGTGTGTGTCAGTGTAGTGAATGCAGAGTGTGTGTCAGTGTAATGAATGCAGCGTGTGTGTTAGTGTAGTGAATGCAGAGTGTGTGGATGCAGTGTGTGTGTTAGTGTTGTACCTGCAGAGTGTGTGTTAGTGTTGTGGATGCAGTGTGTGTGTTAGTGTAGTTGATGCATTGTGTGTGTTAGTGTTGTGGATGCAGTGTGTGTGTCAGTGTAGTGAATGCAGAGTGTGTGTCAGTGTAGTGAATGCAGTGTGTGTGTTAGTATTGTGGATGCAGTGTGTGTGTTAGTGTTGTGGATGCAGTGTGTGTGTTAGTGTAGTGGATGCAGTGTGTGTGTTAGTGTAGTGGATGCAGTGTGTGTGTTAGTGCAGTGGATGCAGTGTGTGTGTTAGTGCAGTGAATGCAGTGTGTGTGTTAGTGTTGTGGATGCAGTTTGTGTGTCAGTGTAGTGAATGCAGTGTGTGTGTTAGTGTAGTGGATGCAGTGTGTGTGTTAGTGTTGTGGATGCAGTTTGTGTGTCAGTGTAATGAATGCAGTGTGTGTTAGTGTAGTGAATGCAGTGTGTGTGTTAGTGTAGTGGATGCAATGTGTGTGTTAGTGCAGTGAATGCAGTGTGTGTGTTTAGTAGTGTATGCATGTAAATGTAATAACTGTTATTCCCTCCTCCCTGTTTCTTACCTGGTTCAGGAAGGGGGAAGATTCCATGATCCCTGGTGGTCCAGTGGCATGTGGGGCCCCCCGGCTCCCTATACTTGAAGAGGGGGCCGAGCGGACTACATCTGTACTTTACAGTCTCGCGGGAGTTAGAGCGATGGAAATGCTGTAAAGTACAGCTGCAGTCCACTGGGCCCCCTCTGCAAGTATAGGGAGCCGGGAGGGCCCACGGCTGCACCTATATATAGCGATTATCGCTATATATAGGTGTAGAGAGTAATTGTGGGGCCCTGGAGTGCCAAAGCAGTCTGGGCCCCCCAGGACCACCGGGCCCATGACAACCGTCATGGTTGTCACCCCCTGATGGCGGCCCTGCACCCGCCTGACTGTCTATCAGACACCCGGTCCTGTTACTTCTTGGTTTGGTTAGTTCAGTGGAGATAAACTCAAGAGGCAGCATTTGCCCCGAGCTTCTGCCTTGTAAAGACTTCTCATTGAGCTGCATTGGGAAGTCTGTGATTGGACAGCCACAGAAAGTCTGGGTGGGGTTAGAAGGGGAGGGCTTGCAGAGGCTGCAGACAAGAGATCTACAGCTTCTACAAGCTGTTTTATATATATTCCCAATTAAAAATACATAATTAAATGCACGCATGTTTTCACAGGGAGTATATCTACTAACAGTGATTTTTATTTGTTAATTGTTCTATGTTTGGGCAGGGTAGTGTCCCTTTAAATGAACACTATAGTACATGGGTCCTCAAACTCCAGCCCCCCAGATGTTGCTGAACTACAACTCCCATGATTCTTTGAATTACATAGATAGCCAGAGAAGCATGGAAGTTGTAGTTCAGCAACATCTGGGGGGCCGGAGTTTCAGGACCCATGCTATAGTACTAGGAATCCAAACGCTATAGTGTCCCAGTTCCCATAGCCAAACACTATAGTGTCCCAGCGCAGCCAGGTAGTGCTAATTTACTTACCTTTTCTCCCTCATAATGCCGGTCTCCTTGGTGCAGCTCCACCTCGCGCAGGAGAGCATTGGGAGTCTTGGGTACATGCAAAATGCCACCGATGGTCTCTCTGACTTCATTGATATGGGTGCCTATTGTGTACTTGTAAGCAGAGTGTCATGCCATTTTTATTTATTTTTTTAAATAGTTCGATTCTGGAGTTCCGATCTTAACCTGTCCACTATAACTTCTGCAATGTGGGTGGATTTCTCAGCTTTTTGAGTGGCTTAATTCTTGTCTTTTCATAAATGTAAGTATTTGCAATGGTTAAACTATTTCCCATGATCCCCTGTTTATGTAATCAGTAATCGGAAGCCTGGGATTGGCTCACTCACAGTTGCAGGTTTGGCATTTTTCGAGGTGATTATCTCTATTTAGTCAGTCTGTGGTTTATAACGGATTTCCTCCATAATGTAATGAGGCCTGGAGGGAGCTGTGAAGGGATAGTGATGGTGGCAGTGTCAGCCACCTTGGCTTGATTTGTATCAGCTCTCCCCATCCATATAACAGGTTCAGAAGCAGCTCAGTGCAGAGGGTTCAAACTCAGACACTACTCATATCATTCTGTGTTAGCCACAGGCAACTCCCATCAAACTAACCATACAAATAAAAGCAGGATGCCTAACCCCAAGATGTAAGTGTTTGATTACAGATCCAACTCTTCTCCCTTTATCATAAAACCACGCACGGCACGGTGATGGGATGGCCGTGATAGTAAATACACCATAGCACTCCCTCACCATAACATGTTTATACTGCGCTAGCCTGTTATCTGTGCGAGATCGTAACATACACCGAGTGATGCATTCAGGCTTTCGATAAAATTTGCTCCACGTTTCACAGTCATCGTTTAATCGACCCAGAAATGAGGTGCCACATGGACCGAAAGTGCAACACAGAATCTTGTCTGCTCCTTTATGGATATATTAAGGAAAGGCTTATCTGAATTATCAAGGACTGTGAACGGAGAGAGAGTCTCCTGACTGTGCTCACTTTGTTGATGGGTTCAATTTGGTAATGCCTGCGTTCCCCTATAGCGCTCTCCATGGCTCTGCTTCCTCTGAGCGAATTCTTAATGACGCCAGTATGAGCAGTGAATAAACCAGAAAAAAAGTCCAGTCAAACCTTCAATCATTTTATAATCTACAGCACTGAAACCAAATTAAATATTTATATATTTATTTTATAAGTGCAAAAAAAAAAAAACTCACAGTTGGTGCAGCTTCAGGAAGTGCGATTCAGTGGAGTATGTGATTATAAAGGTCAGTATGTCAGAGTGCGGCTCTCCTGTGTAATAAACAGACGTCAGCCACAAAGAGCTCTTTGATAACTAAATATAGCATAACGAATAATATCGGGCTTCTCTCCGACTAACAGGTCAGGTTCTTTGTAACCTGTAGTTATGTGATATAAGGGACAATTCCGATATGGGGATATACGAACAGAGGTATTTAATAAAGTGGGAATTTTCTGGAATTCGAGGGAATTTAAATTTAAGGCCAAAATCGTCAAAGTGGGATCTGAGCTGACTTGGAGATTGCTTCCAGCTCTGCCTTAAGTTTGGCATTCACTTAGAATTCCTGAAAATGACCCTGTCAGTTGCTATATCAGCATAAACCGTGTGTTTACACCTTTAAATCATGGAGGAATGAGATTCAGGCTATTTGCTACGCCACGCAGCTCATGCCTTGTGTTGGTGGCGCGGTGGTATATTCCTATAAATACCGTACAATCTCTGCACTATGTAAGTTACCGTCTGTCCCTGGAGACACAATAAACAGTCAGAAACCAGTTCTTACAAGTCAGCAAACAGGAGGCCCATTGGAATATCCGGCACACATCCTGCACACATTCCCCCAGAGGGCACACAGCTCCCTGTACATCTTCCTGCCAGGAGCAGTGTGAGCATTAGGCCTCACAGTCGGGTCATGGCACTCGACCTGTAGAGGGCTAGCTGTGATAAGACACTGTGAGCCATGACTACCCGTAGAGGGTCCAATAAACTGGCTTCTCCAGATGGTGTGCTCTAGCCGCACAATACATTGCGCAGGTCACATGTTGTCATGGTGAGGATGGGTGGCACATTCCACATCATTGGAAAATAATATTTCTTGGTCCTCAGCAACCATCGCAGGACAAAGATTAATTTCTTCCCCATCAATTTACCAACCTGTCAGGATTTTCCCATTGAGGCAGAACCTCAAAATACCCCATATAACCGAGGAATTATTGGTGAATCCGACGTGAGCAAAACACAGGTTCAGACGAACAGACACAAAACATCTTCACTAATTTCCATACCTGGCTGTCATGATGTCACAACCACAACCACAGCACAGCAAAAATGTGTGGCTTTTTAACAGACAAAATGAAGAGTAAAATATGGGTAAGAAATGTCTTTGGCAGATAGAACGATTCTCACACAGTCGCAGCAAAGTCTCTTATCACTAGAAACCATTTTCCAAAAACCTATATCATCACTTTTATTAGAAATACCCCTTTATAAAAAAAATAAATAAAGTTAAAAGCTGAGCGTTCCTTCTAAAATCTCTGGTTACATAGCAGGACTCACAATACACCCCACACCAAAAAACAAAACTCGGAGCTGACTCTGCTCAAGTTCTGCATTACACGTCACAGTTTCTCTAGATTAGAAATAATCTAATCAGAATCCTGTAAGTGCCGTGCAAAGATCATAAACAGAGTTTTATTATCATTTACTGTGTTTCTGTGTCTGAAAGCAGTGCCAGCTGGCCCGATATTTTATAGAGATGTTTACCAACTCTCATTAGACACGTTCTGGTTCCACTCTACAAGGAACATCATTATAATCACTAACTAAAGTGGTTCTTCTTGTTGATATAGATACCATGCTCTGCAATGTATCCCGCGGATTGTACCCCCATTTACACTTTCTTTCAATCCAAAACCTCAATTTGTTCCCATGTCAGATCTTCATTTCTCGTTCCAGCATCTATCAAAATCTCCTCTGACATCAGCCCTCCATCACGTGCCCTTCTGTGGGCGCATGCGCCTAGACGTTAGACACTACTGGCTCTGTAATCCCGCTGATAACTGTATTCAGCCACATCATCATAATAATAATCATAATAGAGGTACAGACATTCCCTCTCCACATGCTATCCAAATTCACAAGTCCTGATCCATTTCCAAGACAAATTATCATTTCATTTGTTAGAACTAACGAGCCCCCACCTCTCACCTCAAAAGCTATTTCTTCTACTTTTAGCTAATCATCAATACTTTACTCTCTTGCCATTCATAATCATATATCTCTCTTTTTATAAACATTCATCTGTTAATTCTGAAATTCATTCTTGCCATTTGAAAGCCTTCCTGTATCCATCGAGTCGCCCCTCTGGGTTTTTATTATGTCCCTATTACAGCATTGCTCTGAGTGCTCCTAGGATCATGCATTCAGTTGCCACAGCTCAGCGTTCCAAGTATCTTTGTTCATATACAATATATGTATGAATGAAACGATTGTGTACATGAAATTGTGCAGCCATTGGCCAGGCGCTCTCATAGAAAGCTGTGACAGTAACCATACAAAATACTAGGCTGTAAGAATCCAGCACATAACTGTATGGGTGGGTGGGCTTTCTGTTAACATGATGGAGGGTGAGATACTGCGGTCCTGACACCACAACCTACAGAATGCGTCCATTAAGTTACAGTACGCACAGGGCACGTTATTTCACTGGACTACATCTGGCATTAGAGTTTATATTATGTTATATATGAAATGACAAGCCAAAAAATCTTCTACTTTATCCTAAATGTTTGGCTGTCCGTTCCCCCGTGATCACTATTTAGTGAATACCTTGTTTTATGAAAATATCTTGTTTTGGAGGCTTTACGGTAGTTGAGAAAAACTCCAGACCAGTGAACTGCAATTATAAACTTGTTTAACTAACTAATTTACCCGGGCATATCTTCCTTAATCCAGGTTTACTAAGAAACATGGTTAATGTATCAATGTATATCCATTGGGTAGAAATAATTTTAGGATCTTCTCAACACAGACTCTAACCATTTCTCTAAGTTATTAGCCGAGATTCTAAAATTCTATGTTCCCAACAGCCTGAAATTCCTGCCGACCACGTTATTACACCCTCCGCCCCGGGCCCTCCATAATAAATGGCTGGACACGCTGACATCAATCCGGTACATGAAATTCATGTTATACCATCCTTATCGCATGACCATATCTTAATATATCATACGGGGCTATTTTCCCGTCATAGTGAATTCAGCTCTCTATAAATCTATCTTTTTACTACAGAAACATGAAGATTATGTTAATATTTCTCAAGCTGGATACTTTACAGTTTTATTTTATTATAAATGTCACATTGCTAATTCCGCTCCAGTAGATTCATTTTTTTTATCTTTTCACCATACAGATTTCGTTGTTCACAGAGAATGGTGTACATTTCTTTATCTTCTTTGTGTTCACATGCCTTCAAATCATGGGTCACGGCATTCACATACCTAGCATTGGTGGTTATACTGAGTGCCTCAGGCCCTGGTCCTTGGTTTGGATCCTTGATCAATGAGTGAAAAGACCAGCTATTATGAAGAATCATGCTTGAGACCCCAGGACCGTGTTCAGGCCCTCAATGCCACAGGAAGGACAGATTGTATCTTATTAAATCTAATTTATTTTTATTGTCTCCAGTGTGAGATGTGAGAAACTAGCACCATCTTCCACCGGAAATAAAACATCAACATATATCAACGTCGGGACGACATATGATATGTTGAAAGGCAGGGCTGAGGGGCACTGCAAGGTGAGAGCCAAAACTAAGCAAGCTACAAGTTACCGCTCCCTAACTTGACAAAAAACCAGAGGACTTTAATTAAGAGCTGCCTTAGTGGGCTTCCAGCTGACTTCCTGTCTCCCCTTGTCGGAAGGAGAATCAACGGAGGACGCGCCTCGCCTGTGCAGAAAGACAAGGAAAAGCCTTGCAATTGATGTAGGGGTCTGCAGCCCAGAGTTTGAATTCACAAATCTCAGCTAAGTTCATAAATCTTTATACAGTGAAGGCAAACCGAGTTTGTGCTATAAATTGCACATATTCAGAGGGTGGTCCTGGATGAATTCATTATTTGGCGGCTAGTTGATGAGAACTTTTTGACGTTCTGGGATGATTTCACAGAAAAGAAAATGCCTGCAGTTATCACTATAGTCTCCAGAGCAACTACAGCTTAATGCACGATATACAGCTTAAAGGACCACTATAGTGCCAGGAAAACATACTCGTTTTCCTGGCACTATAGTGCCCTGAGGGTGCCCCCACCCTCAGGGACCCCCTCCCGCCCGGCTCTGGGGAGAGGAAAGGGGTTAAAACTTACCTTTCTCCAGCGCTGGGCGGGGAGCTCTTCTCCTCCGATCCTCCTCTTCTCCTCCCATTCGGCTGAATGCGCACACGCGGCAAGAGCTGCGCGCGCATTCAGCCGGTCACATAGGAAAGCATTCATAATGCTTTCCTATGGACGCTTGCGTGTTCTCACTGTGATTTTCATTAAAGGACCACTCTCAGCTTAATGAAGTGGTCTGGGTGCCTGGTCCAGCTAGGGTTAACCCATTTTTTTTTATAAACATAGCAGTTTCAGAGAATACACAAAGCTCAATTATCTGCTGGCCAGAAATATTATACAGTTTAACAATTTCCAGAAAAGTACTTTTCATAACACATACAACTATACTTTTAACATCCCTGGGTAGCTGATGGTCTGGGGAGCAACATACTTAAATTTCACGAAAATCCGTTTGGTAGTTTTCATGTCGCGTCGTGTGGAAGTTTGACCGGCTCACTGCATGCTGGTATCTGATTTGGAGTTCCATGAAATTGGGGCTAAGAGCCGGTCTCCGTTCTAGTCAATTTACACTAAAACTACCAGGGTTAAGATGTAGAGAGTTCGTGGAAATCCCGAACGCTGTTTGTGTCAAGTTCGTGGAAATAAGTCAGACGGGACTTCCATGAGGGACCGGGTCATGCAGTAGGGCTATTCCGAAAATAGTTCAAGGCGGTCGACGCCTAAGTCCCGCTGACTGGCCGTTTGGGAGTTTAAGATGGCTGCCATCCATTGTTCTTCACCACACGTTCGGCTCCCAAAATGGCGGCCACCCAGAAACTCTCAATTAACTTGCGGTTACACACGATTCTAAGTTCTAATTGCTACCCAGGGTGGTCCTCGTTCGGTAAAATAGCTATTTTACCGAATAAGGGATTTGAACGCACAGAAAATAACGAATGCACCAGTAATACAGGTAATAAATCTCACAAATACAACAGCAGGGAGGGAAATAGTCAAACGAATTGAGGGTGATTCTTCACATACGGTATATAGCATAATGTACAGTATACAGCTTAAGGTACGGTATACAGCTTAATGTACGGTATACAGCTTAATTTACGGTATACAGCTTAATGTACGGTTTACAGCTTAATGTAGTTGTTCTGGTGAGTATAATAGCTCCATTCAGGCATTTTCATGTAAACACTGACATTTCTCTGAACACTGAATTTTCCTCATAGAGATGCATTGATTTGATTGAGATGACCATTTTTATAGGTTTATTTATTTTCTCTCACAGGGAGGTACACATAATTTTCCTTCTTAATGAATTCTAATTAGATGGCAGAAGAAGCAATATCACTTAATGCTTTAGTAGTATTTGAGTATGTAGAGTTAGGAGGAATGGATTTAGAAATGAACTTGTAAAGTCGGGAGGACTTTTATTATAATCCTATGGGTTACAATTTTTTGTTGTGCACAGACCACTGCTGGAGATGCAAGCAGGCCACTGGCACGCTGCTGCATATCTGGTGGGACTGTCACCTGATAAGACCCTACTGGGCCACAATCCACAAAATTATACAGAAATTCTCAGATGCCCACCCCTGAAACCAGCAGTACCCCTGCAACCAGCAGCAGACAGGAGAGGTCTCCCCTGATGGCCACTTTGCTTCAGCGCATGGAAGAGCTATGCACTATTGAGGAGCTCATCATGCTAGTTGAAGGTAAAATACAAACAAACATGACAATCTTGACCTAATGGATCCTGAAGGTAGACTCTGCGGATTTCCTCTCCTTATGGCAATAATTAACAGGGAAGGGTCAGATTGATGGGTAAACCGGGAGGGTAACAACTATGCCCACACTACTAGCCCAACCCCGACCTGGGCACCCGTGACCGCGGCCTGGGGGAGCATCCATGCCCTGGGAAACTGTAAGGATTGACAGGACAGCCGGGAGGGTGCTCTCACTCTGGACCAACGCGACACGGACACCTGGCCTGTTACATTTAAGGCACCCATCGGTGCACTGCAATAATATATACGCACTTTTGTTTGTTCCTGAACCTGGTTTCACACCAGCCTGACGGGATCTGCACGTCCCAGCATACTTCATTATTTTCTGCATGGGTACCTGCGTTTTCTGACTTTTTCTTTTTGCTATTACCGTAAACAGTGTCTGCGAGCACAGACTCAATGCATCCTCACCGTTCTCGGTACCTGCGTGTACCTGTGTTGAGTCCATAAAGGACACATAAAAGTGACTTATTACAAAAAACCTTAATAAAATTTGATTTACAAAGAAGGTAGATTTCTGAGTGAAATTAAATATACATTAGTTAATGTTTATCTACCTAATAAATCACCGGTAGCTACATTAAAAAAGATCTTGGAACACATGGAGGAGATCGAAACCGGTACATGCTTAATTGCAGGTGATTTTAACTGTATAATGGATCCTGTTATTAATAATAAAAAAACAACTCTATATCTAAAGATTAACATTTAAATAATGATCTAATCAAGTCTGCAAAATCCCTTAATAACACCATGCACACATTTTACTTTTTTGATCTCTGGAGATTCTTACACCCTACAGAAATAGTTTACCCACGTTTCTAGAGTGCACCTTTCTTATTCCGTAATGATACGGTTAGAGGCAACTTTGCCTCTAAGAAAGATTGATATAATAGATAGTACGCAGTCTGACCACAATATAATTGTTTGGTGTATGGAAGATTAATGAAGAACCTGGCAAGTAAATGCTTCTCTTCTCGATAATAAAAAGAATATACAGGGAGTGCAGAATTATTAGGCAAGTTGTATTTTTGAGGATTAATTTTATTATTGAACAACAACCATGTTCTCAATGAACCCAAAAAACTCATTAATATCAAAGCTGAATATTTTTGGAAGTAGTTTTTAGTTTGTTTTTAGTTATAGCTATGTTAGGGGGATATCTGTGTGTGCAGGTGACTATTACTGTGCATAATTATTAGGCAACTTAACAAAAAACAAATATATACCCATTTCAATTATTTATTATTACCAGTGAAACCAATATAACATCTCAACATTCACAAATATACATTTCTGACATTCAAAAACAAAACAAAAACAAATCAGTGACCAATATAGCCACCTTTCTTTGCAAGGACACTCAAAAGCCTGCCATCCATGGATTCTGTCAGTGTTTTGATCTGTTCACCATCAACATTGCGTGCAGCAGCAACCACAGCCTCCCAGACACTGTTCAGAGAGGTGTACTGTTTTCCCTCCTTGTAAATCTCACATTTGATGATGGACCACAGGTTCTCAATGGGGTTCAGATCAGGTGAACAAGGAGGCCATGTCATTAGATTTTCTTCTTTTATACCCTTTCTTGCCAGCCACGCTGTGGAGTACTTGGACGCGTGTGATGGAGCATTGTCCTGCATGAAAATCATGTTTTTCTTGAAGGATGCAGACTTCTTCCTGTACCACTGCTTGAAGAAGGTGTCTTCCAGGAACTGGCAGTAGGACTGGGAGTTGAGCTTGACTCCATCCTCAACCCGAAAAGGCCCCACAAGCTCATCTTTGATGATACCAGCCCAAACCAGTACTCCACCTCCACCTTGCTGGCGTCTGAGTCGGACTGGAGCTCTCTGCCCTTTACCAATCCAGCCACGGGCCCATCCATCTGGACCATCAAGACTCACTCTCATTTCATCAGTCCATAAAACCTTAGAAAAATCAGTCTTGAGATATTTCTTGGCCCAGTCTTGACGTTTCAGCTTGTGTTTCTTGTTCAGTGGTGGTCGTCTTTCAGCCTTTCTTACCTTGGCCATGTCTCTGAGTATTGCACACCTTGTGCTTTTGGGCACTCCAGTGATGTTGCAGCTCTGAAATATGGCCAAACTGGTGGCAAGTGGCATCGTGGCAGCTGCACGCTTGACTTTTCTCAGTTCATGGGCAGTTATTTTGCGCCTTGGTTTTTCCACACGCTTCTTGCGACCCTGTTGACTATTTTGAATGAAACGCTTGATTGTTCGATGATCACGCTTCAGAAGCTTTGCAATTTTAAGAGTGCTGCATCCCTCTGCAGATATCTCACTATTTTTGACTTTTCTGAGCCTGTCAAGTCCTTCTTTTGACCCATTTTGCCAAAGGAAAGGAAGTTGCCTAATAATTATGCACACCTGATATAGGGTGTTGATGTCATTAGACCACCCCTTCTCATTACAGAGATGCACATCACCTAATATGCTTAATTGGTAGTAGGCTTTCGAGCCTATACAGCTTGGAGTAAGACAACATGCATAAAGAGGATGATGTGGTCAAAATACTCATTTGCCTAATAATTCTGCACTCCCTGTATTAGATTTAGGAATAAGATTAATCTTTTTTTTTTTTTTTTTTAAAGAAAGCAATCCACATGACACTCATCACATCTGGTATTCAACTAATTGGGGTGCCTTTAAATCCATTATGAGAGGTAATTTAATTAGTTTAAACTCACCATTTACCAAACACAAAACTGCTGATTTAGCAGTTCTCTTTACTGATCTCTTAAAAGCTATTAATATGAACAAATTGGCTCCATTTTAAATTAATTAAACTTTAGTGAATGAGACACAAAATCTCAATAAAAAAAAAAAGTTGGAGAATAATGCGAAAATACTAGAAAAAATAAGAATGAAAACATATAGTAAAGGTAATTGGGTGGCTAAAGCGCTCTTACAAAAATTGAAAGACAGGGCTGCCTCAAACAAAATAACAACATCAGTTAATAAAAATGAGGTGTATTTAACTTTAATTTGTACGATAAAATTAAGAGAGGAGTGGTGCTCAGTACTTTCTAAAGCATGTATGACTGTTCATTGGTTACATTTACCGTAATTTTCTCTAAAACTTAGACTATATGGTTGTTGGTTTCCTCTAGGCCAGGGGTAGGCAACCTACGGCACTAGTGCCATGCACGGCACTCAAGGTCTCTTTGCACGGCACTCAAGGCTGCTAGAGCCAAACAGGCTCTGGCCTATCAGGAGTCCCAGTGAAACTTCAGATACCTGCTAATACGAAGAGGTGGTGAAGGACAATCTTGAATTTATGCATTGCAGAACATAGAGGAATTTATCCCAGATCACTTCCTCCCAGCACTTGTGAATGGGAAGCCACACTGTAGCAGAGCAGCCTGCAGCTCCTGTCCTTGACCTGTACCAGGCCAGCATGGTCCCCACTGGAACCTAGGGAAGCCTCCCACACTGCTAGATATACACAGAAATGCACAATAACCCTCCCCACATACAAATAATATAAACAGCCCACACACAAACACACCCACAGTCTGCACAAACACAACACCACCAACAATCCGCATACATGCGTACAACCTCACATGCAATACCCTAAACAGCCCCACACATACACACAACCAAACATACAAGGTGACAAATCCATCCCAACACAATTCCACAAGTAGCCCCCATACACAGCCCACATTCATATGTATCATACCACAAACAACTCATGAACAGCTCATATACACACAAATACAACCATACAAAGCAACTGCAGTATAAACAACACAAGCAGAATACGGCACCATGCACACCTCAATTTTAAAAAATAGGATCGGCACGCTACGGGACATCACAATCCTATATCGGCACAGTGCTGCTAAAAGGTTGCCTACCCCTGCCCTAGGCTGTCACAAATGTCAACTCCATATTACTCAGCTGGAGGTGTTATAAACATCTGGGTACTTTCATTCAGGACGATATTAAAAACTATGGCTTGACGACTTTACTGTTTAGGATTTTCTGATTAATACACCTGGAGATTGTTCTACTTCATTTAAATGTATCACAACTATAAAAACTATATTCATTTATTTATATCCATTTCATGGTGGCGGGCCGTAAATTGGAAATCTTCCATTTCACCATCAAAAACTCTCCTAATTATATACGTTTTATTTCAATTGTGAATGGAGGCCTTAGTATGTGCGATTCTTGGCTAAAAAAGTTGTCGGATTTACGATCGTCCGGATCTACAGATACAGCAAGTTACGGCTACAAACAGAACAATTCCTGCTTCATTATTCCGGCTGCTATGAGAACAAGGTTTTATTTATTTAAGAATACCCCTTTAGACTGTAATTTTTCCGGGTGCTTCATGTTACACAGAGTATATAGAGCGTGACTTGCGACAACGCATGCTCAATGTAAATGTATAAATTAGAAAGAGAGAGATTTATTGTCCAATGATAAAACTCACCATAAACAATAAACATGATATGTCAAAGCAATTCAAATACACAGATTATTTATTCAAACATTCTTTATAAATTTATGTCATCGCAGCAAACCCTGCCAAGGAAACCGAGAGATGTTCCCGCAGATTGCTCCATTTTTAGAATGTGGTCGGAGCCACGTACCACGTACAGTGAATAGAAGGCCTTCTGGGTAAGACGTTAATGCTTATCATTGGGACTCCCCCACCGATTACAGGTATCCCTGGATCCTAAATAACAGCAGCCTCTAATAAATGCTACAGTTACATTGTTAATATCTACTAAAAGAGTATTGCAAATCGGATCTAAAGGAATGTTTGGTTTTTTTTGGGTAAAATGTAAATTCTAAACACCAGCTGTAAGAATCCGGACAAATTCAAGATGGTGAGAAAAAAACAAACGTGATGAACCCAGAGTTAATGATATATTTCCTATATATACTGGGGACTAAGAGTTAAAATGTCTCCGTTCAGAAACAAAACTGTCTTTTAACCAGAGACAAAGGCCCATTGTGAGCTGCTATCTGGGAGATAATTAGATGGAATGAACGTTTATGCTCCATCGCATCCAATTCACAATTATCCCATCTTTCAGTGAGAAACCAGACCTTATTTACCAAAGCCAGAACCTGGGAATTAGTAAATAATATATTTATTTATTTATAAAATAGTTTACCAGGAAAGATACATTGAGATTTCTCTCGTTTTCAATGATACACTAGGGTACAATAAAATACAAAAACAATATTAATACACAATAAATACAAAATATAACATAGAGCAGGTAAGAAATATATAATCAACCATGACACGTGCATTCTGTTTTGAGATATGTAGAGAGGGATCTCTTAAAGGACTTTAGGCTTGGGGAAGATTTTAAAGTGTTCAATAATTGCGGTGCTCTGTAGGTAAAGGAGGATCGAGCCGCTTTCTTTTATATTATTCTTTCTATTATACAGAACCAGAGGGTCAGTAATTATTAATATATCACACAGAACCAGTGGATCAGTAATTATTAATATATCACACAGAACCAGGGGGTCAGTAAATATTAATATATCACACAGAACCAGAGGGTCAGTAATTATTAATATATCACACAGAACCAGTGGGTCAGTAATTATTAATATATCACACAGAACCAGAGGGTCAGTAATTATTAATATATCACACAGAACCAGAGGGTCAGTAATTATTAATATATCACACAGAACCAGGGGGTCAGTAGATTAATATATCACACAGAACCAGGGTCAGTAATTATTAATATATCACAGGAACCAGAGGGTCAGTAATATCACACAGAACCAGGGTCAGTAATTATTAATATATCACAGAACCAGGGTCAGTAATATTAATATATCACACAGAACCAGTGGGTCAGTAATTACCACAGAACGAGGGCCAGTAATTATTACGGCATCACACAGAACCAGAGGGTCAGTAATTATTAATATATCACACAGAAACCAGGGGTCAGTAATTATTAACATACCGCACAGAAACCAGAGGGTCAGTAATTATTAACATATCACACAGAACCAGGGTCAGTAATTAATATATCACACAGAACCAGAGAGGGTCAGTAATTATTAATATATCACACAGAACCAGAGGGTCAGTAATTATTAATATATCACACGGTACCAGGGAGTCAGTAATTATTAATATATCACACAGAACCAGTGGGTCAGTAATTATTAATATATCACACAGAACCAGAGGGTCAGTAATTATTAATATATCACACAGAACCAGAGGGTCAGTAATTATTAATATATCACACAGAACCAGAGGGTCAGTAATTATTAATATATCACACAGAACCAGGGGGTCAGTAATTATTAATATATCACACAGAACCAGGGGGTCAGTAATTATTAATATATCACACAGAACCAGAGGGTCAGTAATTATTAATATATCACAGAACCAGAGTGGTCAGTAATTATTAATATATCACACAGAACCAGTAATTATTAATATATCACACAGAACCAGAGGGTCAGTAATTATTAATATATCACAGAACCAGAGGACAACATACATCACATGGCACCAGGAGTCAGTAATTATTAATATATCACACAGAACCAGTGGGTCAGTAATTATTAATATATCACACAGAACCAGAGGGTCAGTAATTATTAATATATCACACGGTACCAGGGAGTCAGTAATTATTAATATATCACACAGAACCAGGGGGTCAGTAATTATTAATATATCACACAGAACCAGAGGGTCAGTAAATATTAATATATCACACAGAACCAGGGGGTCAGCAATTATTAATATATCACACAGAACCAGCGGGTCAGTAATTATTAATATATCACACAGAACCAGGGGGTCAGTAATTATTAATATATCACACAGAACCAGGGGGTCAGTAATTATTAATATATCACACAGAACCAGAGTGTCAGTAATTATTAATATATCACACAGAACCAGTGGGTCAGTAATTATTAATATATCACACAGAACCAGTGGGTCAGTAATTATTAATATATCACACGGTACCAGGGAGTCAGTAATTATTAATATATCACACAGAACCAGAGGGTCAGTAATTATTAATATATCACACGGTACCAGGGAGTCAGTAATTATTAATATATCACACAGAACCAGTGGGTCAGTAATTATTAATATATCACACAGAACCAGAGGGTCAGTAATTATTAATATATCACACAGAACCAGGGGGTCAGTAATTATTAATATATCACACGGTACCAGGGAGTCAGTAATTATTAATATATCACACAGAACCAGAGGGTCAGTAATTATTAATATATCACACGGTACCAGGGGGTCAGTAATTATTAATATATCACACAGAACCAGAGGGTCAGTAAATATTAATATATCACACAGAACCAGGGGGTCAGTAATTATTAATATATCACACAGAACCAGAGGGTCAGTAATTATTAATATATCACACAGAACCAGTGGGTCAGTAATTATTAATATATAATACAGAACCAGAGGGTCAGTAATTATTAATATATCACACAGAACCAGTGGGTCAGTAATTATTAATATATAATACAGAACCAGAGGGTCAGTAATTATTAATATATCACACAGAACCAGTGGGTCAGTAATTATTAATATATCACACAGAACCAGAGGGTCAGTAATTATTAATATATAATACAGAACCAGAGGGTCAGTAATTATTAATATATCACACAGAACCAGTGGGTCAGTAATTATTAATATATAATACAGAACCAGAGGGCTGTGCACCATTAATATATCACACAGAACCAGGGGTCAGTAATTATTAATATATCACACAGAACCAGTGGTCAGTAATTATTAATACATAATACAGAACCAGAGGGTCAGTAATTAATATATCACACAGAACCAGTGGGTCAGCAATTAATATATCACACAGAACCAGAGGGTCAGCAATTATTAATATATACAGAACCAGAGGGTCAGTAATTATTAATATATCACACAGAACTGAAAATAAAGAATTATTAATATATCACATACAGAACCAGGGGCCGCAACATTAATATATCACACAGAACCAGGGTCAGTAATTATTAATGACGCACAGAACCAGAGTGGTCAGTAATTATTAATATATAATACAGAACCAGAGTGGTCAGTAATTATTATATCACAGAACCAGTGGGTCAGTAATTACACATATCACACAGAAACCAGAGGGTCAGTAATTATTAATATATCACACAGAACCAGTGGGTCAGTAATTATTAATATATCACACAGAACCAGGGGGTCAGTAATTATTAATATATCACACAGAACCAGTGGGTCAGTAATTATTAATATATCACACAGAACCAGGGGGTCAGTAATTATTAATATATCACACAGAACCAGGGGGTCAGTAATTATTAATATATCACACAGAACCAGAGGGTCAGTAATTATTAATATATCACACAGAACCAGTGGGTCAGTAATTATTAATATATCACACAGAACCAGAGGGTCAGTAATTATTAATATATAATACAGAACCAGAGGGTCAGTAATTATTAATATATCACACAGAACCAGTGGGTCAGTAATTATTAATATATCACACAGAACCAGGGGGTCAGTAATTATTAATATATCACACAGAACCAGAGGGTCAAAATACACATATCACAGAACCAGGGGTCAGTAATTATTAATATCACACAGAACCAGAGGTCGCAATTATTAATATATCACACGAACCAGGTCAGTAATTATTAATATATCACACAGAACCAGAGGGTCAGCAATTATTGAACATATCACACAGAACCAGAGGGTCAGTAATTATTAATATATCACACAGAACCAGTGGATCAGTAATTACACATATCACAGAACCAGAGGGTCAGTAAATACATTATATCACACAACCAGGGGGTCAGTAAATATTAATATATCACACAGAACCAGGGGTCAGTAATTATTAATATATCACACAGAAACCAGGGGTCAGTAATTATTACCATATCACAGAAACCAGAGGCTTGCAATTACAATATATCACACAGAACCAGTGGATCAGTAATTATTAATATATCACACAGAACCAGGGGGTCAGTAATTATTAATATATCACACAGAACCAGAGGGTCAGTAATTATTAATATATCACACAGAACCAGGGGGTCAGTAATTATTAATATATCACACAGAACCAGAGGGTCAGTAATTATTAATATATCACACAGAACCAGGGGGTCAGTAATTATTAATATATCACACAGAACCAGAGGGTCAGTAATTATTAATATATCACACAGAACCAGAGGGTCAGTAATTATTAATATATCACACAGAACCAGAGGGTCAGTAATTATTAATATATCACACAGAACCAGGGGGTCAGTAATTATTAATATATCACACAGAACCAGAGGGTCAGTAATTATTAATATATCACACAGAACCAGAGGGTCAGTAATTATTAATATATCACACAGAACCAGAGGGTCAGTAATTATTAATATATCACACAGAACCAGGGGGTCAGTAATTATTAATATATCACACAGAACCAGGGGGTCAGTAATTATTAATATATCACACAGAACCAGAGGGTCAGTAATTATTAATATATCACACAGAACCAGAGGGTCAGTAATTATTAATATATCACACAGAACCAGGGGGTCAGTAATTATTAATATATCACACAGAACCAGAGGGTCAGTAATTATTAATATATCACACAGAACCAGAGGGTCAGTAATTATTAATATATCACACAGAACCAGAGGGTCAGTAATTATTAATATATCACACAGAACCAGGGGGTCAGTAATTATTAATATATCACACAGAACCAGGGGGTCAGTAATTATTAATATATCACACAGAACCAGAGGGTCAGTAATTATTAATATATCACACAGAACCAGAGGGTCAGTAATTATTAATATATCACACAGAACCAGGGGGTCAGTAATTATTAATATATCACACAGAACCAGTGGGTCAGTAATTATTAATATATCACACAGAACCAGGGGGTCAGTAAATATTAATATATCACACAGAACCAGGGGGTCAGTAAATATTAATATATCACACAGAACCAGGGGGTCAGTAATTATTAATATATCACACAGAACCAGTGGGTCAGTAATTATTAATATATCACACAGAACCAGGGGGTCAGTAATTATTAATATATCACACAGAACCAGGGGGTCATAGCAGAGAAACTGCTATGTTTATGATAGGGTTAATCCAGCCTCAAGTGGATGTCTCATTGACAGCCGCTAGAGGTGCTTCCACGTTTCTCACTGTGAAAATCACAGTGAGAAGACGCCAGCATCCATAGGAAAGCATTGTGAATGCTTTCCTATGGACTGGCTGAATCCGCGCGCATGCGCATTCAGACAAAGAGGAGGAGAAGAGGGAGGAGAGGAGGAGGAGAGCTCCCTGCCCGGCGCTGGAAAAAGAGGTAAGTTTAACCCCTTCCTCTCCATCCAGCCTGGCGGGAGGGGGACCCTGAGGGTGGGGGCACCCTCAGGGCACTTTAGTGCCAGGAAAACGAGTATGTAACTCCGATATTGGGAGCAGTATGTTAATCCTCTTTGTATGCTATTTGCTCTGGAATGTCATGACCCAATTCTTTCTCCCAGGTTGTTATAAAACCTGGTTTGCTTGTCTTAACATTAGCTGCTGGTATCCAATATATTTCTGAAATTGGTCTACGCCTGGGGAGAATCTGTAAAGAGATTTTTTCAAACATTGTGTCTGGTCTCTCTATTGTCTCTTGGCTTGGGCATTAATTAAAATGGATCTCATCTGGAGAAACAAAAAGAATCAATTTTTCGGTAAGTGGTATTTGTGTTGTAAATCCATAAGCAATTCTATGTGAATGTAAATATATAAATATGTAAAGTAATTAACCCCATACTGCTCCCATGGTTCGCTAGTAAAAGGGAGAATTAGGAGCTGTAACCTTTCATAGTTTGGGTCTATATTTGCTAATCTTTTGGGTTTTGGTGCCCATAGTTCTCCATACAATCCATCTGCCATTGACCAATCAGTTTCTATTTGTACCCAAACCGGGGGTTTCGGCCTCGTTAATAATTTGGCTCAGGTTGGCTGTGTAATAATAATCTTTTATCATGGGGATCCCCAGTTCTCTATCTCTGGTTACCTTTAAGCCAATCAGAGTGCTCTTTGTCATTTTACACAGCGTGGGAAAATTCAAAAGAACTTTCCCACGCTGTGTAAAATGACACAGAGCACTCTGATTGGATGGCTTGAAAGCCATCTTTTGAATGGCTTTGTCATTTTACACGCTGTGTAAAATGACAAAGAGCACTCTGATTGGCTTAAACCCACCAATCAGAGTGTTCTTAGCCTAATTGCAGGGCGGGGCAAGGCTTTATAAACCTTGCCTTGCCCTGCGGAGCTCAGTCTGCGTGGAGTCCTCCATGGGTGAAGATGGATTATTTTTTTGCGCTCTGGTTTTTTCTTTTTCGTCGGGTTTTTTTTTTTTTTGCGCTCGGGATTTTTTTTTTTTTTTTAGTTTGACGGTTATGATGGTTTTTTTATTTGGCCTTTTTTGGGGCTGAAAATGAAGATTTGAGAAAAAAGAAGACGTCGAATGGTAAGTTTAATTTTATTTTACAGGTTAGTTATTTTATTCCCCCCTCACTATTTTTTAGGGTGAAGGGGGTAGGTAGGGACTTTTTATTTGGGGGGGGTGGGTGACTAGAGGCTTGGGGACCCCTAGTCACCTTGGGGGGGGAGAATTTACTTAGGGCCCCCACCCGCAGCCCAGGGGTGGGGGCCGGGGGGGGAGGACAGTAGGTCCCCCCCCCTCATTATCTTTATGGCCCCCACCCGCCGCCCAGGGGTGGGGGCCAAAGGGGGGGTGGACAGTAGGTCCCCCCCCTCATTATCAATATGGCCCCCACCCGCCGTGCAGGTAGTGGAGGCCGGGGGGGACATTTTAGGGCCCCCACCCACCACGCAGGGGTGGGGGCCAGAGGGGGACAGTAGGTCCCCCCCTTATTGTTAATTTTAGGGCCCCCACCCACCGCTCAGGGGTGGGGGCCGGGGGGGACAGTAGGTCCCCCCTTATTGTTCATTTTAGGGCCCCCACCCACCGCTCAGGGGTGGGGGGAAGGGGGGACAATAGGTCCCCCCCTTATTGTTATTAGGGCCCCCGTCACCCCCTTATTGTTATTAGGGCCCCCACCCACCGCTCAGGGGTGAGGGCGGGGGGGGACAGTAGGTCCCCCCCTTATTGTTATTTTTAGGGCCCCCACCCGCCGCACAGGGGTGGGGGCCGGAGAGGGGGAGGACTGTAGTTCCCCCGCTCATTATCTTTATGGCCCCCACCCGCCAGAAAGAGTCCCTGTGGGTTTTAAAATTCGCCTGCCTATTGAAGTCTATGGCGGTTCGCCGGGTTCGCCCGGTTCGCGAACATTTGCGGAAGTTCGCGTTCGCGGTTCGCGAACCGAAAATTTCATGTTCGCGACATCACTACCTTTCAATAGCTGATTGCATTTGTCAGAAAATGTTTTTGGCACTCAATCGGCAGCTACTCGCCCCAGCCAGGAGATTAAGCTACAGCGATATAACAGACCTGACCATTTCAGTTTTTACACTTAGAATTTTGATAGATGAATCTGATGGGTCTATGTCTCATTTTGGAAAATTGGAGCAGGTTGACTGTTACCTCATAAAAGCATACCTTGTGCAAATGTCATATGGTGTATAGTGAACCTTATTTTACAGGCATTTTTACACACCCATGTGTTTGTTTGTTTGTTTTTACCAATTTCTGATATGTGCTCCTTTTTTTACTACACATTTAGCAGAGGATGGCAGTTAAATGGCTACATAAAAAACAAACAGTTGTGTTGACTTTGTATAAATATATACTTGTGTGGCAATATTGTTTCACATTTTGTTCCACATTGAAATGTAATTTTACTCCTTGTATTTTATGACCTGTAACCACCAAACATAAACTGAAATCCTACTCTTATTATGTATTGCTTTGGTCCTTAAAAGGATACTGCAAACACTATTCTGCTGTAGTGGTTACAACCTTTAATTGTTCAGCAGTAATGGGGCAAACTGTGTAGGAACGGTTTACTGTCTTACCTGCGTCCCCACCATGCTTCAAGGCTCCTTGTGGCCCTGGTGACAGAGACTGCAGAAACCAATCCAGTTGCCATTTGGTCGAGAGTGACCGCTTACCGCTGTCACCCTGCGCATGACAATGTGCACAGAATTGACATTAGCCAGCCCAGATCTCATGCTGCAGCCTGGCTAATCAGGGTTCAATGATGCATATCCAACGTTTCCAGGCACCATGACCACTTCAAAACACTTAAGTGCTAATGGTGCTAGGGTAACCCGTTAAGTACAAAACAAGCAAACTAACATTTGGTCATTAACGAGTTAAGGAAGCAAAACGTGCTACCATAACTGTATGGATGGGGAGAGAAGTAAATCTAAAAACAGCAAAGCAAATAATGTGTAATCATGAACAATAACGCATAACGAAATCTGTATTAATCAGGAAATGGAACATGTACGATGAATGTGGGTGTGAGAAATCTGAATTAACAGAAGATAAGCTACACTCAATATAAACCTTTACCGCAGGCATGAGTAACAGGAATTGTCATCATTGTCGTATACATAACTCTTGACTTGTATACCTGCTGCAAATCAGAACGTTTTGCGATAACATATATCTCTAAAAAAATGCAAATGTGTAACCACAATTTGTGTTTTAACGGTTACTTTCAGGAAGTGTTCCGGAGGATTGGAGGAAGGCAGATGTGGTTCCTATATTCAAAAAGGGTTCAAAATCCTTGCCTGGAAATTATAGACCTGTGAGCTTAACTTCTGTGGCTGGTAAAATATTTGAAAGTTTATTAAGGGATAATATTCAAGAATTCCTTGAGAAGAACATGGTTATCAGCAAAAATCAGCATGGTTTTATGAAGCACAGGTCATGTCAAACTAACTTGATTGCGTTCTACGAAGAAGTAAGTAGAAGTATAGATCAGGGTGTTGCCGTGGATGTGATCTATTTGGATTTTGCCAAGGCATTTGATACAGTTCCACACAATAGATTAGAGTTCAAACTCAAGGAAATCGGTGTAGATGAAAATGCTTGTTCTTGGGTAGAACATTGGCTTAAAAAATAGAGTACAAAGAGAGTTGGCAAGTAGTGTCCCTGAGGGGTCTGTTCTGGGACCCCTTTTTAACATGTTTATAAATGATCTTGAAATAGGCATTGAAAGTCATGTATCAGTGATGACACAAAACTCTGTAAAGTAATACAATGTGAGCAAGATATTAATTTGCTGCAGACTGGGGGACTGGGCACTCAAATGGCAGATTAAATTTAATGTTGAAAAATGCAAAGTTATGCACTTTGGCGTAAAGAATACACATGCAACGTATACCCTTAATGGAAGCAAATTAGGGATAACAACACACGAAAAGGACTTGGGAATTGTTATAGACAACAAACTATGCAACAATGTGCAATGTCAATCAGGAGTGGCTAAGGCCAGTAAGGTATTGTCAGGCATGAAAAAGGGCATTCATTCTCGGGATGAGAATATAATTTTGCCTCTTTAAAAATCACTTGTAATGCAATTGTAGGCACCTGTTCTTAAGAAGGATATTATGGCACTAGAAAAAGTGCAGAGGTGGGCTACAAAATTAATAAAAGGAATGGAACATATCAGCTATGAAGAAAGCTTAACAAATTTAAACCTCTTTAGTTTTGAAAAACATCACCTCAAAGGGCATTTGATAACATTATACAAATATATTCGGGGCCAATACAAAAGCATTGTGTGGAAATTTATTCACAAACTGGACTTTATATACGACACGAGGTCATGTGTTTAGACTGGAAGAAAGAAGATTTCGTCTACGGCAAAGAAAATGTTTTTTTACAGTAAGAGCAATAAGGATATGGCATTCTCTGCCTGAAGAAGTTGTTTTATCAGAGTCCATACAGATGTTTAAACAGCAATTGGATGATTGGATACATGCAAAACTAATATTCAAGAATAACATTTTTCAACTGTAGTGCTTCTTAATCCAGGGAGATATCTAACTGCCATTCTGGCACCAAGAGGGATTTTCTTCCTAGTTTGTTGCAAAATTGGAAGTGCTTCAAACTAAGTATTTTGCCTTCTTTTGGATCAACAGCAAAAACATATCCTAGAAAGGCTGAACTTGATGGACGCAGGTCTCTTTTCAGCTTATGTAACCATGTAACTATTTTTATTAGCTATGTTAAGGTATCATTCTTGGAATGTTCAGCTGATAGTCCCTGTTACATTAGCTAGATATTACTATCAGGTTTCAGAGAATGCTGAGCCACCAGGTGTCACCACGCGATACAGATCTCGCTGTGGTCATCGTCTGCCGCTTTCACTCGCCATCAGCTATGCCAATTCAACCTGATTTCTATTTTTATTATCTACATTTACTCACCTTATGAATTCATTCATTTTTGCAAACATTCCCTGAATAAGGCTACTAAGTAAGAAAATGTTAAATAATTAGAAAATAAATTGGTGTTCATCATAATATGTGCAGGGGTAGCAACACTTTAAAACACAGATAAAATGATAAATAGAAGCATTGCTTGTAAAGAATCCAGAGCTGGTGTGGTACCTGTATTAACACTCATCCACAAAGCAATACATTATAATGGCATCCACGGTGTCGTGTTGTGGCACTAGCATATTGTGTCACTCTCAGCTGACGAGCCACTGAACAGCTTAGCTCAAGAGACACAACGGAAGCTCTAACATAACGCACAGCTTAGCTCAGGAGACACAACGGAAGCTCATAACATTACGCACAGCTTAGCTCAGGAGACACAACGGAAGCTCTACCATAACGCACAGCTTAGCTCAGGAGACACAACAGAAGCTCATAACATTACGCACAGCTTAGCTTAGGAGACATAACGGAAGGTCCTAACATAACGCACAGCTTAGCTCAGGAGACATAACGGAAGCTGCTAACATAACGCACAGCTTAGCTCAGGAGACAAAACAGAAGCTCATAACATTACACACAGCTTAGCTTAGGAGACATAACGGAAGGTCCTAACATAACGCACAGCTTCTCTCAGGAGACATAACGGAAGCTCATAACATTACACACAGCTTAGCTTAGGAGACAAAACGGAAGCTCATAACATAACGCACAGCTTAGCTTAGGAGACACAATGGAAGGTCCTAACATAACGCACAGCTTAGCTCAGGAAACATAACAGAAGGTCCCAACATAACGCACAGCTTCTCTCAGGAGATATAACGGAAGCTCATAACATAACGCACAGCTTAGCTCAGGAGACAAAACGAAACCTCATAACATTACGCACAGCTTAGCTCAGGAGACACAACAGAAGGTCCCAACATAACGCACAGCTTCTCTCAGGAGACATAACGGAAGCTCATAACATTACACACAGCTTAGCTTAGGAGACAAAACGGAAGCTCATAACATAACGCACAGCTTAGCTCAGGAGACACAACGGAAGGTCCCAACATAACGCACAGCTTAGCTCAGGAGACAAAACGGAAGCTCATAACATAACGCACAGCTTAGCTCAGGAGACACAGTGGAAGGTCCCAACATAATGCACAGCTTAGCTCAGGAAACATAACAGAAGGTCCCAACATAACGCACAGCTTCTTTCAGGAGACATAACGGAAGCTGCTAACATAACGAACAGCTTAGCTCAGGAGACACAATGGAAGGTCCCAACATAACGCACAGCTTCTCTCAGGAGATATAACGGAAGCTCTAACTCCAATCACTTCCAGCTGCATAGCAGGCAGACCCTGTATATATAATACCGCTCTATAATAGCTCTCCCTATACATGCCACGTACACATTAATATAATACCGCTCTATAATAGCTCTCCCTATACATGCCACGTACACATTAATATAATAACCCTCCATAATAGCTCTCCCTATACATGCCACGTACACATTAATATAATACCGCTCTATAATAGCTCTCCCTATACATGCCACGTACACATTAATATAATACCGCTCTATAATAGCTCTCCCTATACATGCCACGTACACATTAATATAATAACCCTCCATAATAGCTCTCCCTATACATGCCACGTACACATTAATATAATACCGCTCTATAATAGCTCTCCCTATACAAGCCATGTACACATTAATATAATACCCCTCTATAATAGCTCTCCCTATACATGCCACGTACACATTAATATAATACCGCTCTATAATAGCTCTCCCTATACATGCCACGTACACATTAATATAATAACCCTCTATAATAGCTCTCCCTATACATGCCACGTACACATTAATATAATACCGCTCTATAATAGCTCTCCCTATACAAGCCATGTACACATTAATATAATAACCCTCCATAATAGCTCTCCCTATACATGCCACGTACACATTAATATAATACCGCTCTATAATAGCTCTCCCTATACATGCCACGTACACATTAATATAATATCGCTCTATAATAGCTCTCCCTATACAAGCCATGTACACATTAATATAATACCGCTCTATAATAGCTCTCCCTATACATGCCACGTACACATTAATATAATACCGCTCTATAATAGCTCTCCCTATACAAGCCATGTACACATTAATATAATAACCCTTCATAATGGCTCTCCCTATACATGCCACGTACACATTAATATAATACCGCTCTATAATAGCTCTCCCTATACAAGCCATGTACACATTAATATAATACCGCTCTATAATAGCTCTCCCTATACATGCCACGTACACATTAATATAATACCCCTCTATAATAGCTCTCCCTATACATGCCACGTACACATTAATATAATACCGCTCTATAATAGCTCTCCCTATACATGCCACGTACACATTAATATAATACCGCTCTATAATAGCTCTCCCTATACAAGCCATGTACACATTAATATAATACCCCTCCATAAAGCTCTCCCTATACATGCCACGTACACATCAATATAATACCGCTCTATAATAACTCTTGCTGTACATGCCATGTACACAATAATAGAATTCCCCTCTATAATAGCTCTCCCTACACATGTCACATACACATTAATATAATACCCCAATGGTATCTAATAGTTCAGATTGGGGGTATGTAATAGTAAATATTAGTGGTATATAATAATACATACTGGAGGTATATAAGAATAAATTTTTGGGTATATATTAATAATTGGGGGTATAATAATAGATATTGTGGGTATATACAAATACATCTTGGGGGTATATAATAATAAAGTTTGGCTGTATGCAATTATAAATATTGGGGTATATAATAATAATTGTGGGTATATAATAATAATTGGGGGTGTATAATAATAATTGAGGTATATAATACAGTAATACATATTGTGGTTATATAAAAAAAACATATTGAGGGTATACAATAATAAATATTGGGGGTATGTAATAATACATTTTGGGGGTATGTAATAGTAAATATTGATGGTATATAATAATGCATATTGGGGTATATAATAATACATATTGGGGTATCTAATAATGCATATTGGGGTATATATACTAATACATATTGAGGGTTGTAACCCCGTCTGCACCCCGACTGGGTACCTTTGTTAATCGCTGCTTCCTAGTAATCCTTGAGTACCATAAGCGCCTCACCAGACACCATAACCACCGTAAACCTCACAAACCGCCGCAGCTTGGTTGGGGTCTCACCATCCTCCACCCACCCTGGGCCCAAGACCAGGATCCACCTTCCATTGGACAGACCTCTCTTAGTCCAGAGAGCGTAGCAGGAACAGCTTTTATAAGAGCTAGTGATTATACTCAGGGGAGTATTGTGATATATTTAGTTCTCCAATCCCCCAAACATGAGTCAAGACTTCATGAAGGGGTAAAGCATTCTGCTTAATGGAAGCCACAGCTGGCCTTTTATGCAAGTCCCCATGCAAGGGTGACACCCACATGGACCTTGCTGGGGACTGTAACACAAACTTGTAAACCAATAACAACAGAGTAAAAAGGCACGACACTCCCACACATGGAACAACATCCCTCCCCTCTGCTCGGGAGATAATTGGACCAGTAACTGTACTAATTCTAATTATCTCCAAGCACAGAAAAAACACACTTTTTAAAAACACCCCAAAAGTACCCTAAAAATACATAAAACAAATGTTACACCCCCTGATAGCCCTGATCTGGGTGACCAACATATCCAAAAATCACTGAGATCAGAGCAGGGGATCAGGTAATTCCTGGAAGTCTTATTTTTGAGCCTCCCGTGCACATGGTCCCACTCCCAAAACAGTTCCAGAGAATTAGGGCTAACGGTCGGTCTCTCTGTCTGGAGTACAAAAGTATCTAACTCACATGAACAGAGCCTTTTAAAGTGCATTGAGCAAGGTATATTGCAGGGCCCATAGTCCTGAGGCAATAGGCTGGCCAGCAGGCCCCTCCATGAACCCGTGACAAGGTTCAGTTCGTCACAGGGTAGGAGGCTGGCAAACAGGCCCCTCCAAAAGCCAGTGACAGTTACTTTTGTTACAAGGGTATATAATAATAAATATTGGGGGTATATAATACATATTGGGGATGTATAATAATACATTGTGGGGGGTATCTATGTGAATAAAAATAAATATATATTGGGGTATATAATAATAGATATTGGGGTATGTAACAGTAAGTATTGGGGGTGTTTAATGGTAAATATTGGAGGGGTATAATAGTAAAAATTCTGGTGTATAATAATACATTTTTGGGGGTATGTAACAATAAATATTGGGGGTGTATAATAGTAAATATTGGGGTGTATAATAATACATATTGGGGGTATATAATAATAGATCTTGGAGGTATGTAATAGTAAATATTGGGGGTGTATAATGGTAAATATTAGGGTGTATCAAAGTATACTATCGGGGGTGTATAATAGTAAATATTGGGGTGTAAAATAATAAATTTTGGGGGGTGTATAAAAGTAAATATTGGTGTGTATAATAATAAATTTTGGGGGGTGTATAATAGTAAGTATTGGGGTGTATAATAATACATTTTGGGGGGTGTATAATAGTATATATCGGGGGTGTAATAGTACATTTTGGGGGTGTATAATAGTTATTATTGGGGTGTATAATAGTACATTTTGGAGGGTGTATGACTGTAATTATAGGGGTGTATAATAATACATTTTAGGGGGGTATATAATAGTAATTATTGGGGTGTATAATAATACATTTTGGGGGGTGTATAATAGTATATATCGGGGTGTATAATAATAAATTTTAGGGGGGTGTATAATAGTATATATCGGGGGTGTATAATAATACATTTTGGGGGGTGTATAGTAGTATATATCGGGGTGTATAATACTACATTTTGGGGGGGTGTATAATAGTATATATCGGGGGTGTATAATAATAAATTTTGGGGGTATATTAATACATTTTGGGGGTGTATAATAGTATATATTGGGGTGTAAAATAGTAAATATTGGGGTGTATAATAATACATTTTGGGGAGTGTATAATAGTAAATATTGGAGGTGTATAATAGTAAATATTGGGGGGTATATTAATACATTTTGGGGGTTATGTAACAATATATATTGGGTATATAATAATAGATACTGGGGTATATAATGGTAAATATTGGGGCATATGATGATAAAAATAAATTTTGGGGGTGTATAATAGTAAGTATTGGGGTGTATAATAATAGATTTTTTGGGGTTTATAATAGTATATATCGAGGGGGTATAATAGTACATTTTGGGAGGTGTATAATAGTAATTATTGGGGTGTGTAATAATACATTTCAGGGTGTGTGTATAAATACATTTTGGGGGTTGTATAATTGTAATTATTGAGGTGTATGATAATACATTTTGGGGGGTGTATAATAGTTTATATCGTGGGTATAATAGTACATTTTGGGGGGTGTATAATATTAATTATTGGGGTGTATAATAATTCATTTTGGGGTGTGTATAATAGTATATATCGGGGGTGTAATAGTACATTTGGGGGTGTATAATAGTAATTATTGGGGTGTATAATAATACATTTTGGGGGGTGTATAATAGTATGTATCGGGGTGTATAATAAGACATTTCGTGGGGTGTATAATAGTATAAGTGGGGGATGTATAGAACATTTTGGGGGGTGTATAATAGTAATTATTGGGGTGTATAATAATACATTTTGGGGGTATATAACATTAAAAATTAGGGTGTATAATAATAAATTTTGAGGGGTATGTAACAATAAATATCGGGGTGTATAATAATACATTTTGGGGTGTAAAATAGTATATATCGGGGGTGTATATTAATACATTTTAGGGGGTGTGTATAATAGTATATATCGGGGGTGTATAATAATACATTTTGGGGGGTGTGTAACAATAAATATTGGGGTGTGTAATAATACATTTTAGGGAGTGGGTATAATAGTATATATCGGGGGTGTATAATAATACATTTTAGGGTGTGTGTATAATAGTATATATCGGGGGTGTATAATAATACATTTTAGATGGGTGTATAATAGTAATTATTGGGGTGTATAATAATACATTTTGGGGGGTGTATAATAATAAATATTGGGGTGTGTAATAATACATTTTAGGGAGTGGGTATAATAGTATATATCGGGGGTGTATTATAATACATATTGGGGGGTATGTAACATTAAATATTGGGGTGTATAATAATACATATTAGGGGGGTGTATAATAGTATATATCGGGGGTGTATAATAATACATTTTAGGGGGATGTATAATAGTAATTATTGGGGTGTGTAATAATACATTTTAGGGAGTGGGTATAATAGTATATATCGGGGGTGTATTATAATACATATTGGGGGGTATGTAACATTAAATATTGGGGTGTATAATAATACATATTAGGGGGGTGTATAATAGTATATATCGGGGGTGTATAATAATACATTTTAGGGGGATGTATAATAGTAATTATTGGGGTGTGTAATAATACATTTTAGGGAGTGGGTATAATAGTATATATCGGGGGTGTATTATAATACATATTGGGGGGTATGTAACATTAAATATTGGGGTGTATAATAATACATATTAGGGGGGTGTATAATAGTATATATCGGGGGTGTATAATAATACATTTTAGGGGGATGTATAATAGTAATTATTGGGGTGTATAATAATACATTTTAGGGTGTGTGTATAATAGTATATATCGGGGTGTATAATAATACATTTTGGGGGTATGCAACAATAAATATTGGGGTGTGTGATAATACATTTTAGGGTGTCTGTATAATAGTATATATCGGGGGTGTATAATAATACATTTTAGGGTGTGTGTATAATAGTATATATCGGGGGTGTATAATAATACATTTTAGATGGGTGTATAATAGTAATTATTGGGGTGTCTAATAATACATTTTGGGGGTATGTAACAATAAATATTGGGGTGTATAATAATACATTTTAGGGGGTGTAAAATAGTAATTATTGGGGTGTGTAATAATACATTTCAGGGTGTGTGTATAATAGTATATATCGGGGGTGTATAATAATACATTTTGGGGGGTATGAAACAATAAATATTGGGGTGTGTAATAATACATTTTAGGGGTGTGTATAATAGTATATATTGGTGGTGTATAATAATACATTTTAGGGGTGTGTATAATAGTATATATCGGGGGTGTATAATAATACATTTTAGGGGGTGTGTATAATAGTATATATCGGGGGTGTATAATAATACATTTTAGGGGGGTTTATAATAGTAATTATTGGGGTGTATTATAATTCATTTTGGGGTGTGTATAATAGTAATTATTGGGGTGTGTAATAATACATTTTAGGGTGTGTGTATCATAGTATATATCGGGGGTGTATAATAATACATTTTGGGGTGTGTATAATAGTAATTATTGGGGTGTGTAATAATACATTTTAGGGGGTGTGTATAATAGTATATATCGGGGGTGTATAATAATACATTATTGGGTGTAGGTAGCAATAAATATTGTGGTATGTAATAATACATTTTAGGGGGTGTGTATAATATATATTGGGGGTGTATAATAATACATTTTAGGTGGGTGTATAATAGTAATTATTGGGGTGAATAATAATACATTTTGGGGGTATTTAACAATAAATATTGGGGTGTATAATAATAATACATTTTAGGGGGTGTGTATAATAGTATATATTGGGGGTGTATAATAATACATTTTTGGGTGTAGGTAACAATAAATATTGTGGTGTGTAATAAAACATTTTAGGGGGTGTGTATAATAATATATATCGGGGTGTATAATAATACATTTTAGGTGGGTGTATAATAGTAATTATTGGGGTGTGTAATAATACATTTTATGGGTGTGTATAATAGTATATATCGGGGGTGTATAATAATACATTTTGGGGTGTGTATAATAGTAATTATTGGGGTGTATAATAATAAATTTTGGGGGTGTATAATAGTATATATCGGGGTGTATAATAATACATTTTGGGGGGTGTATAATAGTATATATCGGGGGTGTATAATAATACATTTTAGGGGGGTGTACAATAGTATATATCGGGGGTGTATAATAATACATTTTAGGGGGGTGTATAATAGTATATATCGGGGTGTATAATAAGACATTTTGGGGGGGTGTAACAATAAATATTGGGGGTCCCCGGTACCTGAATTCCCTGCCCGCAGTCCGGTTCTCCCTCCAGCCGGTTCTCAGCCGTAGAACCTCCCGCACGATCTCTTTCTCCTCCGGCAGCCGGTAAACGGGGAACATGTAGAGCCAGCACAGCAGGAGGACACACAGAGCGCTGGCCCCCACCGGCACTCGGCCCCGGGGCCACATCCTGCCCCCCAACACCGCCTTCATCCCGGGGACATTCCGGGGGGCTGTGTGTACCCCAACTCAGTCACTTAATATGGGGGTACGTCATCCCCCCACTGTCAATCAATGCTCCACCAACTGTCAATCAATGTCCCCCTACCACTGTCAATCAATGCCCCCACCCTGTTAATCAATGCTCCCCCAACTGTCAATCAATGCTTTCCCCACAATCAATGCACCCCCCCAGCTCAGTGTGCCCCCCCTTCCAGCCTTCAGTGTGCCTCCCCCCCAGCCTCCAAGTGCCCCCCTCCAGCTCAGTGCCCCCAGCCCAGTGCATGCCCCCTTCCCAGCTCAGTATGCCCCCAGCTCAGTGTGCCCCAGCAGTGTGCCCCCCTCCAGCTCAGTATGCCCCCAGCACCACAGCTCCAGTGTGTGCCCCCCTCCAGCTCAGTATGCCCCCCCTTCAATGCTCCCTTTAGCTCAATGTGCCCCCAGCTCAGTGTGCCCCCCCTCTAGCTCAGTATGCCCCCAGCTCAGTAGCCCCCAGCTCAGTGTGCCTCCCTCCCATCTTGAAAAAAGTATACACCCCCCCCCTCCAGCTCAGTGTGCCCCCCCCCCCTTCCCAGCTCAGTGCACCCCTCCCAGCTCGAGGTGTGCCCCCCCACTTCCCAGCTCAGTGTGCCCAGCTCAGTGTACTTACCCCCCTTCCCAGCTCAGGTGTGCCCCCCCCTCCCGGTCCATTGTCCCCTCCAGCTCGGTGTGCCCCCTCCAGCTCAGTGTTCCCCCCTTCCAGCTCAGTGTGCCCCCCTCCAGCTCAGTGATTGCAGGCTCCGGCTGGTCCCTCAGATGCTGCTCTGTCTCTCCCTCCTCCCGTCCTTCTTCTTTGTTAAGGAGAATCCGAATCTCGCTCTCTCCGCCCTTTCTTTAAAGCCGGGGTTCTGCCTTACACCCCGCCCCCTACAGCCCTGCACCCCAAAACCATGCACACACTCTCAGCCCTGCACCCCCAGATCATCCCACTCCCAGCGTTGCACCCCAAATCCATGCACCCTTAGACTGCACATCTGTCAGATTTGCACCCCCAGACCATGTTCTCTCTCAGCCCTGCACCCAGACCATGCCCCCTCTCAGCCCTGCACCCAGACCAACCCCTCTCAGCCCTGCACCCAGACCATGCCCCCTCTCAGCCCTGCACCCAGACCAACCCCTCTCAGCCCTGCACCCAGACCATGCCCTCTCTGCCATACACCCCCAGACCACCCCTCTCATCCCTGCACACCCAAACCATGCCCTATTTCTGCCATGTACCCCCAGACCACCCCTCTCAAACCTGCACCCACAGACCATGCCCCCTCTCAACCCTGCACCCCCAGACCATGCCCTTCTAAGCCATGCACCCCCAGACCATTCTCCTCCCAGCCATGTACCCCCAGACCACTCCCTCTCATCCATGCACCCCCAGACCATGCCCTTTCTCAGCCATCTCCCCCTATCAACCCTGCACCCCAGACCACCCCCTCTCAGCCCTATACACCCAGACTATCCCCTCTCAATGGCCACCCCTAAGGTGCCCCCTCTCAGCCCTGCCCCCCAGTGAGCCGGGCTGCATTCCTTCTCTCACACTGCATCTCCAGACCACCGCCCACTCAACCCTGCACTCCAAGACTGTGCCCCCACCCCCACAACTCTGCACCCCAGACCATCGGCCTCTCAGACCTGCACCCCAAGGCCACCGTCCTCCCAGCCTTGCACCTCCAGACTATGCCCTTTCTCAGCCATCTCCCCCTCTCAGCCCTGCACCCTACAGACCACCTTCCCTCTCAGCTCTGCACCCCAGACCACCCCCTCAAAGCACTGCACCCCCAGACCCCCCTCTCAGCCCTGCACCGCTAGACCACCGCCCTCTTAGCCCGGCACCCCTAGACCACTGCTCTCCCAGTCCTGCACCCTCCAGACCATTACCCTCTCAGCTCTGCACCCCAGACCGCCCCCTCCTTGCACCGTTAAACCACCGCCCTCTCAGCCCTGCACGTATAGACCACCGTCCTCTCAGTCCTGCACCCCCAGACCACTCCCTCTCAGCCCTGCACCGCTAAATCACTGCCCTCTCAACTCTGCCCCCCCAGACCACTTCCCTCTCAGACCTGCACCCCTAGACCACCTTTCTATCAGCCCTGCACCCTCCAGACCATCTCCTCTTAGATCTGCACCCCAGACCACCCTCTCGCAGCACTGCACCTCCAGACCACCCCCTCTCAGCCCTGCATTACCAGACCACCATGCTCTCAGTCCTGCACCTCTAGATCACCCCCTCCCAGCCCTGCAACCCCAGACCACCCCTTCTCAGACAACCAGATACACATACTGAGAGACACAGATGCAAACATACAGATACACATCTCCCCTGGAGAGTAGACTACAGTAAAAACAACCACACAATGACAATGGCTCTCAAGTCCAGGACTGTCCCATACACAAATGAGATAATCCCTCCTCTGTGCCTGGGAGATAATTGAATCAGGAACTGTACTAATCTAATCCAATTATTTCAAACACAGAAAAACATACTTTTTCACAGTACCCGAAAGTACACCCAAAATCCATGGAAACCCCACAAAAGTTATATTATTATTATTATTATCGCCATTTATATAGCACCAACAGATTCAGTAGCGCTTTACAATATTATGAGAAGGGGGTTTTAACTATAAATAGGACAATTACAAGAAAACCTACAGGAACAATAGGCTCAAACGAGCTTACAGTCTTTAAGATCCCCTGATAGCCCCCATCCGGGTGACCAACATATCCAAAAATCACCCAGATCGGTTCAGGAATTTCCTGGAAGTCCTACTTTTGACCGACCGCATGTATGGTCCAATGCCCAAAACAGTTCCATGAAATCAGTGTTAACGGTCGTTCAACTTCAGTAGTCTTTAACAGGTTACCCTGCAAGGCCCATAGTCTGTTGGATTGATGCTTACTTCAGTGGATATTGGATTTTATCATCACTATATTTTACCCTGTAAGAGTTCTTAATTAGGGGAAGGGTTTTTTGTTTGTTAATAAATCATACAGTGTTACACTATTTTCTGTTTATTTGTATCCTTTTAAGGTACATCGGAAACCACTGAATACTTTTATCCTTTTAGGTGGATACCACCAAAGATGAAAACACTACATACCCCAAACATCCTCCACTGTGGAGGTGGCAAACTTAATTTGGAATTTTGGAATTACAATATAACTTTATATTTACCCCCATCTAATGGCATAAGCGGAATACTTAAACTTTACTATTTCCATATTTGTTTTATTAGGATTGGGAAATTTCCTTCGTTGGGATTAGCAGCTTTTTACTAATGAGTTTATTTTAAATGTATTTTAATACTGTTACGCTCTTTTGATTTTTTTTGTGTACACATACAGACAAACAGACACACATACAGACAAACAAATACACATACAGACAAACAGACACACATGCAGACAAACAGATACACATACAGACAAACAGACACACATGCAGACAAACAGATACACAGAGAGACACATATGCAGAAACACATGCAGACAAACAGACACACCTGCAGACATACAGATACACATACAGACAAACAAATACACATACAGACACACTTGCAGACATACGGATACACATGCAGACATACAGATACACATACAGACAAACCGATACACATACAGACACATGCAGACATACGGATACACATGCAGACAAACAGATACACATACAGACACACTTGCAGACATACAGATACACATACAGACAAACAGATACACATACAGACACATGCAGACATACGGACACACATGCAGACATACTGATACACATGCAGACACACATGCAGACACACATGCAGACATACAGATACAGACCACACACACATGCAAACTGTGTAAAAAAAAATGCAATCACCCTCCTCTTTCCTACGTTTTAGGTGCAGGAGGGTGACTTCCCTGGGGTCATTGGCTTATCCAGGCTGATGGGAGTCAGAGTTCCCACTCTGACTCGCTCCTCTCCTTCTCCGGGGCTCTCCTCCCATGCGGCTCTGTTAGCTGGGAGGAAGTGACGGCTTCCTCCCAGCTCTGACATCGTCATAGGTGGCTCGGTCCCCATCGGTTCAGGGGTGGCCCCAAGAACCTGGGTCTGCCAAATGGGCCCCTTCTGTGAGCCCCCGGCGGTTGTTCCGCACGGCTGTGGATGCACCACAATAACGGCGGGCAAAAGATCAACTAACAAAGGTCGCTCTTATAACAGAAGCCCCTGACGAAGGTGCATGTAGTTCTGCACTGAAACACACGTCGGGCTGCTGACTTCAGTTTTTTTGGGGCACTTCACCTTTTATTTATTCACTTATTTGGAATCATGTTGATCTAATGATTCTATCCTCCTATGCCTGTTTAGTTAGTTAATCTAGTTAATCTTTGCCTTGTATTTACAGGCAATAGAATCGTTACTTCCTTTATCTCCTCATACTTCTATTACCACTGGTTATATGGTATTTTGCCTTTATTCCAGGAGCCATCAACAAGACACTGATATTCCTTGATAATGCATATTTGGGCCAATTTTAATAAAGCCTTCTTTTATACATAAATGTCTTTAATTATCCGTGTACCTTGGTTTTGCCTGTTGTTTGATATTTTGCTAATGACTTAACCTCATTCAGACATAGGAGTTGCCTTTATAAGGCTGTTTTCACATTTTATCATAAGATCTCTCATTTCATTTATTATTTATTTTGCTACGTATTGCATTTTGATATAATTGTAACTAAGAACTGTTACTGTTATTTCCAGGTTGTACATTGGTTTCACTTTAGGTGAATCACAGTACATTTTTCTCTTTTTTTCTCATTAAAATATATAGTTACATAGTTACATAGTTACATAGCTGAAAAGAGACTTGCGTCCATCAAGTTCAGCCTTCCTCACATTTGTTTTTTGCTGTTGATCCAAAAGAAGGCAAAAAAACCCAGTCTGAAGCGCTTCCAATTTTGCAACAAACTTGGAAAAAAATTCCTTCTTGACCCCAGAATGGCAGTCAGATTAATCCTTGGATCAAGCAGTTATTACCCTACATTGAAAAATGATATAATTGAATATTCTGCATTTTTGCAAGTATGCATCTAGTAGCTGTTTAAACATTTGTATGAACTCTAGAAAAAACACTTCTTCAGGCAGGGAATTCCACATCCTTATTGTTCGTACGGTAAAAAAAACATTACTGCTCGTCACTGCTCACCTCTCGGCCTCCCACAAAGTCATCGAGGAGGCGTAGACATCTCTGGTGATGATCCAGTCTAATTCTCATCAGCCCTGATGTGCATGCACAGCAAGTACCAAGCGTGTATCCAATGCTTCTCCTAAGAATGCATCAAACCCAAAGCTTTCCTATAAGCTTCCGCGTCACGTGCAATGGACTCGCCTATTGTGACTGTCAGGAAGACACCAAGTAGACGTATGTTTAATCTTCCAATGTAAACATTACTATAGCTACAAATCAAATAAAAGGAAAGGTCTGGGTGCTAAATGGTGCTTATTAAAACAGTGTGTATAGATATGCTTCACACTCAGGTGTAGTCCCCAAATTCACCAATAAAGAGTAATGTGCAGTAGTGAGTGGAGCAATATGAAACACAGTATTAAAAAATTGGATACAAACTCTTTCGGTATTAGATGATTTCTTCCAAGAAATAATGGAATATGTAAGAGAAAAAACGCAAAAAATGTAATGATAGTGCAGATTGTATTAAATTGACACTAATTAGTTAATTAACATTTACTTGATAATCCTATTTGTGCATCACCTTGTTTGCAGATAATCTTATTTACAGATAATTGATTATATCTATCCAACTATGATATAATGTAGCATCAAATGCAGAATGCTAGCAAAGTTGAACAATTTATTATCTGCTTCATACAGAGTTGAAACCAAAAACATAGACAGAAAGATATCAAAACAGAGGGTCGCTAGCCTCGTACTGAATGAGGTGGTGAGTTAAACCGGCTTCCGCCGTTACTCACTAAAACAGCTTGTGATAAGTCAATGGGTGAGCTGCTGTCTCCTCCTCTGGCTCGGCTGGGCTGTAGTCAAATGTAAACATTACTATATCTACAAATCAAATAAAAGGAAAGGTCCCTCTGCAGCAAAGCAATATCCTGCTCGCATTTTATTACTTTAAAAAGTTTTGTGTCATCTGCAAACACTGTTACATGGATTTCAATGCCTATTTCAAGATCATTTATAAATATGTTAAACAGAAGTGGTCCCAAAACAGAACCCTGAGGGACACCACTTACCACTTTTGTCCAGCCTGAAAATTTCCCATTAGTGACAACTCGTTGTACTCTATCCTTAAGCCAATGTTCTACCCAAGAACAAGAATATTCATCTAGACCAATTTCTTTTAGTTTGAAGACTAACCTATTGTGAGGAACCGTATCAAATGCCTTGGCAAAATCCAAGTAGATCACATAAACTGCAACACCCTGATCTATACTTCTACATACTTCTTCGTAGAATGCAATTAGGTTAGTTTGACATGACCGATGTTTCATAAAACCATGCTGATTATTGCTAATAACAAAGTTCTTCCCAATGAATTCCTGAATATTATCCCTTAATAGCCGTTCAAATATTTTCCCAGTTACAGAAGTTAAGCTCACAGGTCTATAATTTCCATGCAAGGATTTTGAACCCTTTTTAAATATAGGAACAACATCTGCCTTCCTCCAATCCACACCTGAAACAAAAGAATCTTGAAAAATTAAATACAGAGGTTCACTTATTTCCCCACTTAGCTCCTTAAGTACTCGTGGGTGAATACCGTCAGGCCCCGGAGCTTTATTTACATTAATTTTCTTTAATAGCTGTAGCACCTTGTCTCGAGTTATCCAATCACAAGTTATTTGCAAGTTTTTTGCAGCAATCATTTGCATCTCTCTTGCCATAGGATCCTCATTAATATATACTGAAGAAAAATAGTTATTTAAAATTTCTGCTTTTTCCTGGTCTTCATTAGCTAATAAACCCAACTCTGTTTCAAGTGTACCTACACTTTCATTTTTTGTTTTTTTTAGAATTGATGTAATTGAAACAAATTTTGGGGTTGGTTTTGCATTCTTTAGCTATCAATTTCTCATTTTCTAGTTTAGCCACTTTAATTGCCTTTTTGCAAGCGTTATTGGCTTCCTTATATCTTAAATAGGATGCCTTTGATTTGTCTGATTTAAATGCCCTTTTTTTATTTTTAATCTCTTGTTTTACTTCTCTACTAAGCCACATTGGTTTTAATTTGTTTCTTTTATATTTATTACCCAACGGTACATACTGAGAAATGTACCTTTCTAATATTTGTTTGAATAGTTTCCATTTATTCTCAGTGTTTTTATCACTAAGGAGTTTATGCCAGTCGATATGTTGTAGAGCTGCCCTAATCTTATTGAAATGTGGCTTTTTTTAAATTATATGTTTTAGTATACCCCACTTGCTTTTGCTTTTTTGAGTTTATTTCAAAAGTTACCATATTGTGATCACTATTTCCCAAATGCTCCCCTACTTGAATGTTGGTTAAAAGATCAACATTGTTTGTTATGATGAGATCCAGATAAGCATCCTTTCTAGTTGGTGCTTGTAGCAGTTGTGACATAAAGGTGTCATTTAACACATTCAAAATCCTGATTCCCCTTGCTTAAGTACTAGTCCCTCTATCCCAATTTATGTCTGGGTAATTAAAATCTCCAATAATTAACGTGTTACCTCGATTTGCAGCTTTCTCAATTTGCTCTAACAGCTGTTCTTCCTCATTAATATTTACATTAGGTGGTTTATAACATATCCCAACCAATAATTGATTTCCCTTTGTTTTCCCCAAGCAGATATCTACCCATAAAGCCTCCACATTTTCCTCGTCACACTCCACTTGCCTAAGATTTGACTTTAACTCATGGTTGACATACAAACATTCCCCACCACCCTTCTTGTTTCTCCTATCCTTCCTAAATAACGTGCACCCATTTAAATTAACTGCCCAGTCATGTGTCTCATCCCACCATGTTTCTGTTATGCCTATTATATCATATTGTTTAGTGTATGCTATTGCCTCTAGTTCCCCCATTTTGTTATATAGGCTCCTTGCATTAGTAAGCATACATTTAATATTATCATGAGTCTTTTGTACTTTTTGTGAATTATCAATATTACATACCTCCTCTGTTCTGAGTTTTCCCCTCCCCCATCTCCACCCCCTTTGTTCTGAGCTAAAGCCCATCTCTTTTCCATCATATCTCCATTTTCTAGATTGCTTTGACCCTCCCCCCCACCACTAGTTTAAAATCTCCTCCAACCTTCTAGCCATCCTATCCCCCAGCACAGCAGACCCTCTTCCGTTCAATCCATCATGACTATACAGGTTGTACCCAAGCGCAAAATCGGGCCAGTGCTCTAAAAACCCAAAACCCTCTTTCCTGCACCAAGACTTCAGCCACGCATTGACCTCTCTAATTTCCTGCTGCTTTTCTGCTTCAGAGCGCGGCACAGGTAATATTTCTGAAAATATTACCTTGGAGGTCCTTTTCTTTAGCTTACTTCCTAGTTCCCTGAACTCATTCTTTAGGACCTTCCATTTTCCTCTGAAAATTGGTACCAATATGGACCATGACAGCTGGGTCATCTCCAGCCCCTCCCAATAATCCCTCCACTCTGTCGGCAACATGCCGGACCGAGCACCCGGGAGACAGCAAACTGTCCGGTTGAGTCGATCAAAGAGGCAGATTACCCTATCTACTCTCTTAATAATAAAGTCCCCTACCACCACAACCTGTCTAGACTTCCTTACCCTCTCAACCCCACCCGTACTAGAGGGGCTGTTTCCACGGCTGTTAGCAGGAACAGCTTCCTGCAGTACAGCTACTCCTGAGCTGATGCTCCCAACATCTTCACTCAAAAGGGCAAATCTGTTAGGCTGCATGAGATCAGGACTAGCTAAACCTTTTCTCTTCCCTCCCCCCCTGCTTCCTCGCCCCACTGTCACCCAGCTATGTGCCTGTTCCCCATCTGTCTTATCTCCTCCCTGTCCCAACTAAACTCTGCTCAGTGAGCAGCAGACTCCTCTCAAGATTGTCAATCTCCCTCAGTGTTACAATTTGCCTCTCCAGATCTCCAATCTGAGCTTCCAGAAATGCCACTCGCTCACACCCACCACAGAGGTATGGACCCTGGACAGAATCATCCAGGCATGCATACATGCGGCATGATGTGCACTGAGTTAAACTCACAATCTTGCTAGCACTCATCTCCAGTTACAAAAAACACAAGAGCAAAAACAATATTAACCCTCTTGGTTTAAACTCCCTTGTAGTTTCAACTCCTGTTGTTTTAACTCCTACTGTAAATAGCCTACTTCCAAGCAAACTGAAGTGAGCAAGCTCTGTGAGTCAGTAGTGAGTTTATATTGGCAATACAAATCCCACACAGGTGGAAATTAAGGGGCACTAACCCTAATTAGCTCAGCTTGGATAGATATAATCAATTATCTGTAAATAAGATTATCTACAAGCAAGGTGATGTACAAATAATATTATCATGTAAATGTTAATTGACTAATTAGTGTCAGTTTAATACAATCTGCACTATCATTGCATTTTTTGTGTTTTTTTCTTTTACATATTCCATTATTTCTTGGAGGAAATCATCTAATACCTAAATAGTTTGTATCCAATTTTTTAATACTGTGTTTCATATTCTCCACTCACTACTGCACATATCTACAAATCAACAGTGTTTTGTATTGAAGGGTTAAAATAACAGAGACCACTGACCCAGACAACTTTATTGAATTATAGAATTGAGAGATGCATCGAGATACGGCATCGAGATACGGCATCAAGATACGGCATCGAGATACAGCATTGAGATATGTCATCGAGATACGTCATTGAGATACAGCATTGAGATACAGCATCGAGATACAGCATTGAGAACAACCGCACAACCGCACGAATGAATAGACCACCTGGGAGCTGGAGTGTGCCGGCAATTAACCTCCCTGAAGCTGCGGTTAACCGCAGCTTAATTGACGAATGCTGGGTGGCCGCCATTCGTATCCCGAACACGAGGTCGCGGCCATTTTAAACATACGAATGCACAGCGGTGTTCGACGCTTAATTCATGGAACTAAAATCGGACACAGTTTTGCACGAACACCGCTGAAGCCGCCGACCTCCCTTCTTGTTCGGTGGAAGTACACGAACGGCCGGTGTTCGGTAGTTTTACTTGTCTATGTTATACCCCAGATAGGAATCCCATGGAGCCCATTCGCATGAAACTGACTGTGTAAAGACTTTAGCTCCATGGCGATTAAACTGTATTCGTGTGGTCTGAGCGCCATTCGCTTAATAATGTGCGCTCAGACCTGAGCTATCTGGGGACATGTTAAATGTATAAGTTTATTGTAATGTGTCTTAAATAGTGTATTTTAACAATAATTTGTGTTTTAGTATCCCCACGTGCATAATGGCGATTTGCCTTTGTCTTGGGAGATAATTGAATTACTTCTCAATTATCTCCAAGGCAGAGGGGAGGAAGCCAGGATGCATTGTGGGAATATAATGTGACTTGTCTGTCTTTTGTCACAGTCTCCCATTTGGTCCCCTAGGGGAGTGTCCACCAGATGGGAGACCTGCATAAATACTGGGCAAGTAGCCCTCATTAAACAGACCACTGCTTGACCCACAACACGGAGCTCTGTCTCGTCTTTGGGGGGATTTACTGTATGCTGATAGAGACTGATTGCCAGGAGTGTAAGCCGCTTGGGTGCTTTTCCTGTTCGTCTGCTAGCAGCTATTCGTGAGGTTCCAGTTCGGGTGTTTGGAGCATTCCCTTGTATGCAGTTCGGGTGTTTGGAGCATTCCCTTTTATGCAGTTCGGGTGTTTGGAGCATTCCCTTGTATGCAGTTCAGGGAGTTTGGTGTTCTGCAGTAGCTGTGCCTGTGTATCTGAAAAGGGGAATATCGCCTAAATGGTTTTAACCCCTTGTGTGCTGAAACGGTCCGTTACAAATCTGTAGATAAAAAACAGAAAGGAATTTAAGATAAAGAGGTTTGCGGTAAGAAAAGACTGTGAAACTAGAGTGCTGCCAACAAAGTGTGAAAATTGTGTAAATATAAGAACCAATTAAAAGGAACAATTAAAAAAATACTATAAACATATTTCCTAAAGATTAAAAAAAATAAAAATCTCTTTCCATGCCACCATAAGAGATAAGAAGACGGAATATATACTTGCTGAAAACGTGTCTGTAATCTTGTCTGGATGTACATAATGTATTGGACGCAATTATTCTGATTGTTTTGTGGCCAAAAAAAGAAGAAAAAAAAGAGGGAGAGTGATTAAAAACGATTTCCACTGGAAAAAATACTACTTATCAATTACAGAACAAAGTGGTCTTCACTGGATAATCTTTAACTATCAGCTATCTAAAGAGATCTATAATAAATCCTTTTGGACGGAGACTACTATAGTCATTAAGTTGTGCTGTATAAATAATAATATAAAAAAATACACATATATATAAATTAAAAAAGAGAGAGTGATAAGAAGTAGCTAATACTGAATGTTAAGACACCCCTGGTGTCTTTAAGAGAAACCGCTGTTTAGTTAACCTTCCCCTTTCGCAATATCAGTAACTCCATTCGCATAGACTGCGGTATATGAACCACCATCAGGGGAAGCGGCAATCTCCCGACCGGGATCCGTGAAAGGCTCCAAACACCCGAACAGAAATCCACGAACCGCCGCTAACCGCCGAACAAAGATATCCACCAAGCGGCTTTCGGTTCCAGTAATCAGTCTTTAGGCATCAGTAATAACGAGACAAAGCCCCGCATTGAGGGTGGTCTCAAGAAAAAAACAAGAACTGGCTTTACTGTGGGCTACCTGCCCGTATTTATGCAGGTCTCCCACTTGGTGGACACTCCCCTAGGGGACTAAATGGGATACTGGAATTACAGATGGACATGAGGACATAACAGACATACAGTCACAAGCTTTTCCCACAATGCAGTATGGTTTCCTCCCCTCTGCCCTGGAGATAATTTGGAAGTAATTCAATTATCTCCAGGACAAAGACACATCGCCATTTTAAGTAAAAGACCAGAAAATACATAAAAATATATAACTTTATAACAACCGAACATTTCACATTTGCATCACATATCCCCAGATAGCCTGGATCTGAGGGCATATTATTGGCGAATAGTGCTCAGATCCCATACGCATAGTTCAATCGCCATGGAGTCAAAGTCCTTACAGTCTTTCGGTATGCAATTGATGGCTATCTGGGTTAAGTCTTTTCGTGTGATGTAAAACTCCCGAACGGCCGGTGTTCGTACGCTTTTAGTCAGGGCAGCCAGGCGACCCATTGTTTCAGCGGTGTTCGGCAGAAAAATTGTCAGTTTTAAGTTCCATGAAATCAGTGCCGAACACCGCTGGTCTTTCGTGTGTTTTAAAATGGCCGCTGCCTCGTGGTCGACATGCTAACGACGGCCACCCTGAATTCCTTTAATTGAAAAGTGTCTGCGGTTAACCACAACGTTCTAATTGTGATCAAGAGGTTAACCAGCAGCACACTTCTATCCTGGGTGGCCATCCGTTCGGTAGGTTTGTTCGGTAAAACAAAGTCATTCGTATGGCTGAGCTATAGAAACAACCATTTACACGAAAGGGGCAAAATAGACGAATCCACCACAATAGACATTCAGATGGTTCTGTCACACGGCTCCCTCCTTGTGGGACACTCCGGCAGACCCGGCTTGACCCTTTGGCGGGTCAACTTGGGGATGACCGGACTAGGTGGTGGTGGAGATGTCAGTTTGCCGGGATAACCCATCTGCATTCCCGTTCTGCTTACCGGGTCTGTAGCTGAAATTGTAGGGCTGAAGTGCCAAACTCCACCTCAGCAGTCTACCATTGTCCCCTGAGACCCGGTTAAGCCAGACGAGTGGATTATGGTCAGTCACAAGGGAAAACTCTTGCCCGTATAAGTAGGGACTTAACTTTTTCAATGCCCAGACCAAGGCCAAACACTCCTTCTCCACTGCCGCATAACTCACTTCTCTGGGTAACAACTTTCAGCTGAGATATGCGACAGGGTGCTCTCCTCCGTCCTCCCCGACTTGGCTCAGCACAGCCCCCAGTCCATACATGGAAGCATCTGTGTGAACGAGAAAGCGTTTGTTAGGGACTGGGGCAGCCAAGAGCATTCACAAGAGCCTCTTTCAGTGCCTGGAACGCAGCTTCACAAGCCGGAGACCACAGGACCTGCTTAGGCAAGTTCTTCTTCGTCAGGTCTGTCAGGGGCTTAGCAATAGTGCTGTAGTCAGGGACAAAATGTCGGTAGTACCCTGCCGTCCCCAAGAAGGCCAATACCTGGGTCTTAGTGTGGGCCAGTTAGCCACTGCCTCTACCTTGGCTGGCTCTGGTCTCTGGCTCCCACATCCCACTCTGTGACCCAGGTACTGTACTTCAGCCATACCTAGATGACACTTCTCTGGCTTCAATGTCAGGCCAGCGGCCCGAATCTTATCCAGTACCACCCCTACATGAACCAGGTGTTCCTCCCAGGACCCACTGTAAATCACAATGTCGTCCAAGTATGCACAGGCAAATTCTTGGAAGCCATCCAGGAGTCTATCCACCATCCGTTGGAAGGTAGCCGGGGCATTCTTCATTCCAAAAGGCATGACCTTAAATTGGTACAGGCCAAATGGGGTGATGAATGCCAACTTGGGGATAGCATCCTCGGCCAGGGGGATCTGCCAGTAGCCCTTACACAGGTCTATGGAGGTCAGGTCCAGTAATTCGTCTACCCGGGGCATCGGGTAGGCGTCAGTGGTGGTCCGCTCATTGAGTCACCTGTAATCTACACAGAACCGGGTGGTCCCGTCCTTCTTGGGCACTAGGACTACTGGCAAGGCCCAAGGGCTGTCGGAGGGCTCGATGACCCCAAGTTGGGTCATCTCCTGTATCTCCTTCCGCATTCCTTCTCGGACTGCTTCAAGGATACGATAGGGCGGCTGTCGTAAGGGAGTCTGTCCAGGGGTCTCGACCTTATGTACAGCTATGGTAGTATAACCTGGCTCCTGGGAGAACGTCGCCTGCTTCTCCCATAACAGCTGCTTCGCCTGTACCCTTTCTGTGGGGTTTAACCTGTCCCCTAGCTGTACAAGGTTAGTGAGGTCAGTCTGGGGGTCCCTTTCTAACAAATCGGGAAGGGGTAAATTCTCAGGATCATCTGCAGCCGGGGCACATACTGCCGCAATATTCTCAGGTCTCTCCTGGTACTACTCCAGCATGTTCACATGAAAGGATCTCTGAACCCTTTCATCTGTACAGCTGGCAATCAAGTAAGTAGTATCGCAGATCTGCGCTACTACTCTGTACGGGCCCTGCCAAGATGCTTGCATCTTGTTTGCCTTCACAGGTTTGAGCACCAATACCTTCTGCCCAACCTGGAAGACCCGCTGCCGGGCACCCTGATCGTACCACCTCTTCTGTCTCCCCCGGGCCGCCTGGAGATTCTCCCTTACCATCAGGGACAGTTTCTCCATGCGGTCCCGGAGTTCCTGGACATATGGCACTATGGGGGTCCCCTCCTGCTCCGTTTCCCCCTCCCAGTGGCCCCGAATGAGATCTAGGGGTCCGTGGACCCTTCTCCCATAAAGCAACTCAAAGGGGGAGAACCCAGTAGATTCCTGGGGCACCTCTCTGTAAGAAAACAACAGATGAGGCAGGAACCTCTCCCAGTCTCTGCAAGTATCTGTAAAGGTCCTCAGTATCTGCTTGAGGGTACCGTTAAAGCGCTCACAGAGACCGTTGGTCTGTGGATGGTAGGGTGAGCTAAGCAGCGGTTTAATGCCACACACCTTCCACAGCTGCTGAGTGAGCACAGCGGTGAATTGGGTTCCCTGGTCGGAGAGGATCTCCTTAGGGAACCTGACCCTAGTGAAAATTCTAACCAGGGCATCAGCAACCTACTCTGCCTCTATATTAAACAGCGCTACTGCCTCTGGATAGCGAGTGGCATAGTCCACCACAGTAAGAATATATTTCTTACCGGAGGGACTAGCCCTGGCCAGTGGACCCACAATGGCAACAGCTATGCGGGAAAAGGGCTCCCCTATAATAGGCATCGATAATAACCTAGCCTTAGGGTGGTCCCCCCGCTTTCCTACCTGTTGACATGTGTCGCACGTACTGCAATACATCCGCACAGCCTGGTTAAAGTTGGGCCAAAAGAAATTCTGTGAGATCCTATAGGCTGTGCGGCGGGACCCTAGATGTCCAGCTAACGGAACATCATGCCCTATCTGCAGAATCTCCTGCCGGTATTTTGCAGGTACCACTAGCTGTCAATTCGGCAGAGGGGCTACACTCTTCTGTAAAGGCTTAGGGATCCTATATAGCCTGTCCCCCACCCACTCATACTGCTCCCCATCTACTCCTTCCTCTCCAGCCTCTGCTCTATCTCGGTACTTCTGGAGAGTCGGATCCGCCCGGGTTTCCCTCCCAAACTCCTCTGGGGAATCCCAGCTTAAGGGGGACTGATCTAGGGTACCAGTCGGGGAAGAGGGTCTTACCTGGGTCTCATCAGCAGATGAGCCGGTTCCAGAAGCACGTGTCTGAGCACAAAGCCAGTCACTGGGTTAACGTCAGCGGGACCCGTCGGGGCATAAGCCGAAACCAAAGGGGCCAAATCGTTCCTAAGAAGAACATCAGCGGGCAGGTCTTTCATAACCCCCACATCCTTGTGTCTAGCGCCCACTCCCCAATCCAAATGGACCCGGGCAACAGGTAAGCGGAACATGGCGCCTCCTGCTACCCTCACTGCCACCGTGTCTCCAGTGTGCTGGTGTTCTGAGACTAGGTTCTTTTGGAGCAGTGTCATAGTGGCTCCTGTGTCTCTCAGTCCGTTCACCACTCTGCCATTCAGCTTCACAGTTTGCCAGTGTTGCTGACGATTGTCCTGATGAGCTGCTTGCACTGGGTCAGCCTCGTGTAGGATGCCCCAGAATTCCTCCTGCTCGATACAGTGAGCAGCAGGCTGAGGTGGCCGCTGATTCCCGCTGGTTGGTCTCCTCCAGGACTGAGCTTGATTGGCGCTGTTCAGTGGGCTCTCTGGTCTCTTGTGTCCCAACTGTTTGCACCCAAAGCACCTAATGGGCTGCGAATATTCCCGGGCATTGAACCGGGAGGGTTGCGTGTAATTGTTCGCTGGCGGTACTGCTGGAGTGCGGTGTACTGGTGGTTGGTATGCTGTTGGTGCTGGGGTTGCTGTTGGTCGGTACTCCATTCTGGCAGGAACCTTGGTAGCTGTACTGTCCAACTTGCGGGCGTCTGTATATTCGTCTGCCAGACGGGCAGCCTCGGGTAAGGTAGAGGGTTTTCTATCTCTGACTGTCAGGATTACTGTTTGATCCAGCACGTAGAACTGTACAGCACGGATGACAAATAAGTAACGTATTACCGGTCCTTAGAATGGCCGGATTTAACGTACAAAGAATAGTCAAAAATACTAGCGAGGTCAGGGAACACAGAAAGGGACACAGCGATGAGGAAAGCCAGGAGTCAGGATACCAGAATATAGAGAAGTCAATAAACAAAGCCAAAGTCAAAAACCAGGTAGAAAACTATAAACAGGAACGCGCTCTCAGACAACCACAAGGGAAACCACGACAGGGCACTGAGCAGGCTGAGAACTGGGCCTAAATACCCCTCCTTTAGTTCTGATAGGCTGTAACCGGCCTTTGACCCCAAAGTCAGTTACCAGGTTTCATTTGCATAATTAGCTGCTCAGCATTAACCCTTCTGTGGATTAGGTTGCTGCTCGGCACAACTTTTCCTGTGTGGACAGTAAATGTCATTAATCACTTTTCTCTAAGCGGATGAATACATGAGACCAGGTTTCATTTGCACAATTACTGCTCAGCATTAACCCTTCTGTGGATTAGGTTGCTGCTCGGCACAACTTTTCCTGTGTGGACAGTAAATGTCATTAACCACATTTCTATAAGCGGATGAATACGTGACATTACCCCCCACCTGAAGAACGCCCACCGGGCGGACAGGACCAGGCTTGAGAGGAAATTTAGCGTGAAAAGCGCGGATCTTACGGCCCGCATGCAGGTCAGGAGCCGAAACCCAAGAACGATCAGCAGGACCGTAACCTTTCCAAACAACCAAGTACTGTAAAGTGCCCCGAGAAAACCTAGAATCCACGATAGAAGATACCTCATACTCTTCCTGACCACCCACCACCACCGGAGGGGGAGGAACACAAGGAACAGTATATCTATTGCAGACAAGAGGTTTGAGTAAGGACACATGAAAAGTGTTGGGAATCCCTAAAGATGCAGGAAGAGCCAGAGAGTAAGACACTGGATTGATCCTACGAAGCACTCTATAGGGACCAAGGAATCTGGGGGCAAACTTCATGCTAGGGACCTTAAGCTTGATGTTGCGAGATGACAACCAAACCCGGTCCCCCACTTGGTACACCGGGTTGGCACTCCTACGCTTATCAGCAAAATGTTTGAAGCGTTCAGCAGCAGCCCCTAGAGCAGTTTGAACCTTAACCCAGGTATCCCGAATGGAGGCCAGATGCTCATCCAGAGCAGGAATGGCAGTATCAGAAAATACCGCAGGGAGAACCGTAGGATGCCTACCATTATTGACAAAAAATGGACTGTGCCCAGAGGAGTCATGAACAGCATTGTTTCTAGCGAACTCGGCCCACGGGAGTAGTTCGGACCAATTGTCTTGTGTGCTATTAATAAAACAACGCAAATAAACTTCTAATGACTGGTTAGCCCTCTCAGCTGTACCATTGGTCTGTGGATGGTAGGAGGAGGAGAAGGAGAGATCAATCCCCAATTGTTTACTGAACGCCATCCAGAACCTGGACACAAACTGAGAGCCCCTATCAGACACAATATTGTGGGGGATGCCATGCAAACGGACAATTTCACGTATAAAAATTAGGACCAAATCTTGCGAAGATGGCAACTTCTTGAGAGGAATGAATTGAGCCATCTTAGAAAATTGGTCTACAACCATGAAAATAGTAGTGAACCCAGCAGAGCTAGGAAGCTCAACAATAAAGTCCATGTATAGGTGGGACCATGGAATCTCAGGAACAGGAAGAGGCTGCAACAGGCCACAAGGAAGTGCATGAGTCACCTTAGAAACTGCACACACAGAACATGCCTGCACATACTCCTTTACATCTTTCCTGAGTGAATCCCACCAAAATGATCTAGTGATCGCGGCAGTGGACTTATTGATGCCCGGGTGTCCAGCAGTTATATTGTCATGGAACACTTTCATGATATTAACCCTTTCACATAGGGGAACGAACAGTTTATCACACGGTTTACCACTGGGCGCCTGAGGCTGGGCCTCCAGTATGGTGCCAAGCAGTGGAGAAGACAGTGAGAGGACAGTAGTAGCAATAATACACTCTGGTGGAATAATAGGAGATGTCATCTGTTCCGGAGCTGACTCATTATCAAATTGCCTGGACAAGGCATCAGCCTTGGTATTTTTAGAACCAGGTCTATAAGTAATGAGAAAGTTAAAACGTGAAAGGAACAGTGACCATCTAGCCTGTCTGGAAGACAAACGTTTGGCATCCCCTATATATGCCAGATTTTTGTGGTCGGTTATGATCAACAGGGGGTCCTTGGAACCCTCCAAAAGATGTCGCCACTCCTTGAGGGCAAGAATAATGGCCAACAGTTCTCTATTGCCAATATCATAGTTGCGCTCAGCAGGAGACATCTTTCTGGAGAAGTAGCCACAAGGATGCAATGGTGTTCCCTGGCTTTCTCTCTGAGAGAGAACAGCCCCTACCCCTGTCTCGGATGCATCAACCTCCAATATAAAAGGTTTACTGGTGTCAGGATGTTTTAGTATGTCCGCAGAGGCAAATCTTTGTTTAAGAGTCTCAAAAGCATTCACAGCCTCTTTGGACCATACCGTGCTACTAACCCCTTTGCGAGTCATATTTGTGATTGGGGCTATTACAGAAGAAAATCCCTTGATGAATCTTCTGTAATAGTTGGCAAAACCAATAAACCTTTGAATGGCTTTTAAACCAGAGGGTAATGGCCAGTGTAGTACAGCCTCTAGTTTTTTAGGATCCATTTGAAATCCCGATGCAGAGATGTTGTAACCCAAAAAGTGGACTTCAGGCTGGTCAAATATGCACTTTTCTAATTTACAATAAAGTTTATTTTTCAACAACGTCTGCAGAACCTGTTTCACATGGGAGTGGTGAGTTTGAAGATCAGGGGAATACACCAAAATATCGTCCAAATAAACCAAGACAAATGAGTAAATGAATTCCCTGAGTACATCATTTATAAAGTCTTGGAATACGGCCGGGGCGTTGCATAACCCAAATGGCATTACCAGATATTCATAGTGTCCACTACGGGTATTAAATGCCGTCTTCCACTCATGATTCTCTTTAATTCTAACCAAATTGTAAGCGCTCCTAAGGTCAAGCTTAGTAAATACTTTAGCTCCCTGAAGTCTATCGAACAATTCGGAAATGAGTGGGATAGGGTATGCATTTTTTACAGTGATTTTATTAAGTGCCCTGTAGTCTATGCAAGGGCGTAACTCACCACCCTTTTTCTCAACAAAAAAGAATCCTGCACCAGCTGGTGAGGATGACTTTCTTATGTGCCCTTTGCTCAAGGATTCTTTGATGTATTCCTCCATTATTTTACTCTCCTGGGGAGATAAGGCATAAACTGCCCCCTTAGGTGGCATAGCGCCTGGAAACAGGTTAATGGCACAGTCATATGCTCTGTGGGGAGGCAATACATCGGATTGAGCCTTGTTAAACACCTCCTGAAGTTCTCGGTATTGTATGGGAACTCCAGGAGTTTGGGGAGTGGTAGTGGGAAGGTCAATAGTATCCAATCTCTTTAGTACTGGTTTTATACATCTCCCCATACACTCTTTACCCCATTCTAATATCTCCCCATTAGCCCAGTCAATATAGGGATTGTGCTTACTCAGCCACGGAAACCCTAATATGATAGGACATGATGGAGAAGTAATAACCTGAAACGTCATCTCCTCCCTATGGGAGGCCCCAATGGAGATCGTAATAGGGACAGTTTCGTGGGTTATAAGCGGTTGTGTGAGTGGTCTACCATCAATAGCCTCTACAGCTAGCGGCGTAGGTCTCTCCCTGACCGGTATCTCATTACCCCTAATAAACTGGACATCAATAAAATTTCCAGCAGCACCTGAGTCCATTAGGGCACTGCAAGAAAACTTCTTGTTATCAAGGGAAATAGATACCTCAAGGAGGAATCTACTTTTGTTTTTGTTAGAGGACAACTCCATCACACCTAAGATCTGTCCCCTTAAGGTTCTTAGGTGCGGAAGTTTTCCGGACGCACTGGACAATTAGTTATCATATGTCCCTTTCTACCGCAATATAGGCATAACCCCTCCCTTCTCCTATACTGTTTTTCGGCCTCTGACAGTCTAGTGACCCCCAACTGCATAGGTTCGGGTTCGGACTGTACAGGGAGGTTAGACAAAACAGGTTTAGAGAATTGAGGTGCTAGGGACATAGCCGTACGTCTGGTCTTGCTTCTGGTGACTTCTCTGAGTCTTAACCTATTATCAATATGCATGACAAACGTAATAAATTCGTTAAGACTCTTAGGTAATTCTTTAGCGGCTATCTCATCTAGTATAGTCTCTGAGAGACCCTTTTTGAATGCTGAGATTAACCCATTGTTAGTCCAGTCTACCTCGGAAGCTAAGGTACGGAATTCAATAGCATAATCCGAGATAGACCGGTTACCTTGTCTGATGTGCATTAGGGCAGTGGAGGCGTCATCCTCTCTACCCAATGGCTCAAACGTGAGCTTGAATTCGGCAAGGAATTCCTGGTAATTATGAGCTATGCTCCGATTACTCTCCCACAACGGATTAGCCCAGGCAAGGGCCTTGCCCTTTAATTGATTCATTAGATAACCAATTCTTGCTCTGTCCGTGGGGAATGACCCTGGTGAGGCCTCAAAATGGTACTCCACCTGATTAAGAAAACCCCTGCATTCCTGGATATTGCCATCAAACTGTAGGGATGGTGATAAGGAGATGCAAGGAGTCCTATTAACAGTGGGTGGAGGTACACAGGGTAGAGGTGCTATAGGAGGAGACGCTGCAGGCTGCAGATGCTCCGTTCTAGCGAGAAGCGTACTTAAAGCCTGAGTGAATTGATCCATGCGGTGATCATTCTCCTCTAATTTCCTCTCGCAAGCAGCTATGTGCTGACACAGTTCTACAGGATCTATGGCCATGTCGTAATGTCAGGATTACTGTTTGATCCAGCACGTAGAACTGTACAGCACGGATGACAAATAAGTAACGTATTACCGGTCCTTAGAATGGCCGGATTTAACGTACAAAGAATAGTCAAAAATACTAGCCGAGGTCAGGGAACACAGAAAGGGACACAGCGATGAGGAAAGCCAGGAGTCAGGATACCAGAATATAGAGAAGTCAATAAACAAAGCCAAAGTCAAAAACCAGGTAGAAAACTATAAACAGGAACGCGCTCTCAGACAACCACAAGGGAAACCACGACAGGGCACTGAGCAGGCTGAGAACTGGGCCTAAATACCCCTCCTTTAGTTCTGATAGGCTGTAACCGGCCTTTGACCCCAAAGTCAGTTACCAGGTTTCATTTGCATAATTGCTGCTCAGCATTAACCCTTCTGTGGATTAGGTTGCTGCTCGGCACAACTTTTCCTGTGTGGACAGTAAATGTCATTAATCACTTTTCTCTAAGCGGATGAATACATGACACCAGGTTTCATTTGCACAATTACTGCTCAGCATTAACCCTTCTGTGGATTAGGTTGCTGCTCGGCACAACTTTTCCTGTGTGGACAGTAAATGTCATTAACCACATTTCTATAAGCGGATGAATATGTGACACTGACCCACTCTCTGACCCCGGCAGGTAATCTGTCGAAGCAGTGTTCCAGCAAAAACACCTGCAGCACCTCTTCCCCCGTTACCGCTTGGCATCCTGCCATCCAGTGGGCTGCGGTACGGTGGACCCTGCAGGCCCACTCTACATAGGAGTCACCAACCTGCTTGTTAGTCTCCCTAAATCGTTGTCTGTATGCTTCTGGGGTCACCGCGTACCTGGCTAAGAGCGCATTTTTCACCGCTATGTAGCTGGTGATCTCCTCCTCTGGGATGGCCCGAAATGCTTCACTAGCCCCGCCGGGTAATTTCCCAGAGAGGATGGCGACCCATTTGTCTGCGGGTACCTGGTGCAGGGCACACTGCCTTTCAAAGTCAGCCAGGAACCCGTCAATCTCTCCCTCTATTTCAATAAAAATTTTTAACGTAGCAAAGGGTATCTCTTTTCTTCCAAAATTGTTATTGGGTACCTCTACTGCTGCAGCTCCTCTTTCCTGGAGCGCTTGGTGTGCTATCACTGCTGCTTGCACACGTTCCACAATGTCTGCTGAAGTTTTGGGGCCAAAGTGTGCCAGCCTTATTTGAACTGCCCGGTTAAACTGTAATATTTTATTTAGTTTTGTAAAATGCTTCCAAAATTAAACAGAATAACTAAATAAATAACAAAATAACAATAATAAACAATCAACTGAAATAATACCCAATTCAAACATAATACCAAATGAAACATAAATACCCCAAAATTAAACATAAATACCGAAATAAAAACTCAGGAAGGGGCACTAGTAGGGGAGTAAACTTATACCAAATTAAATAACTGGGAATAACAGGGAGAGGGATTAACAGAAAAGGGGGGGGGAACTAAATCATAAGGGGATAAATTAAAAGGCGGGGGGCTCCATTACTTCATGGAGCCTTGGGGAGGGAGAAAAAAGGCTGAAATGCTCCTGAAGGAGCTCTTACATAACAAGGGGGGGACAAGGGGGGACCCAATTGACCTCGAGTCCACAGCCAGCTAAACACAAACATAAACCAAGCGTGAAATAAAATACACACATAAACATAAACAAACCCATTACCCACATGGAGTCCTTTTCTCAGTTCATAAAACCCACCAACCACATGGAGTCCATCCCTCCGTCCATCAACACCAACCCACCACCTACACTTTAAACCCAAACTTTAAACCCAAACCCACCACCCAAATGGAGTCCATTTTCAATTCATAAAAGTGGAGTCCTTTTCTCAGTTCATCACATCCAAACCCACCACCCACATGAAATCTAAATTTTGTCCATAGACCCACCACCCACATGAAATCCAGTTTGTACACCACCCTCAAGGAGTCCATCCCTCCGTCCATAAAGAAACCCAGTGGTTTTTTTTTTGGTTTTTTTTCCCCACCCAAAGTAAATTTTTTTTTGTCCATACACCAGAAACCCACCCTAACCCAAACAATACCAAAAATAACCTGTGCATAACCATAACCATAACCTAACTACACTGCACTACCTAGACGCAGAGGAAGGTACTCGTCTGCTAAAGGTGGCAGCCTTCCATGAAAAGAAAAACCAGTTCAAAATCTACGGGGGAAAGGTGAAGACAGATTTGGAATTCCCTTAACCAAGACAAGGGCGCCCATGGAGCGGTTCAAGGCGGGTGGACCTTGAGATTTCGCCACAAACGCTGCCAAATGGTGGGATCCATAGAGGCCCTTTCGGTGGTATAGATCCCACGAACCGCCCTCAGAATGTCTGCTACCACCACCTGACAGGAAAGGTCTTTACGTTGAAGGGAAACCTGACACCTTGCCATCCAAGTGAAATACTTAACCACTGAACTGACTACATAAAGAGTGCCCAAATCAAAAGCCCTCCCCCTTGAGTTGGACGTCCCGTACGCCCACTCCGCATAAGTCCAGCGGGATAAGCAGGGGATGCCTAAGGCGGCTGAGACCTCTTTGTAGACCTGTACGTTAAAGGGGCACTCGAGGAGGAAGTGGTCCATGGACTCCACTTCCCCGGAACATTCCACCCGAGGACAACCACGATCCGTTATGTTCCTGTACTTCAAGTTCCCTCGAACGTAAAGTCTACCGTGGAAGGAGAGAAACGCCACGTCTCGGTATTTCTCCGGAAGGCGCCTGGAGTTGATGTTTTTCAACCCCGAGGCGAGAGTACTTGGCGGGCAGTCCTTCAAAGCAAGCTGAATGCCAAAGTGGGTGGCCAGGACCCTCCCGTCGAGAAGCTTCTTGGGAGTGTCCCGAACCTCCTCCACCGTGACGTTCCACCTGCGCAGAATTCCCACTCCCTCGATGACCGAAGACGGAAGATAGCTAGAATGCCGAACTCTCATGCTCTTCACCCTCCCACCCTGAAACCAGTCCACCAGGAAAGGTGTGACCCACTCCCTGAATATACATACCCAGCCAGGCTTCAGGAGAGTTGTTAGTTAAAAAGACGATGGGGTTGACCATGGCCAGACCCCCGTCCTTTCTGGCCAGGTAAGTGACCTCTCTTTTGATGAGGTTCAGCCTGTTCCCCCACAACATGCGGAAGAACAGCGCAAACATCCGAGCGTGGAGGGACATGGGCAAAAGGAAGATGTTACTGACGTAGCCGAATACGGTCAGAACATAGGTTTTGATTAGGTTCACCCGTTCTCTGAACGTCAGTTTCCACCTGTGGCTCTCCTCCACCTTGCTAGAAGCTATGGCAAGCCGTTCGGTCCAGTTCCTGAGAGCCAGATCCCCTGGTCCGAACACCACCCCCAAGATCTTAATTTCAGGCTGGGCCCTCGGGAAACCGCCTGGAAGAGGGAACTGGTCCCCCTCCTTCCCGCACCAGAAAACTACGCTCTTGTCCCTGTTGACACGAGAGGCTGAAGCGGCAGAATACGCTAGGATTAAATCATCCACCTCCGTGGCCTCCCGAGTATTGGAGACCACTATGGAGATGTCATCAGCGTAGGCAACAACCCGTAAAGGCCTCTCCGGAGCCCTGGCCACTCCCTGTAACATGCCTGCCTCGACCCTTCGGATGAAGGGATCGACTGCAAACACGTACAAGAGTGGGCTGAGAGGACAGCCTTGCCTGACCCCGGATCGGATCCTAAACGTCCTGCCCCTCCACCCGTTCACAAGAGCGAAGCTTTCGGCCCCTCTGTACAAGGTGATTATCCAATTGACGAATTTTCCCGGCAAGCCATACTTCCGCAAGACTGACCACAGATAACGGTGATCTACTTGATCAAAAGCTTTGGACTGATCAAGTGCCAGAAGGTATATCCCCCTTTCTCCGTCCCTGCACTTCTCGAGGGCTTCCCTGACTTCGAAAACGGCATCAAAGACAGTTCTGCCCTCGATTGAACAGTACTGGGAGGTGTATAGGACACGCCTCGCTAGGCCCTGTACTCGTTTCATCAAAATCTTTGCCAGGACCTTCCTGTCGACATTTAACAGGGATATGGGGCGCCAGTTCCCCACATCCGCTGTGTCGATCACGTTCGGCTTGGACAGCAAGATCAGGGCAGAAGTCCTCATCGAGGGTGGCAATAATCCTTGAGCCAAGCTCTCATTAAACACCTCGGTCAGATGAGGGGCCAAGAGGTCGCAGAACTGTTGGTAAAACTCGGCCATCAGACCATCAGGACCTAGCGACTTACACTTGTTCTGCTGTTGGATACTCTCTGTGACCTCTTCTATGGTGATCTCGCTGACCAACTCGTCAAAAGAGAGGTCGCTATGCTCAGGGAGCGTGAGCTCGCTCAAGAAGTCATCCACCCTTCTCCCGTGGGAGGTTCCCTCCTCGCTACATTGGGGGCTGCCCTTTCCGAGGAGCTCAATATAGTAGTCGCGGACCACCTTCAGAATCCCGCGAGGAGACTCCTCTAGGGTCCCGTCGGTGCCCCGCAGACTAGGGATGGACTTGGTACCTTCCTTCCGCTTGCAGCTAAGATAAGGATCGGGCGAGCGGTATGACCCATGATCCCTCTCTTTTACAAGGGAGGCGTACCTGTCATACTGATAACTCCTCATCAGGTTTTTAACTGCCGCAATGTCCTCGGGGTCACCTCCCTGCGAGATCAGGATGTCTAACCTCCCAAGCAAGCCCAGATACATCTTGTACCTGGAGGACTGCATGTTCCGGGCGAGATTGTGAAACAGCCGTTGAGTTCTGGCCTTCACCATCTCCCACCACTCAGACTTCGTTTGGCCTAAGTCGGCCAATGTCATCTGATCGTGAAAGAATTCCATGAAGGCTTGCTGAACCCTCTGTTCCACCAGGAGGTCTGAATTTAGCCGCCAGATCCCTCTACCCTTAGGTGGGGTACTATAGACGTTCAACTCGCAAGACAAAATGTGATGGTCGGAGAACTCCACCGGTGTAAGCATGGGTGCCGCCATCGGGAAATTCTCCTTAAAGAAAAACCTATCTATCCTACTCTGACAGCTATCTCTGTGATAAGTGTACCCACCCGTGGGATTGGGAGTGTGATGAAGGTACACATCGACCAATCCAGCCTGACTAACCATCTTATTTAAAAAATAGGAGTCATACCCCAGCCTCTGAGTAGCGTCTCTCCTGTCTTGAGGCCTAGTTATGGTGTTAAAGTCACCGCCAAACAGGATTTGCTGGGATGTATAAAGGTAAGGCTCTATCTCAATAAACAGGCGCTTCCTCTCCCACTTAGATTGGGGGCCATAGATATTAATTATCCTGAAAGGTTGCCTGCCCATTGAGACATCTAAAACCACACACTGTCCTTTTTGCAACTCAATAACCCTGTTGATGCTAACATCAACGTCCTTAAATAGGATGGCGATTCCCCCATATCTCTCTGTGGCTAGAGAGAAGTAGGAGGGCCCCCATCTCCAGTCCTGCTTTGCAGCGTGCAGGGCCGCGAGGGTTTCCAGCCGGGTCTCCTGTACCAAGATGACATTGTACGGAGCCCGGCTGAGGTGGTCGTAAACCAAAAAGCGGGCCCTGCTGGACTTAATGCTGTTTACATTCACCGTAGCCACAGAGAGTACAGGAAAAGTCGCCATAAGGGCATTAAGTATAAGGAGACTTTCCCTTCCTCCTGCGGTACCCCTCCTCCTCCGTGTCGGAACTGAGGAACCTCTTCACTGAGACTCCGGGATACAGTGGCCCGTCGTCTCTCAGAAGCACCTCCTGTCCCACCTCAACCCCTGCCACCACCTCGGGGAGGTTCGCCATCTCCTCCTCGTACTCACAGTCGGCCCAGCTGGAGGACAGTGCCTCGTACCTGTTAGATACGGGCACCGGGGCCTCCTGCAAGCCCGAAGAGGAGGATGACGCCTGTGCCACACCACCCTAATAAGTGGCGTCTCCCCCTTTCGGGGGTTTCGCCGCAGGGGGTATGGCGATCTTCCGGGGTGAGGGCAGCGTCGAGGTCTTGGAGGGGGGGGGGTTTCTTACCTTTCACCGTGCTCCACTCTAGGGACTGTGCATCTAAGGGACGTGCATCTGGGGATTTTTCAGTGGGGGTAACCTTCACCGTGGAGAATTTAGGAGGGGGGGCATAGGGGGAGGGGGTCTAGGGGGAGCCATAATGGCTGTGGAGGTAGTGCGTTCTCTACATACACTTTTCGTGAGGGGACGTGAACTTGTGGCCTTCCCAGGGTCCTGAGATGTTACAGAGACCGAGGGGAGGATGGGTTGTTGCTGGGGCAGGGAAACCCTTGTGCCAGAGATGGGCCTTGTAGATGATGATGCTACCTGAACCCCTAACCCAGCAGAGTCCATCTCCACCGGCTCCTGACTCCAGATGGACTCTACATTGTGCTGGGCTTCGGGGCAGGTGCGGTACGTGTGACCCATCTCTGAACACAGATGACACCGGATCTCCCTGCAACTGTCCCGGAGGTGCCCCACAGCGCCGCACATAGTGCATTTGAGGACCGTACAGGCATTGCTGTAATGCCTGTACGATCCGCACTTGTGACATACCCTGGGCTGACCAGGGTAAAAACAGGATACCCGGTCAGCCCCGATGAAAAAACTATTAGGCATATGCTGTGTGACACCTCGAATCTCCCGCAGCAACACTGAAACAGTCCATCCGCCTGTCCAAATCCCATCCTCATCTAAGATCTTAACAGGGGGGATTTAACATCCCCAAACCTCTTAGTCCAAACAAGGATGTCTGCTATGGGGATGGATTCATTTCTCACCAGGAAAGTGACCTTCTTAAGACCCTGGCGAGAAATGGCCACAGCGGTGAATCCTGCCCACTTTGTACCCTGTGCAGACCTGGCCGCTTCCCACCCAGCCCAAAAGCGATCCAGGAGCTGCGACGTCATAAAGGAGACGCCGAACTCCCGGGTGCCCGAGGCATGGATGAGCGCGTACAGGTCCACGGGCGCAAATCCCATATCCTTTAGCCGGGTCACCAGCCACCGTCTGTCAGGCACCTAGGTCTCACCCCCACTGATGAGCCGTACCACGTTCCTCCTGTTCCCAAAGGAAACCTGAGGATGCGTAGCAGGCCCGTCCGCAGAGAGGCGAGGTGGCCCAGATGCCCAAGCATTGGGCGCACCGGGACCCGCCATCTGGGAATGATTCGGACGGACTCCCCTCGCTGAACCAGAGGCCTCGGTCACACCAGAACCCTGGGTGACAACCTGGGAGTGCCTAAGGGGAACCCGTGTACCTGCTTGTGCGTCTAAACTATTTATAACCGCTGCACCCTTTGTCAGGGTGCCTGTGCCCGTGCTCGTGCCCGCCACCTGTGTACCAACTAACTCCAGTGAACCAGGGGCAGGGGCAACATAACCTGAGGCGGGGGCAACATAACCAGGGGCAGGGGAAACAGTACCAGGGGCAGGGGCAATAGTACCGGGGGCGGGGGCAACATAACCGGGGGCAACATAACCAGAGGCAGGGGCAACAACACCAGGGGCAGGGGCAACAACACCAGGAGCAATAGTACCGGGGGCAGGGGCAACAACACCAGGGGAAGGGGCAGGGGCAACATCATTAATACAAACAGGCTGGCTGTGGACCTTTTTACTAAGGCCAATAGGTCCCATCATTACATTTACAGTTACATCCATACTCCCATCCTCTTCAGCCATCCCTAAACCACCAGTGGAGTCAAACACAATGTTAGTCATACTTTTCTTACCTCCACTGGCGGTTTCCTCAGTATGGACTGCTGGCTGAGGATGATGGGAGTCCCCTGCAGTCCTGTCTTCCATAGCG
>OW240914.1:356690813-356777706 GCA_933207985.1 Pelobates cultripes
TATAACTGTGAGTTGTACGTTATTTTTATTGTTTGCCTTGTCATTTGTTTTATAATTTGAGTTAGAATCCTCCAAGGGCAGATCTCCTGATCTGTGTTTAGAAGACAAAACTGGGAAAATTCCACTGCAGCGGTCATAAGTGTTTTAAATACACTGGTTTTGTACAGTTTGTCTTGTGTAAGGAAGTAATTAACCCTTACAAGTTTTAAGATGGGTAGCTCTGAAAGCACCCAAGGGGGATTTACGGCTTTGACTATTGTCAAGCATCACAAAGGACAAGGAGCAATTAAGAATGTTAAGAGGTTACTTAAGAAAGCTGGCATGCCCTCAGAAGGCACTCTAGACCCACATATATGGAGTGAATTTATGGCAAATTACAGAGGTTAGTTAGAAGATAATGACTTAGTAGAAGTCGCACAAAAATGGCATGATACTGCTGTTGAATTAACTAAATGTGGTTGAAGAGAAACCACCAGGAAAGGTGTACCCTATTATTTTGGACCACTAGGGTCCCAGAGTAGGCAAGATCCTGGGAAAAATCTTGTAAACCCACCCCTTTACTAGGATACTGCAGGGACTCCTTTGGTCCCTAAAGGCCAGGCGATTTCCCTTTTACGGAGATCAAAACCTCTCTTTCCAGTAATATTACACAGTGTGGACTTCATATGGTGTCCCAGTAAGACCTATGGGTTCATTAGAGCAGGAAGGTAGTCCAGACTTAAAGGAACCCCTAGTTGCCCCCATAGACACCTCAGTGGGGCCATTAGCTCCACAATTTTCTACTCCCATGATACCCAAAGTTGAGAGAGTTGAGAACAGACAGCCGAGTGCAGGTATCCAATACTGGGAAGAATATAAGCCCTGGACACCCAGTGAACAACTGGCAATAATACAGTAGTGGCAGATGTTGAAAAGGCCCCCTTAGCTCTGGTCCATTCTTTATCCACAATTCAAGCTACTTACCAGTGTACTTGGATGGATTTAAAACAGATTGTGGCACTAAAAGCTGGCCCCATTTGGAATAATTGCTAAATATACAGATGCCCATGAAGATAACCTCAGAAAAAGCAACATGCAAACAGATGAATGGTTTAGAACCAAGTCTGCATCTGGTCACTGCAATTAGATAATGGGCTAAGGTAAAGACAGAGGAACTAGCCCATAAATTAGGAGATATACTACAAGGGAAAGATGAATCTGTAGAAACATTCTTCACCAGACTACAGATGGCTTTGGAGGCATTGTGTTACACTGATGTTGTAACCACTTCGACCAGACTGCTTATTAACTGCTTCATGGATGGTATCCACATACCCATAAGGACTTGTCTCCAAAATGCTAGACCTGAGTGGAGAAGTTTAACCTATGGTGATCTGGTGAAGGTGGCTAGGGGAGTGGAAGCTAATCTAAATACTAGAAAGAGGAGCACACCTCTAATGGCTGTAACTGTCCCTAGAGCTGGTGGAGACAGAAGGCAGGTAGACTGCTGGAATGGTGGCAGGAAAGGACACATTAAACGTAACTGCAAGTGTCCTCCTAAAAATAGAAAACCCCAGGATTCTAATGATAACTCCCATGACAGCCAACCACCTCCACCACCTCCCCCCCTCCCCCCAATAGGAAATTGGCAAACCAGTGTCCCTACATATTATAAATATCCCTGACTCTGCAGGACCCTCACCCATTATCAATGTTACACTGCCCAGGGACCGAATAGTCCCTTTCCTGTTGGACACTGGCGCTGCTAAATCAATGTTACAGGACAAATATGTGTTCCCATATGATAAATCTAATGATGTATTATCATGTGTAGGGGTAGTATCGAAAATGACATTCCCCTTACCCACAAGCTGAAATTCAAAGAACATGACTCTACTGCCCTTGTAACAAGGCTACTTGTCAGCCCTCATGCCCCTGCTAACCTACTAGTCAGTGATATACTGTCTGCTCTTATCGTGCAAATATCCAGTATAGCCCCACTGGAAAAGTAACATTGTCTGTGCCTTTGGAGGACAAACAAATGATATCTCTTTCAAATGTTCTGGCAACTCTCACTATGCCCAGCCATATGTCAGTCCCTGATTCCTTATGGGCTACAGGGAAGACAGATAGAGGCAGACTCTCTGTGCCCCCAGTCAAAGTGAATCTCCTGCCCGGAGCCAAACCTCCCTATCAAAAACAATACCCCCTAAGCCCAGCACAGGAAGATGCTATTTCGCAATCTGTGCAAGAGTTTCTGCAGGCAGGGGTAGTTGTCCAGACCACCTCCCCTTGTAACACACCATTGTACCCAATTAAAAAAAGCAAGAGAAAGGGAAACCTGTGGTCTACCGTATGGTACATGATTTGAGGGCAATTAATGCTGTAACTGAACTCATTGCCCCTAATGTTCCCAACCCACACACCTTGTTGGCACAAATACCACCTTCCTCTAAGGTATTTACTGTTATTGACTTGGAAAATGCATTTTTCAGTGTCCCCCCGGCTCCCGACAGTCAGTTTTTATTTGCATTTACACATAAACACAAGCAGTACACTTGGACAGTATTGCCACAGGGTGCACAAAACTCACCCACTATGTACAGCATGGCTATGGCACAGATTCTTGAAGAATGGCAAAGGCCAAATAACGTAATTTTATTGCAGTGTATCGATGACCTACTCCTATATTGTGATAATATGGAATCTTGTATTGTAAACACTCGTTCCTTGCTGAAATTCCTAGAAAAAGCAGGCTGTAAAGCGACAAAAACGAAACTGCAAGCATGTGTAGAGAAAGTTATTTTCCTAGGACATTGCATTTCACAGGGCATAAAACATCTCACGGAAAGTAGAAAAACTGCAGTTCAAAATATTAGACCCCCCCGCAGTTTAGCCCAGGTTCGTACTTTCCTCGGTTTGATTTCTTACTGCCCCCCTTGGCTGCGTTCTGTAGCTATCTACATGCAACCACTGTATTATTGTCTTGCCAACGAAAACAAACCATTTAAATTAACCCATGCGGCAGAAAATGCCTTCTATACCCTTAAGGTACTGGTAACGTCAGCTCCAGCACTGGGTCTCCCAGATTACGGAAATAATTTTAACCTGTTCTGTACTGAGCAATCAGGTTATGCTACATCTGTCCTTACACAGGATCATGGTGGTAAACAAAGATCAATAGCATACTACTCCGCCAGATTGGACCCTGTTGCCAGGGGTGCCCCCTCATGTGTTAGGGCAGTGGCGGCGGTTACTGCCCTCCTGGACAAAGCCACTGACATTGTCTTAGATAACCCGGTGACCATTTACACACCGCATGATATGGTCACCGTGCTATCTAAGACAATATCAGTGGCATATTTAAGGTATATTTAAACACGTCACACTCCAACTGAGCTGGTACACTGCTAGTCTATGCAGTATTCCCACCTGATTCGGCCAATCCAGAAAACTAGAAACACTAAAATATGTTTTAAAAATTCCAGACGGTTGATGTGGCATTTCACCGGATTCAGTAACTCTGGAGATTTGTGCTATGTCACATGATTCTGTATGTTCCGTGTCCGGTACCAGCTAAATTCTATAGATATCTGGAATTGGGTAAAATATCGGCAGACACTCTGAATTCTGTGTACAAAACGCCCAAGTCAGCCTGGACACCAGTATGAAGCCCTTCCCAGCAGTGAGGTTGAGAGACATAGGGAGTAGGGGGGTGAATTGGGCTCGGCATGGGATCACAGGTTTATTTACTATTTTCTTCTTTCTCCATAGAGGAGGCTGGTGCCAGCATCACGTCATTAACTTGCATTATTGTTTTATTCATATTTTCATGTTACAATCGTGGCGGACCACCACTGTATTGCACCCAGAAATTCCCTTTCCCTCAGTGTTATAGCTCCTCCGAGTAGTAGTGTAGTGATCACACCCGTTATAGCTTCCTCCTCCCTCACCCCACCCATACATTAGTTGAGACTTAATGTTGGGAGATCTAATTTTATTGTTACAACCACGGTCATTTATACACAGCCCCCCAGTATGGGATACCTATTCAACAGGAAATAATCCCACCCTAGTGCCTCTGTATCTGGGAGATAATTGTGTTTCCACTTGCTAAACCAATTATCTCCCGGACCTAGTGTTTACAACATAAAATATCCCCAAAAACCCACAGAAACCCCACATATCATTCAACCTCAGATAGCTCTGATCAGAGCGCCCAAGTTGGCAAAATAGCACTCGGATCCATGCAGAATTGGAGAATCGCCCCTGGGGTAAAGTTTTGACCAGCCGCTAGTACGGTCCATGCCCAGAAGAGTTCCATGATGAATAGGGCTTTGGCTGATCAAATGACGGGAACTTCTGTGGACAAAAAAACATTGTTCCATTTAGTTCCTTGTACCTCCCCTCTAAAAAGCACTATCCTGGCTGGTCAGAAAGTGGGAGAAAAGCGAGGTAGAAGTTGGCCATAAAATGGGATTAGCAGTGGCTAGGCCAGAGTTCCAGAAGAGTTGTAGGTAAGTCCCACTATAGTCCTCACCGCTCACTGGACTCCTTGTCTGGCCAGGGACAGAGGAGATCCCGGATGATTGGCTTGGAGGGGAAGGTGTTGGGAGCCAGAGGCAGTGAAAACATAGGACATACATAGTGTGACTGGGGTAGTTTGGGACACAATTATAGTAAATGGCTATAATAATGTTCCCTTAAGCTGGTATTCTGCAATAATGGAGAGGTAATAACACTCTGATGATTAAATAAACTGGGTAAACTAAATAAGAATGTTATTTTGTTAAAACAGAAAGATAACAGAAACACATTATGTGCTAATCAGACAGCCTTGAATAGCTATACATGGAGCAGAAGCCATTTATAACAGCCAGCCTCCAGTAAATGGCGAATTGTAAGGTGAGCGGGATAATTTTCTAACTTTTGGAAAATGTCAGCTGTCCATTGCCTGCAATTCACTGTTTAGCAAACTAACAAAAGCACAACAGCAATTGCTAATAGAAAAGACAACCTAACATCATCAGATCTGGGAATAGTGAACCTAACATCATCAGGACTGGGCATAGGCTATAGTGAACCGAACACCATCTGATCTGGGAATAGTGAACCTAACATCATCAGGTCTGGGCATAGGCTATAGTGAACTGAACACCATCAGATCTGGGAATAGTGAACCTAACATCATCAGGTCTGGGCATAGGCTATAGTGAACCGAACACCATCAGATCTGGGAATAGTGAACCTAACATCATCAGGACTGGGCATAGGCTATAGTGAAACGGACACCATCAGATCTGGGAATAGTGAACCTAACATCATCAGGTCTGGGCATAGGCTATAGTGAACCGAACACCATCTGATCTGGGAATAGTGAACCTAACATCATCAGGTCTGGGCATAGACTATAGTGAACTGAACACCATCAGATCTGGGAATAGTGAACCTAATATCATCAGGTCTGGGCATAGGCTATAGTGAACCGAACACCATCAGATCTGGGAATAGGCTATAATGAATATAACGCCATCAGATCTGGGCATAGGCTAAAGTGAATCGAACACCATCAGATCTGGGAATAGGCTATAGTGAATATAACACCATCAGATCTGGGCATAGGCTATAGTGAACCTAACACCATCAGATCTGAGAATAGGCTATAGTGAACCAAACACCATCAGATCTGGGAATAGGCGATAGTGAACCGAACACCATCAGATCTGGGAATAGGCTATAGTGAACATAACACCATCAGATGTGGGCATAGGCTATGGTGAACCGAACACCATCAGATCTGGGAATAGGCTATAGTGAACATAACACCATCAGATGTGGGCATAGGCTATGGTGAACCGAACACCATCAGATGTGGGCATAGGCTATAGTGAATATAACACCATCAGATCTGGGAACAGGCTATAGTGACCCGAACACCATCAAATCTGTGAATAGGCTATAGTGAATATAACACCATCAGATCTGGGAATAGGCTATAGTGAACCGAACACCATCAGATCTGGGAACAGGCTATAGTGAACCGAACACCATCAAATCTGGGAATAGGGTATAGTGAACATAACACCATCAGATCTGGGAACAGGCTATAGTGAACTGAACACCATCAGATCTGGGAATAGGCTTTAGAGAACCTAACACCATCAGACTTGGGAAAAGGCTATAGTGAACCTAACACCATCAGACTTGGGAAAAGGCTTTAGTGAACCAAACACCATCAGATTTGGGAATAGGCTATAGTGAACCTAACACCATGGCTACACAGATATCTCAATAGCTGGTGGCTACATATGTCTCAATAGCTGGTGGCTACATAGATGTCTCAATAGTTGGTGGCTATGTAGATCTCTCAAAAGCTGGTGGCTATATAGATGTCTCATTAGCTGCTGGCTATATAAATGTCTCAATAGCTGGTGGCTATGTAGATGTCCCAATAGCTGGTGGCTATGTAGATGTCTCAATCATAATATTGCTCCTGGTCATGTTAGTGGTTGGTGTAGTCTGAACTTTCAGTCCTCTAGGGATTAGATCCTGTTTTAGATAATTTTGCAACAACGAAATCTGAAAACAAATCCTGAGCTGCTGCTTATACAACTCTGTTAAATTCCTAATCCCAATGTTAAATTGTAATCTGAGAGGCCCTCTGTTGTTTTTGTCCGAGAAGACAGTTTCAGCATCTTTGCTCCCGAACAGAGACCACCCAGATACCTAATTTAGAATAGTAGTATAGAACGTTGACACCTCGTAACAAGGTGTGAAAATCACAAACAGCAAGAGAAACAAGTGGCGCGAGCTTCCCCTGGTTGGCTGCCGGTTCGTATAACCGACCGCCAACCAGGGACAGCATTCGTATCCCGAACGAGCGTGCTCGCACTGTTTTAGGTTCCCATGCTGGGGATCACCCTACCTGCTCCTAACGGAGCTATAATCACTGGTCACCTTTTCCCCTGCCCGGGAGCTACGATGCTGGGCTCGTAGCTGCCCAAGCGAGCGCTATCTCCGGTGCTACCTGAGGGGAGGTAGCCCCCGGAGAGGCGCGAACCCCAGCGGCATCCCTGCAGCTGTTAATCTGCTACACAGGGGTCCCGCAGGCCGCATGGAAGTCTGTGTTGACCAATGGAGAATGGGCGCTGATTTGTCGCTGTGGGCGCAGGTGACCAATCAGAGAAGGCGTGCCCTTTCAAACTGGGTTTTGCGCCCTTTCTCCTGATAGGGTGGCGAAACCCCTCTACTCCCCGAGCGCTGATTGGTGTAATTGAGTTTCACGCCCTTTCGCCTGATTGTGCGGCGAAACTCCTCTCCCCCCTGTGAGCTGATTAGCGTGTTTTGGTTTTGTGCCTTGCGGCTGATTGGTTGGTTAAGCGCGAAGTTTGAATTTGCCGGACTAAACTAAGCAACTTCATGGAACTAATTTCGGGGATGTACAGAGCCTCGTGCCCCAGACTTTAGACAATGATTTCTCAGGGCTCTGTACATCCGATCGCCCCGTTTTTTGCAGAGATCCCAGATGGGACCTGGGGCTATCTAGTGATGTAGAGTTTATCTGTGTGATCCCGTCTTTTCCCGGGGTAGAGAGCCACAAAAGGTTACCCCCCATTTGGAATATGTTTTAATGTGTGTCCCTGTGTACTGCTGGTATCTCCCAGAGCGGTAGATGGCTATCGGTAACCCAACCCCCTCCTGCCTGGGATTGTGTTGGACTGAATGGAGACACACTGCGGGGGTCTGTGCATAAAAGCTGTGTGTTCCAAATAAAGATTGTCAGAGTTTGTACCTCCAGAACTGTGTCTCGTCTGGTTACTGGAAGATTTAACCCCTGTGTCTGCTGTTCCAGCTTGCAGGGGATGCTGCAGGGAAAGTACTTGTAAGGACTAAAAGAGCAAGTTCCACCATCGGTTTCCCCTGGACCAGCTCGGAAGCAAACCCTCTGGCGGAGTTACCCAACCGGGGTACAGGGAGCTCTGCTACACATACTAGTTTTAAAGACATAGAAAAAATAAGTCTCACTGAAGCACACAAGTATGTGCATTAGTGAATCTCCTAGAACCAATATTGTCCAGCGAGGACCCAATCAGGCAATCTATAAGATCAAGTGGGGACACCAAACAATCTATAACATCACGTGAGGATGCCATCAAACAATTTATAACATTATGTGAGGACGCCATCAAACAATCTAGAACACCCAGTGAGGACACCATCAATCTAGAACACCCAGTGAGGACGCCATCAGACAATCTATAACATCCAGTGAGGACACCATCAATCTAGAACATCCAGTGAGTTCGTCATCAGACAATCTATAACATCCAGTGAGGACACCATCAAAGAATCTATAACATCCAGTGAGTACGTCATCAGACAATCTAGAACACCCAGTGAGGACGCCATCAAACAATCTAGAACACCCGGTGAGGACGCCATCAAACAATCTAGAACACCCTGTGAGGACGCCATCAAACAATCTAGAACACCCAGTGAGGACGCCATCAATCTAGAACACCCAGTGAGGACGCCATCAATCTATAACATCCAGTGAGGACACCATCAGTCTATAACATCCAGTGAGGACACCATCAAACAATCTAGAACATCCAGTGAGGACACCATCAGTCTATAACATCCAGTGAGGACACCATCAGAGAATCTATAACATCCAGTGAGGACACCATCAGACAATCTATAACATCCAGTGAGGACACCATCAGATAATATAGAACACCCAGTGAGGACGTCATCAGACAATTAAGAGCATCCAGTGAGGACGCCATCAAACAATCTAGAACATCCAGTGAATACGTCATCAGACAATCTATAACATCCAGTGAGGACACCATCAAACAATCTAGAACATCCAGTGAGGACGCCATCAAACAAGCTAGAACACCCAGTAAGGACGCCATCAATCTAGAACACCCAGTGAGGGCACATCAAACAATCTAGAACACCCAATGAGGACGTCATCAGACAATCTATAACATCCAGTGAGGACACCATCAGATAATCTAGAACACCCAGTGAGGACATCATCAGACAATTAAGAACATCCAGTGAGGACGCCATCAAACAAGCTAGAACACCCAGTGAGGATGTCATCAATCTAGAACACCCAGTAAGGACACCATCAAAAATTTAGAACACCCAGTGAGGACGCCGTCAAACAATCTAGAACATCCAGTGAGGACGCCATCAAACAAGCTAGAACACCCAGTGAGGACGCCATCAATCTATAACATCCAGTGAGGACACCATGAAACAATCTAGAACACCCAGTGAGGACGTCATCAGACAATCTATAACATCCAGTGAGGACACCATCAGATAATCTAGAACACCCAGTGAGGACGTCATCAGACAATTAAGAACATCCAGTGAGGACGCCATCAAACAGTCTATAACATCTAGTGAGTACGTCATCAGACAATCTATAACATCCAGTGAGGACACCATCAAACAATCTAGAACACCCAGTGAGGACGTAATCAGACAATTAAGAACATCCAGTGAGGACACCAATCTAACAATCTAGAACATCCAGTGAGGACGCTATCAAACAATCTATAACATCCAGTGAGGACGCCATCAAACAATCTAGAACATCTAGTGAGTACGTCATCAGACAATCTATAACACCCAGTCAGGACGTCATCAGACAATCTATAACATCCAGTGAGGACACCATCAGATAATCTAGAACACCCAGTGAGGACGTCATCAGACAATTAAGAACATCCAGTGAGGACACCATCAAACAGTCTATAACATCTAGTGAGTACGTCATCAGACAATCTATAACATCCAGTGAGGACACCATCAAACAAGTGATGACGCCATGAAACAATCTAGACCACTGTTTTCCAAACCAGTCTCAAGACCCACCAAGAGTCCAGGTTTTGTCAGTATCTCCATTAGAATAAGAAGGGAAATGCATAAATCCTGGATTGTTGGTGGGCCATGGTTTGGCAACCAATGATCTAGAACATAAAGTGACACCGTGAGCCACTGGATTTTATGCTGGAAGTGAGCAAATCTGACATTTTATTTTACAATACCAAGAAAACTGTACTCAGAACGTCAGAGAGAGCGAGAGATGAAGTGAGAGAGTGAGACAGACCGTGAGGGAAAGAGAACGACAGAAGTCGAAAGAGACTGCATTGCACCCATTGACACAGAGCTGTTGGAGATTATGTAAGCAATAATTCTACCAATAGAATGTAGATATTTCAGTTAGATTTATCAGTATATAGAGATATTTCTCAGCTATCCAAAGGCCATTAGTTATTTATTAATCTGCCTTTCAATAATCAATAATTAATATGTAACTATATTCTGTACAATGAATAAGATTTGCAATGTCTTACAGTTTTAGTGTAAAATCTCAAACAAAACACAAAACTAAAAGTGCAAGATTTGCGCTTGCTTCAATAGTTACATAATTATTAATGTTACCAATATTAATAACAAACTTTTAAAACACACTGTGTTTCTTAAACCACAAATACAATTACAAAATATTTTCCAGAAAAAAGGTGGCGTGCAGTAAATGTGCCAATTCAGTAATTCACACAATGACCTTTTAAAGGGATAGCACATCACATTACAGTACATAAAAAAGGTTCTTTACAAAATGTTCAAAGTGCCGCAATGTGCTGGCTCTGGTGTGTATTTGCGGGGCGCTACCTCCCCCTCCATATTATATACTGTTAATATTCCACAGTGCAGCATGACAAATTGGAACAATCCACTTTATTAAAATCATAGAACTAACTAAAATACAATAAATCAATAATTTCACCTTAATAATATTGGATTCCTCAGTCAGTTTCCATATTCTCTGTTGTCTCACATAAAGGGACACTATAGTCACCTGAACAACTTCAGCTTAATGAGGTTGTTCGGGTGAGAACTATAGCTCCCTGCAGCCTTTCTCATGTAAACACATTTTCTAAGAAAATACAGTGTTTACATTGAAAGCTAGGAACACCTCCAGTTGCAGTCACTCAGAGTGAACCAGAGGGACTTCGGAGTTGATGGAGGCATAATATGACTCCATCCACTCAGATCTGCTGTGCACGAGCATCCTGTGATTCAATTCATCTCTATGAGGAGATGCTGATTGGCCAGGGGTGTGTTTGACTCATGCTGGCTCTGCCCCTGATCTGCCTCCTTGTCAGTCTCAGCCAATCCTATGGGGAAGCATTGTGATTGGATCAGGCTATCACATGTCAGCAGACTGCTTGTTTTTCCTGAGTCTAACAGCATGCAGATTTACAGCTTCTGGCTTTAATACAGTAAGATTTTTACTATATTTATGGAGGCATGAAGGGCCCAGTGGGCTAGATGGTCATGTTAACACTATAGGGTCAGGAATACATGTAATTGCACTGGTGACTATAGTGTCCCTTTAAATACAGCCTCTACCGTTCATCCTATTCCGCAAATTCTAGCTTGTATATATAAACGTATCAATTTTCGCAGATCCCTCAACTATTTTCAGGACTTTCCCAGTGTGGTTTCCTTTGCAACTTTTCACCATTACTCATGCCCAGTTTCTGTTTGCCAGTGAGTTTCAAGATACTTTCCATGCCTCATTTTAATAACGTCCAAACCTCGTTTTAATACCATCCAAACCTCGTTAATGTCCAATCCTCATTTTAATAACGTCTAAACCTCGTTAATGTCCAAGCCTAATTTTAATAACGTCCAAACCTCATTTTAATACTATCCAAGGCTCATTTTAATAACGTTCAAACCTTGTGCTAATACTTTCCAAGCCTTGTTAATGTCCAAGCCTCATTTTAGTAAGTCCAAACCTCGTTTTAATACCATCCTAGCCTCGTCAATGTCCATACCTCATTTTAATAATGTAAAAACCTCTTATTAATAACATCCAAACCTTGTTTTAATACCATCCAAGTCTCGTCAATGTCCATACCTCATTTTAATAACGTTCAAAGCTCGTTTTAATACCATCCAAGCCTCGTCAATGCCCAAGCCTCATTTTAATAACATCCAAACCTCGTTAATGTCCAAGCCTCATTTTAATAACATCTGTGACGAGACCAATCTCACCACTGTGCATTGGAGAAGCCTGGTTGCTCGCCTGTTGCCTTTGGATTATGGCCCCATGTTGAAACGCTTGATTTTCCCCTGCAAAGACACGAAAGCCGGGTCATTTGGTGCTTGCCCTGTTTGAGCGGTGATACCCCAGATAGCTATGCCATGGAGTCCATTCGTATAATGAAAGACTATGGGAAAGACTTTGGCTCCATGGCAATTGAACTGTATGTGTGTGGTCTGAGTGCCATTCAGTAATAATGTGTGCTCAGACCTAAGCTATCTGGGGATATGTTGCATGTCTGTATTTTATGTAATAAATGTAACCTTGTGTATTTTATTGTATTTTACGGTCTTTTTACTGCCATGTGCTTAATGGAGTTTTGCCTCTGTCCTTGGAGATAATTGGATTACTTCCCAATTATCTCCAGGATAGAAGACTCTGTGGAACTGGTTTTGGGCAGAAAAGCCATGCTTCCTTTTGTCACAAAGGACTTCGATCTATCTTTTGAACCAATGGACCAATGTGGATGATTTTGACATGTTCGTATTTGGAGTATGCTGACTCTGAAAATGTGAATGTGATGCATACTTTTCAAGTTATGAATAATGTGGAAAAACTGTATTTCTCTGCCGGTGATAATTACATTACCCATTATGTAAGGTAATTGTATCACAGGCAGAGGGGAGGATTTTGTGTGGTAGTGTCTAAGTGTATTGTACATGTTTATTGGTTGTTTTCCAAAACCCTATGGGTGGTACTAATGTGAACATAAGAACAATAAACCCACAGCTCTGTCTGTTCACTGCTTGACCCTCAAAACAGAGCCTTGTCTCGTTCTTGGGGGGGATTTATTGTATGCTGTTCCAGTTTGACTGCTAGGAGTGTAAACCTATTCGTATGGTTTTTCCTATTCGGCTGTTTACGGCATTCATATGGTTTCCTGTTCGGCGGATTGGTGTTCTGCAGTAGCTGTGCCTGTGTCTCTGGAAGGGAAGATCTACTAAACGGCGGTTTAACCCTTTTATGCCTGGGGGTGCCGTTACAACGTCCAAATCTCGTTTTAATACCATCCAAGCCGTGTCATAATAACGTCGTTTTAATAACGTCTAAACCTCGTTTTAATAACATCCAAGCCTCGTTAATGTCCAAGCCTCGTTAATGTCCAAATTTCATTTTAATAACGTCCAAACCTTGTTAATATCCAAGCCTCATTTTAATAACGTCCAAACCTCGTTTTAATACCATCCGAGCCTCGTTAATGTCCAAGCCTCATTTTAATAACGTCCAAACCTCGTTGCAATACCATCCAAGCCTCGTTAATGTCCAAGCCTCATTTTAAGTAACGTCCAAACCTCGTTGCAATACCATCCAAGCCTCGTTAATGTCCAAGCCTCATTTTAAGTAACGTCCAAACTTCGTTTTAAGAACATCCAAGCCTCGTTAATGTCCAAGCATCATTTTAATAACGTCCAAACCTTGTTTTAATACCATCCAAGCCTCGTCAATGTCTAAGCCTCATTTTAATAACGTCCAAAGCTCGTTTTAATACCATCCAAGCCTTGTCAATGTCCAAGCCTTATTTTAATAACGTCCAAACTTCATTTTAATAATGACTAAACCTTGTTTTAATAACATCCAAGCCTCGTTAATGTCCAAGCCTCATTTTAATAATGTCCAAACCTCGTTTTAATACCATCCAAGCCTCGTTAATGTCCAAGCATCATTTTAATAATGTCCAAACCTCATTTTAATACCATCCAAGCCTCGTTAATGTCCAAGCCTTGTTTTAATAACATCCAAGCCTCGTTAATGTCCAAATTTCATTTTAATAACGTCCAAACCTTGTTAATATCCAAGCCTCATTTTAATAACGTCCAAACCTCCTTTTAATACCATCCAAGCCTCGTCAATGTCCAAGCCTCATTTTAATAACGTTCAAACCTCGTTTTAATACCATCCGAGCCTCGTTAATGTCCAAGCCTCATTTTAATAACGTCCAAACCTCGTTGCAATACCATCCAAGCCTCGTTAATGTCCAAGCCTCATTTTAAGTAACGTCCAAACTTCGTTTTAAGAACATCCAAGCCTCGTTAATGTCCAAGCATCATTTTAATAACGTCCAAACCTTGTTTTAATACCATCCAAGCCTCGTCAATGTCTAAGCCTCATTTTAATAACGTCCAAAGTTCGTTTTAATACCATCCAAGCCTTGTCAATGTCCAAGCCTTATTTTAATAACGTCCAAACTTCATTTTAATAACGACTAATCCTTGTTTTAATAACATCCAAGCCTCGTTAATGTCCAAGCCTCATTTTAATAATGTCCAAACCTCGTTTTAATACCATCCAAGCCTCGTTAATGTCCAAGCATCATTTTAATAATGTCCAAACCTCGTTTTAATACCATCCAAGCCTCGTTAATGTCCAAGCCTTGTTTTAATAACATCCAAGCCTCGTTAATGTCCAAATTTCATTTTAATAACGTCCAAACCTTGTTAATATCCAAGCCTCATTTTAATAACGTCCAAACCTCCTTTTAATACCATCCAAGCCTCGTCAATGTCCAAGCCTCATTTTAATAACGTTCAAACCTCGTTTTAATACCATCCAAGCCTCGTTAATGTCCAAGCCTCATTTTAATAACGTCCAAACCTCGTTGCAATACCATCCAAGCCTCGTTAATGTCCAAGCCTCATTTTAAGTAACGTCCAAACTTCGTTTTAAGAACATCCAAGCCTCGTTAATGTCCAAGCATCATTTTAATAACGTCCAAACCTTGTTTTAATACCATCCAAGCCTCGTCAATGTCTAAGCCTCATTTTAATAACGTCCAAAGCTCGTTTTAATACCATCCAAGCCTTGTCAATGTCCAAGCCTTATTTTAATAACGTCCAAACTTCGTTTTAATAACGACTAAACCTTGTTTTAATAACATCCAAGCCTCGTTAATGTCCAATCCTCATTTTAATAATGTCCAAACCTCGTTTTAATACCATCTAAGCCTCGTTAATGTCCAAGCATCATTTTAATAATGTCCAAACCTCGTTTTAATACCATCTAAGCCTTGTTAATGTCCAAACCTCGTTTTAATACTATCCAAGCCTCGTTAATGTCGTTAAACTGCATCATTCATAATTTAAATCCACACTTTTAAATGTCAACATCCCAACATCCCAAACCAAGCCTCGTTTCCATTTTCATTATTATTTGTGAAAATACATAAGGAAATGTTGGGATTACGCTGCTTTAAGTTGTTTCCTATGCTTGACAAAGCTTACGGCAAGCTCCACACTTTGTGAAGTTAAACCTTTCCAGCATACTTACCTGTGTGCCTCACCACTCAATTCTAAACTTGCGGCGCTCCAGTATCTTCAGATTAAACTATGCATGGATCTCCCTCTAGGACCCTGTATCTATCAGTCCTGCAGGGTTCCCAGGGCGGAATATCCAATTCCAGGTAGGCTTTATATCTAGGACCCTGTATCTATCAGTCCTGCAGGGTTCCAAGGACAGAAAATTCAATTACGGGTACGTTTTATATCTAGGACTCTGTGTCTATCAGTCATGTAGGTTCCCTGAGTAGAATATCTATATCCAGGTACGCTTTATATCTAGGACCCTGTATCTTTCTGTCGTGCAGCGTTCCCAGGGCAGAATATTCAATTCCAGATAAGCTTTATATCTAGGACCCTGTGTCTATCATTCCTGTAGGGTTCCCAGGGCAGAATATCCAATTCCAGGTAGGCTTTATATCTAGGACCCTGTATCTATCTGTACTGCAGAGTTCCCATTGTGGAATATCCAACTCCAGGTAAGCTTTCTATCAAGGACCCTGTATCTATCTGTCCTAAAGGGTTCCCAGTGCGGAATATCCAATTCCAGGTAGGCTTTATATCAAGAACCCTGTATCTATCTGTCCTACAGGGTTCCCAGGGCGGAATATCCAATTCCAGGTAGGCTTTATATCTAGGACCCTGTGTCTATCAGTCCTGCAGGAATCCCAGGGCGGAATATCCAATTCCAGGTAGGCTTTTTTATCTAGGACCCTGTATCTATCGGTCCTACAGTGTTCCCAGGGCAGAAAATTCAATTCCAGGTAAGCTTTATATCTAGGACCCTGTATCTATCAGTCCTGCAGGGTTCTCAGGGCAGAATATCCAATTCCAAGTATCTTTTATAGCTAGGACCCTGTATCTTTCTGTCCTGCAGCGTTCCCAGGGCAGAATATCCAATTCCAGATACGCTTTATATCTAGGACCCTGTATCTATCAGTCATGCAGGGTTACACAGTTACATAGCTGAAAAGAGACCTGCATCCATCAAGTTCAGCCTTCCTCACATTTGTTTTTTGCTGTTGATCCAAAAGAAGTAAAAAAATACCCAGTTTGAAGCACTTCCAATTTTGCAACAAACTAGGGGGAAAAAATTCCTTCTTGACCCCAGAATGGCAGTCAGATTTATCCTTGGATCAAGCAGTTATTACCCTACATTGAAAGATTATATCTTTGAATATTCTGTTTTTGCAAGTATGCATCTAGTAGCTGATTGAACATCTGTATGGACTCTGATAAAACCACTTCTTCAGGCAGAGAATTCCACATCCTGATTGTTCTTACAGTAAAAAAAACCTTCCCTTTGCCTTAGACGAAATCTTCTTTCTTCCAGTCTAAACGCATGGCCTCGTGTCCTATGTAAAGTCCGGTTTGTGAATAGATTTCCACACAATGGTTTGTATTGGCCCCGAATATATTTGTATAATGTTATCATATCCCTCTCAGGCGACGTTTTTCTAAACTAAATAGGTTTAAATTTGTTAACCTTTCTTCATAGCTGATATGTTCCATTCCTTTTATTAATTTTGTAGCCCGCCTCTGCACTTTTTCTAGTGCCATAATATCCTTCTTTAGAACAGGTGCCCAAAATTGCACAGTATATTCAATATGGGGTCTTACCAGTGATTTATAAAGAGGCAAAATTATATTCTTGTCCCGAGAATGAATGCCCTTTTTCATGCAGGACAATACCTTACTGGCCTTGGCCACTGCTGATTGACATTGCACATTGTTGCATAGTTTGTTGTCTATAACAATTCCCAAGTCCTTTTCATGTGTTGTTATCCCTAATTCGCTTCCATTAAGGGTATATGTTGCTTGTGTATTCTTTAAGCCGAAGTGCATAATTTTGCATTTTTCAACATTAAATTTCATCTGCCATTTGAGTGCCCAGTCCCCCAGTCTATCTAAATCCCTCTGCAGCAAAGTAATATCTTGCTCACATTGTATTATTTTACAGAGTTTAGAGTTTTGTGTCATCTGCAAAAACTGAAACATGACTTTCAATGCGGTCTTCAAGATCATTTATAAACATGTTAAATAGAAGGGGTCCCAGAACAGACCCCTGAGGGACACCACTTACCACCTCTGTCCAGCTTGAAAATGTACCATTAATGACAACTCTTTGTACTCTGTTTTTATGCTAATGTTCTACCCAAGAACAAGCATTTCCATCTACACCGATTTCCTTGAGTTTGAACACTAATCTGTTGTGTCTATTGTATCAAATGCCTTGGCAAAATCCAAATAGATCACATCCACTGCAACACCCTGATCTATACTTCTACTGACTTCTTCGTAGAACGCAATCAAGTTAGTTTGACATGACCTGTGCTTTATAAAACCATGTTCTTCTCAAGGAATTCTTGAATATTATCCCTTAATAACCAAATATTTTACCAGCCACAGAAGTTAAGCTCACAGGTCTATAATTTCCAGGCAAGGATTTTGAACCCTTTTTGAATATAGGAACCACATCTGCCTTCCTCCAATCCTCCGGAACACTTCCTGAAAGAAAAGAATCTTGAAAGATTAAAAACAGAGGTTCACTTATTTCTGCACTTAGTTCCTTAAGTACACGTGGATGGATACCGTCAGGCCCTGGAGCTTTGTTTATATTAACTTTCTTTAGTTGCTGCAGCACCTTGTCTTGAGTTAACAATTACAATTATTCTGCAAGTTTTTAGTAGCAATCATTTGCACATCTATTGCCATGGGTTCTTCCTTAATATATACGGAGGAGAAATAGTTATTTAAAATTCCTGCCTTTTCCTGGTCTTCATTAACTAACACCCCCGTTTCAGTTTTTAGTGTACCTACACTTTAATTTTTGTTTTTTTTAGAATTTATGTACTTAAAAAATGCTTTGGGGTTGGTTTTGCTCTCTTCAGCTATCATTATTTCATTTTGAAGTTTAGCAAGTCTAATTGCCTTTTTCCACGCATTATTTGCTTCCTTATATGTTTTATAAGATGCATCTGATTTGTCCAATTTAAATGCTTTAAATGCCCTTTTCTTATTTTTAATCTCTTGTTTTACTTCTCTACTAAGCCACATTGGTATCAATTTGTTTCTTTTATATTTATTTCCCAACGGTACATACTGAGAAATGTACCTTTCTAATATTTGTTGGAAGATGATCCATTTATCCTCAGTGTTCTTTTCACTAAAGAGTTTATGCCAGTCAATATATTGTAAAGCTTCCCTAAACTTATTGAAATTGGCCTTTTTAAAATTATATGTTTTAGTATTCCCCATGTGCTTTTGTTTTTTTGAGTTTATTTCAAAGGACACTATATTGTGATCACTATTTCCCAGCAGGAATATCCAATTCCAGTTAAGCTTTATATCTAGGACCCTGTATCTATCAGTACTGGAGGGTTCCCAGAGCAGAATATCCAATTCCAGGTAGGCTTTATATCTAGGACCCTGTATCTATCAGTACTGGAGTGTTCCCAGGGTGGGCTATCCAATTCCAGGTAAGCTTTATATCTAGGACCCTGTATCTATCAGTACTGGAGGGTTCCTAGGGCGGACTATCCAATTCCAGGTAAGCGTTATATCCAGGACCCTGTATCAATCAGTACTGGAGGGTTCCTAGGGCGGAATATCCAATTCCAGTTAAGCGTTATATCCAGGACCCTGTGTCTATCAGTATTGGAGAGTTCCTAGGGCGGAATATCCAATTCCAGGAAGGCTTTATATCTAGGACCCTGTATCTATCAGTACTGGAGGGTTCCTAGGGCGGAATATCCAATTCCAGGAAGGCTTTATATCTAGGACCCTGTATCTATCAGTACTGGAGGGTTCCTAGGGCGGGCTATCCAATTCCAGGTAGACTTTATATCTAGGACCCTGTATCTATCAGTCCTGGAGGGTTCCTAGGGCGGGCTATCCAATTCCAGGTAAGCTTTATATCTAGGACCCTGTATCTATCAGTACTGGAGGGTTCCCAGAGCAGAATATCCAATTCCAGGAAGGCTTTATATCTAGGACCCTGTATCTATCAGTATTGGAGGCTTCCCAGAGCAGAATATCCAATTCCAGGAAGGCTTTATATCTAGGACCCTGTATCTATCAGTACTGGAGGGTTCCTAGGGCGGAATATCCAATTCCAGGAAGGCTTTATATCTAGGACCCTGTATCAATCAGTACTGGAGTGTTCCTAGGGCGGAATATCCAATTCCAGGAAGGCTTTATATCTAGGACCCTGTATCTATCAGTACTGGAGGCTTCCCAGAGCAGAATATCCAATTCCAGGAAGGCTTTATATCTAGGACCCTGTATCTATCAGTCCTGGAGTGTTCCCAGGGTGGAATATCCAATTCCAAGTAAGCTTTATAAACAGGACTGTTTTAGTGGGCTGCAGTGATTCTTCCAAGCATTTATTGGAAGTCCAATCTTAACGTAATTTATTGTCTCATCAGATAAGGGCTTTATTTAAATGAAATCCTAACATTTTCATACTTATTAGTCTTGCCAAAATAAGACTAAACTACATGTTCTTATTGTCACGAAAACAGTATTATTAGTGCATCCTCTATGTTTATTAAATCCTCTCTGCACCCAGTAATGACACAGTGTCTTCAGTGTAGTTAACGTTGAAGATTCCCATTTTATAATAAAGTGACCAATCACCATCAATACGCACAGCGCAGCAAACACCATTAAAACAGGAAAATAACTTTCTTAGTGGAATCACGGTCTGGGGGCAGTTAGCAAAAGATATCCAGCAAAGCCCCAATCAGGACAAACACAGCCTTAAAACTACATTTTGATCTGACAGTAATTTTCCATTTTTACATCATTCTCACAAATGGCCAGTAAACATATAGATTAACGGGGAAAAATAAAAACCCTGCCCTGCAATTAGGCTCAGAGCACTCTGGTTGGTGTGTTTAAGCCATCCAATCAGAGTGCTCTGCGTCATTTTACACAGCGTGACAAGTAAGTCTCTATATTTACCTGTCACAGCACTCTGGTTAGCTTGAAATCCACCAATCAGAGTGCTCTGCGTCATTTTACACAGCGTGGGAAAGTTCTTTGGGATTTTCCCATGCTGTGTAATTTGACTCATAACTCTCTGATTGGTTACTTTCAATCAACCAATCAGAGTGTTATGAGTCAAGTTACACAGCGTGGGAAAATTCCAAAGAACTTTCCCACGCTGTGTAAAATGACACAGAGCACTCTGATTGGTGGATTTCAAGCTGACCAACCAGAGTGCTGTGACAGGTAAATGTAAAGACTTACCTGTCAGAGCACTCTGATTGGATGGCTTAAACCACAGTGCTCTGAGCCTAATTGTAGGGCGGGGCAAATCTTTATAAGCCTTCCCCCGCCCTGTGGAGCTCAGACTGCGCAGTGCCCTCAATGGGTGAACATGAATTATTTTTCAGCATCTGGGTTTTTTTTTTTGGCGCTCAGGTTTTTTTTTGGTTTTTTTTTGGTTTTTTTTAAGTGCGATGGTTATTATGGATTTTTATTTGGCCTTTTTTGGGGCTGAAAAAAGAAGACATCAAATGGTAAGTTTTAATTATTTTTTTTACAGGTACTTAGTTATTGGTCCCCCTTTATCATTTTTAGGGTGAGGGGGGTAGGTAGGGGTTTATTAATTTTGTTGGGAGGGAGGTGACTAGGGGTTTGGGGACCCCTAGTCACCTGGGGGGGAGGTTACATTTTTATTTAGGGCCTGCATCCACCACTCAGGGGTGGGGGCAGGACAATAGGACAATCCCCCCCACCCTTATTGGTATTTATGGCCCTAACCCACCACTCAGGGATGGGGGTAAGGGGGGAGGACCATAGGTCCCCCCCTTATTCTAATTTAGGGCCCCCACCCACCACAGGCTGTTTACTAGACATGCCCCTACTCGCGGTATGGCGAGTAGGGGCAGAATTTACTAATACTAAGTAATCTTTACTTAGTTTTAGTAAATTTGGATGAAAGACCAATTTAGGTCTTTCAGCCTTTTAGTAGATAGCTCCCTAATACCGTGGGAATTAGGGAGTTATCTACTTATTCATTCCTGTCATTACATTGACAGGCTAAGTAACTTACATTTTATATGAATGTCTGTTACTTGATTGTTGGAAGTGTTGCAAATGCTTACAACTGAATCCTGGCTATGTTTGTATACTTTTTATTTAAACTGGTATACAGTGTAACATTCTTCCCCTGGGTATATTAGTACTTGGGCAATACTGTGCTTCAGAACTTCAGCAATTTAACTATTTGGACATTCGGAAGTATCCGAATGTTCGAATTGCCCGAAATTCATCCGAATTGACATTCGGAATGAAACGAACTGCACATGTCTAGTTTCCTATGCACGATCCCAAATTAAAGTGTAAGCTTCCCTGCCACATCAAGGTAAGACCTCTTAGTTAATTCCTTCACTAACAATTCGCCTTGCTGCTTTTAGCTAAAAGGCAAAATCTCTTATATAAGGGGATATTTTTCTGAACCCTCCCCACTTATTAACCCATAATAGGGAACACATGCAGTGGGCAGGTGAGCTTACACTTTAATTGCCTTTGGAGTGATACTAAAAAGAAAAAAAAATCAGTTGTTTAAATGTCTTAGGGATTTGGGATAGTGCTTATGTAACTTTTATGGTGGGATTATTCTATGTATCGGGGATGATGTGTACTATAGTCTTTGCTCAGCCCAGGTGTTGTGAGAGTTTAAGCACATAGCTTAATTTTGTGTATTTGTATTGGATTTTGCATTACACAGCCATGCTAACCTGTAATCGGTCTCAAGAGGAAAGCACTCTTGGAAATGCTACAAAGGATGCTGGGTAAGATGCAAAAACATATTAAGCTCCTGGGCAGATCGGCCAGTGAAACTGGACATGGAGTCCAAAATGAATCATCCTGTAGTGTGGACATTGGTCATGTCAATAAGCATGGCCGTGTTCTTCTAACGTAGATGATGCACTTTAAGTGGGAATATCACGATCCTAGTTTGTTATGCTCAGGGTGACACAGCATTAAATGAAACCAGTCAATAAATCATTGCGCTGTGAGTTAGCGCACTTCGTTTCAGATGTCACATCCAGCAATCTGCAAATTCGTTCAGCATTCTCAGTATTAGGATAAGGAAACGATGATTTAATCGAGCCAGATAAGAGGAACTGAGCTTGATGATTTATTAAGTTACATAATATTTAGCTTTGGAATTCACAAGCGACACACCGTCTATCTAAAATCAACACGTTGCACTTATTTATTTCTCATTGCTTGCAGTCAATGTGTATCAGTCATAAAAGGATCATAAACGTCCTGATAAGTTTTGTGAGTAATCAATGGCCTGACACCGGAAAATCTAAATCCGAGCACGCCTTCCACTCCGCATTATAAAAGAAAGCTAATTCTACATCAAGCTGTTGTGGCATCTCAACAGGGCTCCCATCGCCAACTCCAACAACAAATGGCATCTCAGACGGACCTCATCCACATCTTTAATGGAATTCCATTCACCTCCCGATCCTCAGCCGATCTGCTGAAAGCCTTAAACTCCTTCCAGGCTAGAGAAGACGATTTGCTCCTGGTATCTTATCCAAAGTCTGGTAAATATTAATACTTCTATAGCGCCAAAATATTCTGCAGCGCTTTACAATTATAAAATGGGGATTTTGGACAACAGTTATTTTAAAAACAGAATATAACACAAACAAGAGGTGAAAAATACCCCGCTCTAACAAGCTTACAGTCTAATCGTTGACATCACTGTTTTAATTCAAGTTGTACAATTTATTACTTCTATCCAATTTACAGAATCACATACAAGATGTTAATTTAGTCGAAAGCCACTGATTCGGGTTGACGAGGGGGTCTCCATTTCGTTTGTTTTTATAAAATGTTGATTTAAAGGTTTGCTCTGTTAAAGTTTGTATGTGGCTATGGTACAAAATCCCTGCCGCAGAAAATAATATAAAAGGACACAGATAATTATTAGATGAGAGCAACCAAGGGCACAAACACTTCACAATGACATGTTATCTGCAGTAAAGGAAAGACATATCTGTGAGATAATTGTGACTGGATTTATTTTTCGGTGTGGAAATGAATCTCTGGTAAAGAAATAAAATATTTTCATAAAGCAAAAAGAGAGAAGAGAAAGCCCGTAGGTAAAATGAATAAAAGCGGCTTACTGACATTCAATATAACTACTTCTAAATAAAATAAGCCGACAGCGAGTTCATCATCACCAATGCCACCATTTACTGATCCACCAATATGTGAACGAGCCGGTTCTAAAGATTTCACTGTTTTTACCAGTTTGAAGAGATTCTATCTGGTAATGCCTCCCTTGCTTAATGGCACCCGGTCACTACTGCTATGGGTTAATAGGTTTTATATTAACATAGGGACTTCAGGGACCATACTGTGATGACAGCGTGAAACATCATTGGTCCGTAAGGGTTAACATACTGTTTTAAACCAATTCCAGGCACTCACTGGTTGGCAGAGATCATGAAGCATCTCTATACATCGAAAGTTTCCCTGACGTCCCCTATCGAGTTTGGAGACGTTTCCAAACTGGAAGAGTTGAGTCACATCCCCTCGAGAAGGATCATCCCTACTCATCTGAGCTACGACATGTTACCTACAGAATTTAAGGTCAAGAAATGCAAGGTGAGCCCAATATAAAACAGCACCAAAATACATTGGGAAAAGGAGTCATCCCAAAACAGAGACAACAAGAATATCCCTTCCTTGCCCTAACAAAAACCCTCATCAACCTCACCTCTCTGAATCTGCCTTCATTATCAGCCCCTCTCCATAAAGATTATCCTTTCGCCATCTCACCAGATTGCAAGCACACAAGATCAGCTCTTAAGACTATATGGCCAGTGAAAAACAATGATATTTTCTGTTTGTCATATTTTACCCTGCTTAGCGTAATGAGACCTACATGCAAAACCTTATAAAACACAAATAAACCATTAATAACCATTTCTGAAAAGGCACATTTATATAAGTATTAAAAGTAATGTTGTGTAGGGGTTAATGTTTAGTGTAGAGTAGTGTATCAGTATAGGGTTAATGTTTAGTGATAGTGAAGTGTATCAGTATAGGGGTTAATGTTTAGTGATAGTGAAGTGTATCAGTATAAGGGTTAATGTTTAGTGATAGTGAAGTGTATCAGTATAAGGGTTAATGTTTAGTGTAGAGTCGTGTATCAGTATAGGGGTTAATGTTTAGTGTAGAGTCGTGTATCAGTATAGGGGTTAATGTTTAGTGATAGTGAAGTGTATCAGTATAGGGGTTAATGTTTAGTGTAGAGTAGTGTATCAGTATAAGGGTTAATGTTTAGTGTAGAGTTGTGTATCTGTATAAGGGGTTAATGTTTAGTGAAGAGTAGTGTATCAGTATAGGGTTAATGTTTAGAATAGAGTAGTGTATCAGTATAGGGTTAATGTTTAGTGATAGTGAAGTGTATCAGTATAAGGGTTAATGTTTAGTGTAGAGTCGTGTATCAGTATAGGGGTTAATGTTTAGTGTAGAGTCGTGTATCAGTATAGGGGTTAATGTTTAGTGATAGTGAAGTGTATCAGTATAGGGTTAATGTTTAGTGATAGTGAAGTGTATCAGTATAAGGGTTAATGTTTAGTGTAGAGTCGTGTATCAGTATAGGGGTTAATGTTTAGTGTAGAGTCGTGTATCAGTATAGGGGTTAATGTTTAGTGATAGTGAAGTGTATCAGTATAGGGGTTAATGTTTAGTGTAGAGTAGTGTATCAGTATAAGGGTTAATGTTTAGTGTAGAGTTGTGTATCTGTATAAGGGGTTAATGTTTAGTGAAGAGTAGTGTATCAGTATAGGGTTAATGTTTAGAATAGAGTAGTGTATCAGTATAGGGGTTAATGTTTAGTGTAGAGTAGTGTATCAGTATAGGGGTTAATGTTTAGTGTAGAGTAGTGTATCAGTATAGGGGTTAATGCTTAGTGTAGAGTAGTGCGTCAGTATAAGGGGTTAATGTTTAGTGTAGTGTAGTGTATCAATATAGGGGGTTAATGTTTAGTGTAGAGTAGTGTATCAGTATAGGGGTTAATGTTTAGAATAGTGTATCAGTATAGGGGTTAATGTTTAGTGTAGATTAGTGTATCAGTATAAGGGTTAATGTTTAGTGTAGAGTAGTGTATCAGTATATAAGTTAATGTTTAGTGTAGAGTAGTGTATCCGTATAGGTGTTAGTTTAATGTAGAGTAGTGTATCAGTATAGGGGTTAGTGTTTAGTGCAGTCTAGTGAAGAGTAATGTGTTCGTGTAGAATAGTGAATCAGTATAAGGGTTAAGGTTTAGTGTAGAGTAGTGTATCAGTATAAGGGTTAATGTTTAGTGCAGAGTAGTGGATCAGTATAGGTGTTAATGTTTAATGTAGAGTAGTGTATCAGTATAGGGGTTAGTGTTTAGTGCAGTCTAGTGAAGAGTAATGTGTTCGTGAAGGGGTTAATCTTTAGAGCAGTGTATTGGGGTAGTGTAGGGGTTCATGTGAAGTATTTTAGAGTAATGAAGGAATTAATGTGTAGTGTAGGGGTTATGAAGATGAATGTCATAGATACATAAAGTCCCAGTGCTGCCTGAGATTAGTGTGAGTTGCAGGGACATGTATGCCCCCCTAATATTCAGTGATACATTATCAGTGCAGTTTAACCTTTCATTGTTTTTTCAGGCGATTTACATCGTCCGGAACCCCAAAGATACCGCAGTCTCTTTGTTTCACTATTACAGAGAGAACCCCAATCTCCCAACCATCGAGACCTGGCAGAGTTACTTTGACATGTTCCTGCGAGGAGAGGGTGAGGATAAGCAGAAATATACAGCATTTGTTCTATAGACCGTATTTATTTAAATCAAATCTAAAATAATTTATTTTTTATTACCAATTTAAACTAAAATATTTTTATAGAAAATTACAAAAGTAAATAAAGATCAGTGAAGTCAAGTGAGTTTCCCAAAAAATTATTCCTCTAAATGTATACTATTTTTTAATAATTTAAATTGTATTAAAAAATATGTTACTCTCTAAATTAACCTAAGCAGAGAAGTAATTACATTTTAAAGACACGTTATCTGCCAGCTGGTGATTTAGAAAGCTTGTCAGTGTACTAGATTCTAGGAATTACCCTTTATTTAGCAGTTTGAGGTACAGTAATGGGGATCAGATTGCGCCTATAGGTCTTATATAGGGGCTTTGTAGGGCAAAGTTCTCTCTCCACTTCCAGTTTACACAGACATGATGATGTCCTTTCATCAACCTTTATCAGAATGATTAGCCAAGCTGATCATTATAGCAACCACTTTCTCCTGGAGAATTTATGGTCCAGGTAAATAGGGGTGATACAGGAAACCTGCTGTACGTTAGATAAGATAAGCGTGCAAACAATCCATGCACATGTTAAGCAATGTAATGTTCACAGATACAATCACTTAATTCATTCTTTGTGCAATGTCCCAATTCTAGCATTGTAGTGTTAATTTTAATTTAATAATATTTACACATGCACATTTAATGTGTAGACATTTTTCAGGTGAGATCATGTAGGTTTATTGTAACTTACTGTAAATAGTTTACATATATTTCAGTAAGATTCTGTGGCTGAATATATGTATGACACATGTTTACATTTGTAGTTGTGTGCGGATCTTGGTTCGATCACATCTTGAGCTGGGAAGAGCACAGAAATGAAATACCCACTCTCTTTTTGTATTATGAAGCAATGAAAAAGGTAAGATTATTACAATGGAATGGGAAAGAGTTTCTGAATTAGGTTAATTCAGCAATCACTGAATTGTGGAGCCTTGAAAGCGGAGTTAAAAAAGACATTGTCTAATTCACCAATATTCCCATTGTGAAATTCAGTTCATTAGGTAATGGATATATATCTTCCAGAGTTATTCGATAACGTCTTATATTCATCCCAGAATTTCCCTTATTTGCAGGAAGTCAGCATTTTCTGCAGTGACCTATAAATGGCTGCAATTTCTCAGCCAATCAAAAGCAATAACCCTCCCACCCCCACCCTGCGCTGTAGCTAAACTCAAGAGAAAGACCATTCTGCTTATTCCTTTAAATAACTATTAACCTACATTACCTGACAATTTATCCTGGCTACTCTCTACATTATCTGTCACACTGTCCCTTTAAATTACTTTTACATTACTAGTAGCCTTGTCCTTTTAAGTGACTATTACTTACAATATCAATTGCCTTGTCCCCTTAAGTGACTATTATCCTTATTACCTGTGTAGGACCTCCCCAAAGCTGTAAGAAAAATTAGCACCTTCCTCGGAATAAATATCAGCGATAATGAGATCAGCGTAATCTGCAAAAAGACATCATTCAATGAGATGAAAATGAACGTAGAGAAAGATAACGGTGACCCAAACCACACGGTCTGCGCCCTGACATCCAACAAAAAGCTGATATTCAGAAAAGGTAAGGGATTGGCTCATCTTATGCGCTCTCCCCTGCAAGAAGCACGTTCCTAATTAACTCCGGAAAAGGAACTGGTTAAATTATCTGTACAAAGTAGGCTTACTTAAATCAGTATTTTAGGCATGCAAGGATTCAGAATTGTTTTTATGTTTCTTATCAAAGTTAAGACAGTATTGCTACTGGGACAGGTATTCTGTTTATGTAGCAGACGTTATAAAAGCCAACATTTTTAATAGCTTTTTGGTCTATAAACTGGAAGCTCGCATGATTCTGTGTATGAGCAGTAAAAACAAGCTTGTAGGTGAGAAGGAGGAAATGGCAGCTCAGGAATAGCATGATAGGGTACGAGGAAGACCCATGAAGACTGGATGGTATCAATCAAGATGGCAAGGGAATGCATGTGTGAACAAATTCTTAGATGGCAGGTTCGAAAGAATGAAATTGTTATTTGCTTCTGGTGATTGTTTGAAGGAAAAGCAGCTTGTCGTTACCTAAATTGAAAATAACTTTCTAGAAGAAAGGTAGAACTTATACAGCTATTTCATAAAATAAAATAATAATCTTGCTTTACATCTTTACAGGAACAGTTGGCGACTGGAAGAATTACTTTTCAAACAGACAGAACCGACTCTTCGATGAGCTGTACCAAACAAAGATGGATTCCAGCCACCTGGCCAAGCACATCACCTACGATAACTGAGCAATGTCTTTAACAACGCCAAATAAACGCCAAGCAAGATCTGTAATCACAAAGGAGGAGAGAGACATTACTGTGGCTCCAGCGGCCAGGAAACATCACTGGAGCCAGAACTAGAGCGATTTAAAAATAGCCATATTGTCAACACCTGCACCTCCATCCATATCAGGAGAGGCAGAGGGTCAGCATGAAACAGTACAAGATTTGTAAAAATAGTTCCTCCAGGTAAACGAGTTTCACAGGTAGCACTTCCTGCTCGCCTAACACATCTAAGGTTATGGACAAAGAGGTCTTCTGAAAAATGGTGCAAACATGGAGAAGAGGTGGAATCACCAACGGGACTTGCCTGCTGGCACCACTGATTTCCATGGTGACCTCACTTATGTATTTACACACTGTCTACACCTAACTCACAATGTAATCACATGGTAATCTGTATTGTAATATACATTTTGTAATCACAATAGTAAATACAATGATAGTGAATTACCGGGTTTGGTCTCACCATAATCCTTTTTGCTAACTGGCTGCACGCTAGGAGACTCCAACTCCAGACCAGAACCGGCACCACGCTGATGAGACCCACAAGGTTGATACTGCCACCCACGGCTGGTTTCTGGTCACTGGTCCTTTTGGATCACTGCCCGTGCTTTGGTTTACAAATAGCTGTGTAAACCAGTGTCCATTGCTACGGGTATCTTAGTAAAAATGTAGTATGAAGTCTGAAACACCATGTCTGCCTGTCCCAATTTCACGTCAAGCTTGGAATTCTGGGATAGTTGTGGAATCATGACTTCTCGACTTTGTGTAACCATAGAGTACTGCTCAAAGCCAATGTGAGATGTTCAGATGATGCACAGCAGTAGTGTGTGTGTGTATATATGTAAAAAACCGATAAAATTCTTATCTTGTAATACCTTTTTTATTGGACTAACAGAATTTTTTAATGACAAGCTGTCGGGAGAACCTCCCTTTCTCAAGATTGAAGCATTTCTGACCAAACGACCCATAGAATTCAAAGTTGAGTTGTGATACAGGGGTTAAAGTGACATGAGTGTAGATAAGACACAGGTTTGTTAGCAAATAGACACCATCTTAGCAGAGGGTCTCATGCTACCACTAGGGTGAAAGCACCGCCAGCATTCAAAAGTGACCAAAATATCAGCCAGGAAGCATAGGAACTGAGAAGTGGTCTGTGGTCACCACCTGCAGAACCACTCCTTTATTGGGGGTGTCTTGCTAATTGCCTATAATTTCCACCTGTTGTCTATCCCATTTGCACAACAGCATAAATGACCATTCTTGTAAGCAGAGCTTAGTAGCCCATTAGATGCTAATAAACTAGCATCGACCAATAATGTCACTATTTGTCTTAATTTACAGGAACAGGGTTTTTACAACTTGAATGAGATGGCTCAAGACACAGCATAAAGTGACATTATAGGAACCACTGTATCTTAATGAAGCAGTTTTGGTGTATAGATCATGCCCCTGCAGTCTAATTTCTCAATTCTCTGCCATTTAGGAGTTAAATCACTTTTATTTCTGTTTATGCAGCCCTAGCCACACCTCCCCTGCATGTGACTGACACAGCCTGCATGAAAAGAAATGGTTTCAATAAGAGGTTAGCCTGCTTTAGAAGTGTATCTCCTGCTCTGTAAATTGAACTTTAATCATATAATGGGGGCTCCTGCAGGGTCTAGAAGGCTATTCGTACAGAGATAATTTTTTTTTCCTTCTAATTTAAGCATCACAATGTGAAGCAAGTTTAAACATTAGATCTCTCCTTACAGGCAGTGTGTAAGAAGACTGTGAGTCAGAGCAAGGGGAGGTGTGACTTGGGCTGCATAAACAAAAAGTCATTTACGCCCTAAATGACAGAGAATTAAGCAGTGAGATTGCAGGGGCCTGATTTATACACTAAAACTGCTTTATTAAGTTAAAGTTGTTATTGTGCTTATAGTGAAATTTAAACTTCTCTGGAATTTATCCCATTTAATAAACAACTAAAAATCACCTATAACCAGTGTAAACCATATTTTTCAATAGAATTTCCATTTTCTTTTAAATTTAAAAGTTTTAGCAAATGTTATAATCCCATTGAGACAAGGCACAGCCAGGGCACACATTGCAAATGAAGAGAGAAGACAAACATTGTTTCATTTCTCCTCCTCTCTCTTTCTAGGCTGACTGCCAGGTGTAAAGGGCAGAGCTTACAACAATGATTGACAGGGAGCTAAGATGGAGGCGGCTCTCTCTATACTGACTGCCAGGAGCAAGGGGCGGAACTTATAATAATGATTGACAGGGAGCTAAGATAGAGGTGTCCAGTTAAAGGATTAAGAGATGTGAGTTTTTACATTTCATTCCATTCCTCAGGTCTCAAATACACTTGTTAAACATAGGGATATGTAAGACAGTTTCCCTTTAAATTACATTTAGAAAATCTCACTTAATCTGCACAAATCCGCTCTCACCTGACAGGTGAGGATTATGAATACAGTGTAATTGTACAGTTTCTGATGTCATTATTAACACCCAGTTAGTTTATCAGAATACAATAAACCTGCAGTGAGAACGGAAAGGACACCGTAATGTTTATTCACAAACCTCCAAACGGCAGCAAATGTAAATCTGAATAGAACAGTTTAGGCTGAAATAGAACATTTGTTCAATTTTGTTAAAGTCAAAACTCGACCATATCGGTCTAAATATTCCAACTCAGATTTCAATCAGCTCAGAGTTTACAGGACACGATTCCCATGTATCAAGTCATTATAAATAATACCTTAACACAAAATCACGGTCTACAGACTGCAAGATTATTACCTAGTTAATAGCGTCCATCAAGTTCAGCCTTCCTCACATATGTTTTTACTGTTGATCCAAAAGCAGGCAAAACATTTTTTTTAACCTTTCTTCGAAACTAAAATGTTCCATTCCTTTTATCAATTTAGCTCGTCTCTGCACTTTTTCTAGTGCCATGATAGCCTTCTTTAGAACAGGTGCCCAAAATTGCACAGCATATTCAAGGTGTGGTCTTACCAGCGATTTATAAAGAGGCAAAATTATATTTTCATCCCGAGAATTTATGCCCCTATTTATACGTGACAAAACCTTACTGGCTTTAGCAACTGCCGATTGACATTGCATATTGCTGCCTAATTTGTTGTCTATGACAATTCTCAAATCCTTCTCGTGTGTGGTTATCCCTAATTCACTACCATTTAGGGTGTAAGTTGCTTGTGCATAACTTTGCATTTCTCTACGTTAAATTTCATCTGCCATTTGAGTGCCCAGTCCCCCAATCTAAATCACTACGCAGAAAAGCAATATCCTCCTCACATTTTATTACTTTACAAAGTTTTGTGTCACTTACAAACACTAAAACATGGATTTCAATGCCTATTGCAAGATCATTTATAAATATGTTAAACCGAAGCGGTCCCAGAACAGAACCCTGAGGGACACCACTTACCACTTTCGTCCAGCCTGAAAATTTACCATTAATGACAACTCGTTATACTCTATCCTTAAGCCAATGTTTTGCCCAAGAACAAGAATATTCATCTAGACCAATTTCTTTAAGTTTGAAGACTAACCTATTGTGAGGAACCGAATCAAATGCCTTGGCAAAATCCAAGATGATCACATCCACTGCAACAGCCTGATCTATACTTCTACTTCTTCGTAGAATGCAGTTAGGTTAGTTTGACATAACCTATGTTTCAAAAAACCATGCTGATTATTGCTAATAAAGTTCTTCCCAACGAATTCCTGAATATTATCCCTTATTAGCCCTTCAAATATTTTCCCAGTCACAGAAGTTAAGCTCACAGGTCTATAATTTCTAGGTAAGGATTTTGAACCCTTTTTAAATATAGAAACGACATCTGCCTTCCTCCAGTCCTCCGGTACAATACCGGAAACAAAAGAATCTTGAAAGATTAAATACAGTTCACGTATTTTCCACTTAGCAACTTAAGTACTCGTGGGTGAATACAGTCCGGCCCCAGAGGTTTATTTACATTAAATTTTCTTTAACAGCTGTAGCACCTTGTCTCAAACCATCCAATCACAAGTTATCTGCAAGTTTTTTGCAGCAATCATTTGCATATCTCTTGCCACGGGATCTTCATAAATATATACATATTAATATGTATGTACATATATAATATATGTACGTACTTGAAAAAATAAATTGGGGTTGGTTTTGCATTATTTGGCTATCAAGGTCTCATTTTCTAGATTAGCCACTTTAATTGCCTTTTCTGCAAGTATTGTTGGCTTCCTTATATCTTATATAGGATGCCTCTGATTTGTCTGATTTAAATGCTTTAAATGCCCTTTTCTTATTTTTAATCTCGTTTTACTTCTCTACTAAGCCACATTGGTTTCAATTTGTTACAGTGAACAGATTAAATAGAAAGTGATCTGACTGGTGTTCTGTGTCACAGCAAAGCCGTTATACCCACAGACTGCAAGCTTATTACAGTGACCAAATTAAATACAAAGTTATATTCTGAAACAGAGTGACCTGACTGGTGTCCTATGTCAAAGAATAGCCGTTATACCCACAGACTGCAAGCTTATTACAGTGAACAGAATAGAAAGTGACCGGACTGGTGTCCTGTGGCAAAGCAAAGCAGTTATACCCACAGGCATCTAAACACCATGTAGGACTCTGTACCTTTGTTCTTATTGCTGGGCTAAGACGACATCTTCCTTCATAGAGTCTTAATTTAATTCACAATTACTGTATGTGTAGATGTGAATGTGTCCTTTATAGTACATAGTAAATAGTTACAGTCATTTTTAAAGATGGTCAATAAATCTATATTTCTAGCTACTAAAACATTTTTTGTCTCCTGTTTTGCATAACGTTAGTTTATTTAATAATCTTGTTCTCTAACTTAATAAAGAGCAGACAGCTTCCAGCACCGCAGCAAATTTATTTCCGCTCAATCAACTATTGCACCAATTTCATACATTGTCTCAGAAAATGAAAATGTGCTGAATAAAAATCAAATCAATGACAGGATAATAAAAAGCATAGAAAAATGACACAATAACACTATGATTACAACATCGGTAAACTTGCAGACACCACAAGAATATAAAGTCATTTCAAAAATGGTAAACAAAATTCCTATTCATAACACATGAAGACGAGAGGTTCGAAGAGATTTGGATCAGGTTCCTGGTGCTTGACTTTTAGGGAACTCATCACTGAACAGGAAAGGAATCCAACGGTTAAACAGAATAAAATGTCACAAACAAAATACACCTTTTATTGCCCGTTTATATCTTTTATCAGGGTTTTACCTGGTCATTTATCTGGGTGCCCTCAACGTATCTAGAGCCAAGCAGTTGGAGACAGGACTGCTCTCATTGGATGAGTGCTCACTTAAGTGGCCCTGCACAGCTGAGTGGAGCTAAAGAGTTTCTACTTTCAGGAGAGCGGAGTAGAAGCAGATCAAGGAGATGCACGATACTGGCGGCTCATCGCTATCGCAACTTTCCATGGCTTTGGTCAAAAGGAGGATTCCTATTGGTTACTTAATATGTACAATAAATAAATGTAGAAATCATAAACCCTCTACACATTTCCTAAAGCACTTTGAGAATGACAGAAACTTTAAATATCGGAAAACATTGGTAAACAAATACTCTAAAATCTGCAAATTAAAAGAAAATCACAATTAAATGTCCCATGATCTGTTACAGAGAAACTCAAAGAATGTAAACATAAGACACAAGAATCGCGGGGTAAACATTCAAAATTAATCTCCTATCATTAAAATATAAATAAAATATACACCAATTGGCAAGCTGCTGCACAGGCCTTCAATCTATAATGAAGTCTTTAAATTTTGAAGTATCTTTTTACCAATGAATATGACGTTCTAACATAGCAATAGCACAATTTTATATTAATTCCCGGGGAGGGGTATTTGGACTAAGAAACCGATTTTACAACGGTTTTATTCCACGATCAGTAACTCTGGCTATAAATCCTTTCTATACGAAATAATAAAATACCATATTAGCCAAAGGACACAAAGCACTGCAAACATTTAAGCTCATTATTGTTGATATGGTTCTATGAATCTGTGTTTGGTGCTCATACGATCTGACGTAAGATGGGCTGCATTAACTAGCTCTGCAAGGCATCACTACACATAACCAATGTGTGACAAATGGATAAATCGCACAACGGGTTATTAAACAGAACATTACCCAAACAATCCAATGAGATTATCAGAGCAGAGGACAAAATCACTGTGTCGCAAAGCAAGTTAACTCCTATCACAAGCAAACCATGGTCGATGGATATCCATGTAATTAGGGTGTTCGGTGCACAGCCGACCCTGCAGCTTTTCTATCATCACTAACCCAAACGCCTGTCACACACAAGACTTTATCACTCACTTTTTAAATGTTAATTTTAAGTGAATTCTTGATGGAAAAGATGCAGAATTCTCTGAACCCTACAACCAACATCTCTTGTTCTGCCAGACGCTTGTGCTGCCAAGCTCCTGTGGGTTATCATTCATGATAAAAAAAATTCCCATTAGGAAAACAGAACATTCACTTTTATCACTCAGAACATTAAAAATACTCCAGATTGGAATTGACATCTTAGGTTGAAAAGGAATTCAAAAAAAGAGAAAGAAAAAGGATTCTACAGGGTACAGGACATGACAGATCTCCAAGTCAGGGATTGCAGATGTATATTCCATCAATTCTGTTTAGGAATATTCAGCCCAAGAGTTTAACCTGTAAAAGCAACATGAACTCAATTTGGACAATAGCCTAATGTATGTTTTTAGCATAAATTAAGCTATTTGTGGAAACGTGTAGAATTTTTGCAGTTTAGCTCATAGAAAGTGATTTCAGATGAGTAACGCCATCCGATACAGGAGACTCTGTGCTAGAACCCAATACAGTGAGCGTAAACGGTTACAGTGCTTAAAGCAAACTGTTAAAATGTTTAAAATCATTGCACTATTCAATATAAAAGGCCTGCACAAGCCATTAACTGTGTAAACTGAATAATCTAACTTACAATCAGAATATATCCCCCACATAGACTAAGCGGGTGTAGCACCTCACCAATTGAGTGACCAGTCTGATTAAATAATATATAGCAGCTTTCAGGAGACCGTCTGTCTGCAGTGTTACCTATTCCATACTGAAAACTGTAGACAAAATAATCCGTATACTCTGCAGGAGCAGCGGGGAAGCACAGGATATAAATCCAGACAGAAAGATTGTTTGCTGCAGATAAACCCAAGCACATGGGACCTCATTATTCTGGATCCCAGCTTAGATAAAAGCAGCCGTTGTGATTGATCAGTCAGATGGAAATGGTTTCCTACTTGCTACCACAGAGGAACTTTGCTAAATTAGTGACTTCCTAGGTTTTCCAAGAGAGAGATGATGTGCTCTGCAAACTCCAGAATGGCTCCGTATCCTCCGCCGTATTTACAGACAAAGCTATCAGTCATCTTAGCCGCCACACATGCATCCGCTGGGACGCCACTGGTGCCAGCCAGTTTCAGGCATTCCACGTCAGAATACTGGCATCCTGTATCGAAGACAAACAGAAAAATAGTGATATTTACAGAATATAGTGGAGCAAGCTCATCATCTAGCTGCAGGTACAATAATGCCATTATTATTTTAGACTCTGGCAGACAAAGGACATGTGTAGCTGTAAGCAGAAGGACTGCTGTAAACATTTACAACAAACGGCTGGAAGAAACACAAGGCCAGATGGTCAACACAGAGAAAGGCATGGACATCCTGGGCACTGATTGAATGGGGGTGAAGTGGCCACAACAGAAGAGAGACAGAGTGGTCAAACTGTTAGAGCTCTGAAATCAGGATTTGAGGCTTGTTAGAGCAGAGCATCTTCCCTATTTCATAATGGTAAAGCCAGTTTTACATCCACCCCTGCAAGAAGCCCTAAAGGTACAGACCGAGAATCAGAAGCTATTCTACCGGATTTCCTTCGTCTTAGTTACTACATTATTGCTTTACTGTAACAAGGTTACTAGTTGTACCTGTAGGATACCACCGTATAAATTTGTACTTGCGGCTACATGCAATTATTAATAATCTGGCTGATAGTATTCTGGTTGGCAAATATTGTAATTTTATCAGATGGCAGGTCTGCTCAACCATTCCCCCCCTCCCCCTTTAGGGCCAGTTTTACATCCACCCCTGCAAGAAGCCCCATTTAATTTTACTTGGCTCAACTCACCCACCCCGGTTCCTTGTACCTATACAGCATACTCTTCCAGCTGTTTGGAACCAGAGCCAATCACCTCCATATCAGCTGCTGCAGTTATACCATTAACTCTATGCCATCTCATACAAATTCCTCTGTTACCTTTTGTCTCACCTCCACAGTTTACCTTTAGATTGTAAGCTCACAGGCAGGGCCCTCTACCGGATGTACCGGTCTGTTCTTATTGTATTGTCTTTTTCCCCCAATTGTACAGCGCTGCGGAATATGTTTGGCGCTTTATAAATACCAGTAATAAATTTAAAATACGAATAATAATGAGGAACAGCAGTCCCACCAGGAGAGGCAGAGAGTCAAGTCAGGGAGGGAAAGGGGGACTTGAAAAGCCCGATTTAAATAATGATACAAAAATAAAATAAAGAAAATGTAACTAACCCATGTACGAGATCTGGTCCCATGAAGATCCCATCTTCGCCATCCACCTCTCAACAGCCTGCTGTTTGTTTGAAACATTTACCTCTATCTTGCAAGGTAGGTTTAGTGAAGAAAGCAGGGAGGAGCTGAGATTCCTTTCAGAGATTAGCCTAACCTACAACAGATTCATCAAATAATTATCAATTACCCCAGGCCATGAAGTTCACAGCATGCAAGTAAAAAAAAAAAAAAAAAGTGTTTCCAATTGTTCTATACACATGGCATTATATTGGGGGAAGATGCAGCTGCAGCACCAGAGTTTAAGCCCTCCAAGATAAAGAGGTGGGGTGAATAAATAAATAGAACTTAATTATTAATACTTATTTGAAAGTAAGTTTCTATTTTTTGCACTCCTTTTTTTCTGCTTTTACTTCATTTCAGTGGTTTATAAAATAAACTTAAAGGAACACCAACGTTTAGGTGGCTTGACCCCCCTTAGAAAGGGTTAAAACATACCTTATTTCCAGCCCCACATGGGTCCCCCAATACAGGCCCACCCAATCCACCACTTTGGCTGACATCAGAACTGGATTGGTTGAGATCGTCAAAAAGGTGGAGGTGGTGCCAAACTCCAGTGCTGGCCAATCAGCATCTCCTCAGTGAGATGAATTGAATCAATGAATATCTATGAGGAAAGTTCAGTGTCTGCATGCAGGGTGGAGATACTGAATGTCAGTCACACTGTGCAGCACTGCCCCAGGAAGCACCTCGAGCAGCCATCTGAGGAGTGGTCAGTGGAGGTATCACTAGGCTGTAATTTAAACACTGCATTTTTCTCTGAAAAGACAGTGTTTACAGCAAAAAGTCTGAAGGGAATGATTCTACTCACCAGAACAAATTCATTAAGCTGTAGTTGTTCTGGTGACTTATAGGGTCCCTTTAATTCACTTGCTGAACAAACGCCCTTAAATTAAAATATTACCTCCACATTTCTTTCCAGTAACATTTTGATCCCATCAAAGTCACGCAGATTGTAGGATATCAATTCACGATCTTGATTTACGTAGACCCGCCCATCGGTCAGACACCCGTCAAGGTTACACACAAGCAGTTTTATTACTTTGGGATTATTTTTCCCAAAATATCCAAATCTGTAGAATAAAAATAGCCATCAAGTTTGGAAATAAATTCAGAACTTTAAAAAGCAATTTTTTCCAGAAAAAGTGGACTATGTTCTTTTACAATGATAATAGGTTAATGACATGATGATTATAAATTTTAACATATCTAAAACTATGTAACAAAAATTTGTGAGAATTTATGTAATAAAGACATTTTGATTCCTCTACCTAGAAAACAGGTCAATCCTGGAATACAATTCAAATATAGTGACTAACAGAATTTTTCAATTCAGCTATTTTGACCTTAAATTTGAAATTCCCTTAAAATTCTCAAATGAGTGAGAAAACCGTAAGAAAATACTGAGGATCCTATTCCTCTCTTCGCCTACGTTTCCCTTGCAAACTGTACAGGTTGGAGTTACAGGAAACGATATGATTTAATATTAACAAAATAACAATGATAGCATTCCAGGAAATACTTATTACCATAAAATATCTTCATTATCTTTTCTATGTATTCAATTCTATCTCATACAAGACTTATGCAACACCCCTCATGTAATTCTGCTTTTTGAGACTATAAAGATGTCGAAGCTAAAATATTAAACCTACAGCAAGATACGGTTACTCTATAATGTTTAATTCAACGCAGATAAATGTTATCTGGAGTATCTTGGATCCTCTATATTGCCATCTCTTATACATGCACACGAATCATATTTACTGTATATTTCATTCCCTGTAAATCCAGCAAAATAACAAAAAATGAAATACTGAGGATGCAATTCTTAACTATTAGAATTGTGCATTTCAATCTCTAGGGGGCGCTATGGAGGAAAAAGGTTCCAGTGTATTTTGCTTGCGGGCTCCATCTCGTTGGTGTAGTTGGAGTTGTTTGGTCCTCTCAGATGTCAGTCTGATTGCCAGAGGGGCACACCTATAACATTTTATTAAAGTGCTTTCTCATGAAAAAGGAATTTAAAAAAAACAAACAAAAACAAAAAAACAAGTACTTTAGCAAGCTTAGCGGTCTAGAGGACTTTAACGTAAAGGAGTGCTTTCTCTCTGTGTGGTGAAATGAATCAGGAGAAGGTTTAGATAAGACAAATAATGTTCTTAGTTTTATGTTATTAGTTTTAAAGTGACACGATGGGCAACAAAACATTAGCTTAATGAAACTGTTTTGGTGTATAGATCATGCATCTGAAGTTTTACTGCTCAATTCACTGCCATTTAGGAGTTAAATCATTTTGTTTCGGTTTATGCAGCCCTAGGCACACCTCCCGTGACTGACACAACCTGCATGGAAACAGAGCGGTGTCTTGTTTTCACGAAGGCTGTAAGATGTTACTTACTTTAAATTTATTTATTTTTTATAATCTCTTTCTCTGTAAATTGAACTTTAATCACACACAGGAGACTCCTGCCAGGTTAAGCAATCTATTCAGGCGATATTAAAAAATTCTAAATCACACAATTTGAAATAAAGGAAATATAAACATTAGATGTCTCTTTACAGGAAGTATTTAGGAAGGTTGTGTAAGACACGCAGGGAGGTGTGACAAGGGCTGTATAAACAAAGTGATTTAACTAGTAAATGGCAGAGAATTGAGCAGTGAGACTGCAGGAGTGTGATCTATACACTAAAACGGCTTCATTAAGCTACAGTTGCTTTGGTGACTAGTGTACTATAGTGTCAGGGGTGGGGAACCTTCAGCCCTCCAGATGTTTTGGACTACATCTCCCATAATGCTCTTACAGCCATAATGCTAGAAAAGCATCATGGTGTAGTCCACCACATCTGGTGGGCCAACGTTTCCCCACCCCTGCTATTAGATTGCTTTTCTTTTGGGGAGGGGGTTTGCATGAGCTCATGTAGAAACATAGAATGTGACGGCAGATAAGAACCATTCGGCCCATCTAGTCTGCCCAATTTTCTAAATACTTTCATTAGTCCCTGGCCTTATCTTATAGTTAGGATAGCCTTATGCCTATCCCACGCATGCTTAAACTCCTTTACTGTGTTAACCTCTACCACTTCAGCTGGAAGGCTATTCCATGCATCCACTACCCTCTCAGTAAAGCAATACTTCCTGATATTATTTTTAAACCTTTGTCCCTCTAATTTAAGACTATGTCCTCTTGTTGTGGTAGTTTTTCTTCTTTTAAATATAGTCTCCTCCATTACTGTGTTGATTCCCTTTATATATTTAAATGTTTCTATCATATCCCCCCAGTCTCGTCTTTCCTCCAAGCTATACATGTTAAGATCCTTTAACCTTTCCTGGTAAGTTTTATCCCGCAATCCATGAACCAGTTTAGTAGCCCTCCTCTGAACCCTCTCTAAGGTATCAATATCCTTCTGAAGATACGGTCTCCAGTACTGTGTACAATACTCCAAGTGAGGTCTCACCAGTGTTCTGTACAATGGCTTGAGCACTTCCCTCTTTCTACTGCTAATACCTCTCCCTATACAACATTTGGTTCAGTTACAACAATTCCGGCAGCTTAAAAGGGACACTATAGTCACCAGAACTACCGCATTTTGCATTGTTTCTGGTGTCTATAGCCTGTCCCTGCAGGCATTTTCATACAAATACAGTTTTTTTCAGAGAAAAGGCAGTGTTTACGTTACAGCCTAGGTATACCTACAGTAGGACTACTCAACAGTGTGCAGCACCAACGTTCAGCGTCTCCACGCTCTGTATGATCATGTCAAATTGGTTGGCAAATTCAGAAAGCAGCATACTTGCACCGCATGGTTTATTTGCAGGTAACCCCTAATTCTTTTGTTTTACTCTTGCATTATATATGTAATACTTTTAAAATGGAAGTGAGGCACAGCTCCTGCAAACACGGTCCCTTTAATGACAATCCTGTGCTCTCAAACTATATGCAGATTGCGACCTCTAGTGGTGGGAAACCATGTGTGCATGCCATATCTGAGTACCATAAAATGTATCAATAAAAGGAAGCAAGGTGTATAAATGTTACATATCAATCACCTCACTCCTTAAAGGACCACTATAGGCACCCAGACCATTTCAGCTCAATGAAGTGGTCTGTGAGCCAGGTCCCTCTAGTTTTAACCCTGCAGCTGTTGTGAGGATATTTATTGGGGTGATAAATATTAAAATATTTTCATAAAAATTACCAAAAATTAATTTAATACATTTTATTAGATCAAAATCGATATCTTAGCACTGTTTCCCCGAATAATGATAATATAAAGCTGAGAATTACTCAAGATGTTAATTCTCTTAGATCCTAGAGGAAGCTCATTAGAGGATTTTTACTTCACACAGTAAAATCACAATTATAAAAATGTAATTTATTGTGACAATAATAAAATAATAATATGTAACATGCGTGACAATCAGTGAATACTTAGTATAAGATAGGCATACAATATGGCAATAGTTTAAACACAATACAGCGTCAAAAAGCGACCAGTTGTTAAAAGATTTATGATAGGGCACTTCACTTAGAAACCAACTTTACAAAAAGAAGACAAAACTCCACAGAATACAATAACAACTTTGGCTGACAGACTACACTTTCACTGCCGGCTACAATCCTCACAGGCAATATATCCAATTATATTGTATTTGTACAATTAAAGTAATGTTCAAATCAGATCATTAAAGGACCACTATAGGCACCCACACCACTTCAGCTTAATGAAGTGGTCTGGGTGCCTGGTCCAGCCAGGACTAACCCTTTTTTCTATAAGCATAGCAGTTTCAGAGAAACTGCTATTTTTATTAGGGTTAATCCAGCCTCTAGTGGCCGTCTCATTGACAGCTGCTAGAGGCGCTTGCGTGCTTCTCACTGTGAAAATCACAGTGAGAGGACGCCAGCGTCCGTAGGAAAGCATTGATAATGCTTTCCTATGAGACTGGCTAAATGCGTGCGCAGCTCTTGCCGCGCATGCGCATTCAGTCAGGGAGGTGGAGAGCTCCCCGCCCGGTGCTGGAGAAAGAGGCAAGTTTAACCCCTTCCTCCCCCTAGAGCCGGGTGGAAGGGGGACCCTGAGGGTGAGGGTACCCTCAGGGCACTATAGTGCCAGGAAAACTAGTATGTTTTCCTGGCACTATAGTGGTCCTTTAACCAGTTCCTAGGACCATCCAATAAGAATAATTCTACCAGATTTTACATTTGCCGAATTTTTACTTTCCTAAATAAGATATACTCTTATTTCAGAACAAGTCAATACATCTGGATAACATGCGGCATGCTAACCCTAGGTTGTAGATTTTCTCTCAGATGTGTAGATAGGTCCCAGGAATTTGAATGCAAGTATGAAGGGGATTGTATGGGAATAGATAAAAGTGGTGTTGGTTAGAAAAAAAAATAATATTAAAATTTTGGTGTCTAGGAGAGTGTTTAAGTATAGTCCAAGTCAGATTATGTTTCAAAGAGAGTTTAAAAGTGGTCCAAAGAGAATGAATGTCCCAAAGAGTTGAATGTCTGAATCTCTCGTCTTCCCTTTGTCCTTACTTTTTAAAGGGCCAAACTCTCTGCACGTCACTAATTGATAGGACCAATAGGGAACTGTAGGTGCGTCTTCCCTAAAGACTATCATCTAGATTTTGGTCAGTAGATGGCGCAATTACATCACCAAAATTTCTTGTCATGGGGTCCATTTGCCTTTTTGCATAATGGGGTAACTGGTTTCGATGAGTTTTACTTCATTTTGGCCTATCTTTATGGCCCCCAATAACTCTAATGTCCTGCCAATTTCAAAGGCTTTACCCCAGTCTGGGTGTCTGCAATTTCGATCGTAATTTAGAATTGACACCTCCTAACCTTAATTTCACCCTTTACTTACAATGGGACTTTGTAAGATTTAGAAAGTAAAATTAATTACTAAGTGTTAACTGTCATTGGTGTCTGGTTCTTTTGTGAACCTGTGTTTAAGATTAATTGTATCCCACTAATATTATTAAATTATATGATATTTCTTCATGAGTATTTATCCATGAATGGTCTATATTATTAACATGATACTAATTATATGTGATTAATATAAAAATAGTATTATAAGTGGATAGTGTGTATATGTATATATAATTATGTATACATTTGTCTCTGGGTTAGTATTCCATCCCCCTTCTGCTGTTAGACATCATTTATCTTGTTTAAATAACGCATTCCTTAGCTCAGACTTGAATGAATAGAGTGATAAAAAGAAATTCTGTGTCTTTCTTAGCCTTGTAATACAAATATGGAGTCATCTATGTTCTGAGTGTGACTGGCAATATACACTTAATTTCTGTCTTAACACAAAATGTCTGCCGATATAAATATACTGACACTGTAAACATAGCTATTTCAGAGAAACTGCTATGTTTACACTGAGGGTTAATCCAGTCTCTAGTGGCTGTCTCACGGACAGACGCTAGAGGCGCTTCTCACTGTGAAAATCACACTGAGAGGACGCTGGACGTTGAAAGGAAAGCATTGAGTAATGCTTTCCTATGGGCGGTTTGAATGAGCGTGCAGCTCTTGCCACATACGCGCATTCGGAGCAGACGCCAGCAGGGGGAGAAGAGGTCACCAGCTCCAGATTAAGGTAAGTGGCTGAAGGGATTTTAACCCCTTTAGCCCAGCAGGTGGGGGGCCATGAGGGTGGGGCAGGACCTAATAACCCTATAGTGCCAGGAAAACAAGTTTTTCTCTAGTGCTTCTTTAACCCCTTAATGTGTGACATGTCACGATTCCCTTTTATTCCAGAAGTTTGGTCCTTAAGGAGGTTAAAGAAGGACTAATCTTAGAAATCTATTAAAAGTCTCTAGAGATAAAATTATAAATATAATTAAATCGTGAAATATTGAACCCAGATTAACCCAAGTCACAGATAGGATGTGCTATATAACATATCATACAAACTATCTTTTCATGTATACATCTCACTTTAATGTTTTACCTCTTAACTCGCTGCTCTGCAATTGGCCAGTCGAGATCAATGTCAATATCCACACTATGTTCTGGTTTCATCTCGTAATAAGCCATTTTCCCACCCTGAAAAAAGTCATTACAAGAATGGGTTGAGTTAGCAATATCAATTAAACAGTTAATAGCTCCCAACTGATTCCTCTCCTGCAACTGTCAAAAAAACAAAGAAAAAACACACACTAAATCTTCAGTGAATACTATTCCACCAATCTACTTCTCTAATACGATCCTTACCCTTTGTTTCACTATACCCCACTCCCTCTAGCTCATGTAAGCTCAATCCCTCTGTTCCTGTGCGCAAACTTGTCTGGTTACAATTACGTGTCTCTTAGTCCACCCATTGTACAGTGCCGCGGAATTTGTAGACGCTATATAAATAATAATAATAATAAAAAAAAAGATATTTCAAAGCATTTGCTAGTTGTTGTCACATCCAGCCGTTTACTTTAAGCATTATATTTTACAAGAATGAACAGAGATACGGTAAATATCGGATACTTCTAGAAACTGATTTATTCTTTCGTTGTAAATAAATGTATAAAGATTTTAAAATGACTATTAAAGGGACACTATAGTCACCCAGACCACTTTAGCTCAATGAAGTGGTCTGTGCGTCAGGTCCCGCAGGTTTTAACCCTTCAGACGTAAACATAGCAGTTCCAGAGAAACTGCTATGTTTACATTGCAGGGTTAATCCAGGCTCTAGTGGCTGTCTGACTGCCGCTAGAGGCGCTTCTGCGACACTGGATGCGAAAATCGCATTCAGCGTGTAGAACATCTATAGGAAAGCATTGAGAAATGCTTTCCTATGGACTGTTTAAATGCGCGTGCGGCTCTTGCCGCTCCACTCAGAAGCTGACGGCAGGGGAAGAGAGGTCCACAGGGCCAAGGGAGCCCGGCGCTGGATTAAGGTAAGTAGCTGAAGGGGTTTTAAGGGAAGGAGGCCCTGAGGGTGGGGGGGGGAGGGTACTAAGGAGTATATAGTGTCAGGAAACAAGTTTGTTTTCCTGACACAATAGTGATCCTTTAAAAATGGTAAACTATTTCTCTCCAAAGTTTCTTGATACGAGACGATCAGCCTACACCTGAAGAGCTTTTGCGGCATACCTGTGGGTGCAGACGTGGGAGAGGCAACCGATCTCTGCGTTGGTCACCCCGATAGACTAAGTGGGTGCTGTAGGGTTCCTGCACCCCCTACTCCCTCCAGACCAGTGGTGGTTATCCCAGTCCCTGCAGGCTTGGGCCACGACGATTACTCAGCTTTACGTGGACCCCCAATCATTTTCTGGTCGGTAAAGGGCAGTTGTCACTAAAATGGCCGACACGCACGACCCGGCGACTAGAGGCCTGCAACTGAACTATGCGGACTTACCGGATCCACACCACTACAACATAGCTAAACAAGAGTGGTACTTGCATGCTTCTGGACCACCCTGATAGAAGGGATGAAATCCGCAGCAGCTGAACATACCCAGTCTGGATGGGAATAAAGACACAGTGGGGAAAGGTCTGGGAGGCGCATTGCGAGACTCCACCCCTCACCTACCTGGGCTGAGAGCTAAGAGTGGTTGGACCTTAACGTACCAGCCACGCAAGCAGAAGGCCACACAATATACAAAAAGAAACAAAACCTGTGACACACAGAGCTCATCGCATTATCCAGGAAGGGAAGAACATAGACTTTAAAAGTTTGTGGCGAAAAGGTACTGGCTTTCATGCAGACACTGGCCTGAGAGGCTCCCTGACTTGGCACTGTTTTGCAGCTTTCCTAGGTGGACTGTATATCCGTCGGAGATCAAAGCCCCGTAGAGGTATTGGATGACTGTCCAGTATATTAGCTCCGTAGACCTGTCTGGTAATCCAGAACGTCTCTTCCTCAAGAAGTATGTAGGCAACCTCTGATTGTGTGGTGTCGGTTCCAGGTTGACGGCCTACCCACGACACTCCTGCACAGATCATAGTCTTTCTATTCTAAGCCAGCCGATTTCTCATTTATTTCAGACAGTTGGATACACTATCTGTGCATAAGCTTGGTCTTCCTTCATCCATAGCTTTGAATGCCTAGCACAGTGTTCCTCTTGTCTTATTTTATTACACTCTACTAAAATAATTGTTCACTTAATCATACCAACGTGATCTAGCATGCTCTTCTGTGACTTTATTAGTTTAATGGGACACTATGGTCACCAGAACAACTACAGCTTATTGAATTTGTTCTGGTGAGTAGAATCATTACCTTCAGGATTTTTGCTGTAAACACTGTCTTTTCAGAGAAAATGCAGTGTTTACATTACAGCCTAGTGATAACTTCACTGGCCACTCCTCAGATGGCTGTTAGAGATCCTTCCTGGGTCATGGCTGCCTAAAATGCATCCAAACATTCCGTATCTCCTCCCGCTGCATGCAGACACTGAACTTTCCTCATAGAGATTCATTGATTTAATTCATCTCTATGAGGAGATGCTGATTGGCCAGGGCTGTGTTTGAATTGTGCTGCCCCTGATCTGCCTCCTTGTCAGTCTCTGCCAATCCTATGGGGAAGCACTGTGATTGGATCAGGCTACCACTTCTGATGATGTCTGCAGACTGCTTGTTTTTCTGAGGCAAACAGCATGCAGATATACAGCTTCAGGCTTGAATGCAGTAAGATTTTGCTATATTTATGGAGGCATGAGGGGTCTAGGGGGGTTAGATGGTGGTTTTAACACTATAGGGTTAGTAATACATGTTTGTGTTCCTGACCCTATAGTGATCCTTTAATACTCACCTTATCTGGCATTTCTCCTGTGTCATAATGACTTGCTACTTTTATGTGCCTAGACACTGTTCCATACCTTGCTTATTGCCTTACATTTCACAAAATAAATTCTGGTTTATTGTAATTTTCTATGTATATCTTGCAAACATCTCAATAAAAGAAAGACTAACAAAAAAAATGGTAAAATAATGACCTAAAATTGCATTAACCTTACATAATACAGGGTGGGCCAAAATTCAGAGTAGTATTTACATTTTTTGTTGCAGGTACATATTATAACAGAGTCTTTCGAGAGTCATCATAGGTAATATCACGAAGGAACGAGTAAATATAGCAGAATTCTATTTTTAAAGTAATTTTTATGCATAAAGAAAAACGAGATTGTGAAATGTGGATTCAATGGGATAAGGCTCGTGTCCGTACAGCTAGGGCCACAATGGACTTCCTGAGACAACTTTCAGTGAATGGATAATTTTAAGAAATTGCCAGATGGCTTGGCTGCCAGCTTTTCCCAACCATTCAGCTCCCAATTACGTGATGTGGGGATATCTGAAGGAGCGTGTGTATGTGAACAAACTGCGTACACTTCAGCAGCTCGAGGAGAATATAAGCTCAGAATGATGTATGATCACTGAAATTAGTTCATTAATTAAAAAAGGAATTGACGCATCAAACCTTACTCTACATTTTGACCCACCATATACTAAATAAATGACATGATAAACTAAATAATCAACCTGCAGGTATCCCTGTTTGATAAGTTCTGCTGTTGCAAAGTAAAAGGAGCCATTTTCATAGAGCTCTCCGTGCCAATCCTGCCGGCGTGGTCTACATGCGGTGTTGAAGTTTTCAGGGGCAGTCAGTCCACCTGCACAAGAAAATAAAACTTTTCACCTATATTTATAGTAAAAGATATTGAAATACATGTATGAAAATCCTTTCATTTCTTTTCATGTTTCTCAGCTAGTATGATCGGGCCTTGGTTTCACCCTGTAACAATATGGAAGTCATGCATGGCAAGGTATTTTGTATCACTCCAATGGAAATTAGATTGTAAGCTCACCTGCCACATCAAGGCAAGTCTCTTAGGGTCTGTGTCAGAGATTTTTCTCACCGGAAGCTGAAGGAAGCAAGGTGACTTGTCAGTGTAGGACTCCCCTAAGAGGTTTGCCTTGACGTGGTAGTGAAGCTTACAATCTAATGGCCAGTGGAGTGATGTTAAAAAACCTCCAGTTAAATATGCATAAGGATTTGAGATAGTGAGCAAGTAAAGTTTTTCTTTGGTTTTTATTGTATGTATTGGGGATGATGTGTACTATAGTCGTTGCTGCCACCCAGGAGTGGTGGGAGTCTGAGTGCAGGTTTTTTTTGGGTATTCGTATTTGCATCACACAGTTATGTTACAATACTGCTGCCCCCCCATGTGCTCCTTATTAAGGGTTAATAAGTGTATAGGGGTTAGAAAGATACCCCTCTCTGTCTCAGACATTTCTGCCGCCCACCCCATGTGCTCCCTATTAAGGGTTAATAAGTATGTAAAGGTTAGAAAGAAACCCCTCTCTGTCTCAGACATTGCTGCCGCCCACCCCACGTGCTCCCTATTAAAGGCTAATAAGTGTATAGGGGTTAGAAAGATACCCCTCTCTGTCTCAGACATTTCTGCCGCCCACCCCATGTGCTCCCTATTAAGGGTTAATAAGTATGTAGGGGTTAGAAAGATACCCCTCTCTGTCTCAGACATTGCTGCCGCCCACCCCATGTGCTCCCTATTAAGGGTTAATAAGTATGTAAAGGTTAGAAAGAAACCCCTCTCTGTCTCAGACATTGCTGCCGCCCACCCCACGTGCTCCCTATTAAAGGCTAATAAGTGTATAGGGGTTAGAAAGATACCCCTCTCTGTCTCAGACATTTCTGCCGCCCACCCCATGTGCTCCCTATTAAGGGTTAATAAGTATGTAGGGGTTAGAAAGATACCCCTCTCTGTCTCAGACATTGCTGCCGCCCACCCCACGTGCTCCCTATTAAGGGTTAATAAGTATGTAGGGGTTAGAAAGATACCCCTCTCTGTCTCATTAGTCATTGCTTGCGCCCATCCCATGTGCTCCCTATTAAGGGTTAATAAGTATGTAGGGGTTAGAAAGATACCCCTCTCTGTCTGTTTTTTTTCACCCGAAGGAAGCAAGGTGAACCATTTGTGTAGGCAAGTAGTTTGCCTTGATGTGGCTTACAATCGAATGGTCACTGGAGTGATTCGAAAACCTCCAGTTATTTAAATATGCGCAAGTAAAGTTTTTCCTTGTTTTTTTTTGTGTATGTATTGCGACTGATGTGTACTAGTATCCTTGTCAAGTCTGCATTTTAAAAGTATTACCCTTCAACACTGCTCCCAAAAAAACAGACACTTCCGACCTGGAAAGTATATTTAACGCCATGTTACAGTGAAAGAATAAGATCATCACTTAAAGCAAGCAGAAAGGTTTATCAAACAATGTTTTAAATATGGCAATTATATGTTTTAATAATACATGCTGGATTATGTTTTTCTGCATGTTTAGTAGATGAGAGATAGAAATATACAGCATTAAAAGGGGTCTATTTAGACTAGAGAGAAAGTACACATCGCCTGGAAGGCATAACTGCCTCCTTGGGAGTGTTCAGAAAAAAAAATCAAGTGACAGGACAGACAATACATCGTGCCTTAGGAAAGAAAATTACATTTACATATCAATTGGGTTTAGGAAATGTCAATTTACAAAATGGGAACAAATGCCTTTAAAAACTGAGGATACACGTAAAACATTGGTTACAGACTGTGACGAACCGCCTGGCACCCCGACCGGGTACTTCCGTCAATCGATGCTCCTAGTGCTCACCGAGGGATCCAAGCACTCCACCAGACACCATAAGCACTGTAGACTCCATGAACCGCCGCAGCTTGGTTGGGGTCTTGCCGTCCTCTGCCCACACTGGACCCAAGACCAGGATCCAGCTTCCAGTGGGTAGATCACTCCTACTCCAGAGAGCGTAGCAGGAACAAGCTCTTAGAAGAGCTAGTGATTATACTCATGGGAGTATTGTGATATAGCAATCCCCAGAGTGTAGTTCTCCAATCCCCCAAACATGAACCAAGACTTCATGAAGGGGTAAAGCATTCTGTTTAATAGAAGCCACAGCTGGCCTTTTATGCAAGTCCCCAAGCAAGGTGTACGCCCACATGGACCTTGTTGGGGACAGGGAAACAAAGCTTACAAACCAATCAGAACAAACATACAATCCCTCCCCTCTGCCTGTGAGATAATGGAGTCAGATGCTGTATTAACCCAATTATCTCCAGGCAGGAAAAAACCCCACATATTTTACAAAGTCCCATAAGTACCCAAAAACACAACATATCCCCATAATGTAACATCCCCTGATATCTGGATGGACATGTCCAAAAATCACCCAGATCAAAGCCGGAATTCAGGAAATTGCTGGAAGTCTCTTTTTGACCGACCGCACGCATGGTTACATGCCTAAAACAGTTACAGAGAAGCAGGCTGTGCAGCCAGTCTATTTCAAATAGTCGAAAGACCGTTCTAATTATCAAACGTAGCTGTTTGTGGATACAGTCATTATGTGTCTACTGTTCGTGGGTTTCTTTTTACCCAACGCCGCTCAACGCCCGTTCGAATAGCTGGACCTCCATGGAAAGTGTAAGGAAACCAAGTGCATTTAAACCTCAATCGGTAGTTTCCTCCCAAACCGCCAGAGCCCAGTGAACATAGCCCTCCGTTCGGTAGTTATGGTAGACGAATCCCAGTGTAATTCCAATAGTGTCCCTGGATAATTCCCTCAGTAAAACACACAAACTCCCAAACAGCATACGTAGTCAGAAGGGTACAAAGATGAACTAAGGATTTATTGACAGGCATTCTCTCTTTATGGGATTCTGCCCATGCAAGGGAGCCTCCCATATAAATTAGCCATACATCCAATCCTAACAATATACATACTGTACATCTCCTGCCCTCAGATAACCATTTAACATAATTAAAACGGAACATAATTTCCCCAAAGTCTGGATGTACCCCAAGATAGCTGTACTCTGGGGGACCAACATATGAAAAAATCAGTCCATTCGGTTCAGCCGTTCGGGAGATATAGGACTTAGAAGTTTTGACCGAGTGCACGGGCAAAATAGCCGAAAACAGTTCCACGAATTCTGACCCTGCAGTCGGTCTTAGGTCGCATGAAAAACCTCCCGAACGGCCGGCCATCCATGGTTCGCTTGACTCCCCATCTGTCAGTGAGTCTTTTTACCGAATGCCCGGTCATTCGGTAGTTTTAGTGGGGTTTTACCGAAGGTATGGAGGATTCAGGGGTGTTCGCCTATTTGAGTGTCCGTTTTCAGTTCCAGACACTCGACGGCAAACACCGCTGTTCGGGAGCTAAAATGGCAACGAACACGTGGAAGTCCCGAAATGGTGGCGGTGCATACCGTTCGTGCAGAACTTTTGTCGAACATGCCCAGCAAGCAGGGAGGTAAAGTATTCATAATGGGCAACGGGGTGGTCTCGATTCGGTAGTTTTACCTACCGAATGCCATATGGAAAGCTAGCATGAAACAAGTGAATACAAATTTTCATTTTGAAGCCAAATAGGGGAATTTCTTCACAGAAGGTAAAAGTTTAGCGGTGTTCGTGCCGTCGATTGTCTAGTTTGACTTCCATGCACTCGACGACCAAACACCGCTGGATTCGTTCGACTAAACAAGATGGTGTTTGAATGGCACACAGTAGTTCTAACAAGGATTTGACACAGGGGCCATAGTCACAGGGTAGGAGGCTGGCAAACAGGCTCTTACAGAAGCCAGTGACTAGGTTACTTTCGTCACACGAACTATGTTGGAAAATCATACACTCGCTACCACTAGGCTTGCTCTCAATGGAGATCAATTAGTGGTTAGAGAAGAATTATACAATACACATGAAAAAAATATCAAACAAGCAGTTAAAGTGCATCACCCCAAGCTAGCCCATACCTCACTATAAAGACAGAAATAAAGGCTAATCACCTGTCGTCTTCACATCTTTCCATCGAAACAAGTGATGTCTCACCACGGAAAACACAGAGTCAAAACCGTCTATTCGGATCATGTCTACCACACGCATGAGATCTTCTGGGTGGAGACAAGGCGAAGTGGCCTGGATATTTCCGACAATGTCAACCTCTTTGGAAAGTATAAAAAATAAATTAAAAAAACAGTTAGAGAAATACAGAAAACATTAAAGAATAACTTGACATGTTAGTGCAAAAAACTAGGACATACTTTGTCGTAGCCTGCTATTCTGATATAATTATACTTTATTTATAAAGCGCCAACACATTCAACAATGCTGTCCATAGCTACAATTAATAGGGATCGACCGATATTCTGAATTTTCAGCAATATCGGTATCTGCCTATAAAAGATACCGATAATGCAGACCAGTGCCGCCATCAGTGCATGACAACCAAGACGGTTGTCATGGGCCGGCGGTCCTGGAGGGCCCGCAGCACACTCTTACTTACCTTCCCAGCAGCTCCCCTGTCAAAATCTTGTGAGTCCCGCGGCTGTCAGGGCCTTGCCACGGGTTACCATGGCAACGCTCCGCGCAGCACACAAGCCGCGAGAGTTAGACAAGGGAGTTGCTGGGAAGGGAGGTAAGAGTCTTTGCTGGGCCCCCTCTGCACAGTCCTTCCCACCGGACCACCAGGGAATGCCATATCCCCCCTCCCTGGCCAGGTAAGAAACAGGGAGGGGGGCTAAAACAAAATGTTAAAAAAATAAAAATGCCCCCCCCTCCTGTTTTACACACATTACATACCTACACAAACTGCATTTACTATACACACACACTCCGCATTTATTAAATACACACACTACACAAATTACACACACACACTGCATCCCCTAATCAAATACTCTCACTGCATCCACTACACACATGTATTCTTGAAAACAAATTCTGACCAGTATGTATATTTTGTGCATTTACCTTAAAAAATAAAAATTAGCAATAAATAAATAATTAATAAACATGTTCAGTTTTGTGTAGAAATTGTTTATTTTTTCAAACCAGTAAATGTACAGAATATCTGTAAGTTATCGGCTATCGGCCTGAAAGTTCACAGATGAACGGCTCTAAAAAAAAAAAAAAAAAAAATCAATATCGGTCCATCTCTAACAATTAATACAAGTAAAAAGAGAGTAATAATGAGCGCCTTGAAGACTGCGCAGCGCTCCAAGCAAACTGCCCAGCGCCCATGCAGACCACTCAACGCCCAGCGCCCATGCAGACCACGCAACTCCCAGCGCCACATGCAGACTGCCCAGCGCTCCCATGCAGACCGCACAACTTCCAGCGCCACATGCAGACCGCCAAGCAGTTCACTCAGAGAATCCTCACCTGGGTGATATTTCAGAAACTCCTGGATTGTTTCCAGGGAGGATGTAGTATCTTTGGAAACCTGTGCGCTGCGACGGTGAACCTGGGCTCCATAATCTTTAGCCACTTTTTCAATGTCATCGCTGTCAGTAGAAACCCAGACACTAAACAATAAAACACACAAATCAATCAGAACTCTATCCTGAGACAGTGTCTGCCTCTACTTCCAGAACGTAGTGTGGCTGTCTGCCCCTACCTGTCCAACACCCCTTGTTACCCCCCGGCCCCGCCCCCATGTTACCCCCCGTCTCTCTCCCCCTTGTTACGTCTCTCCCCTTTATTGCCCCCAGTCTCTCCCCTTGTTTACCCCAGTCTCCCACCCGTCTCTCCCCTTTGTTACCCCCAGTCTCTCTCCCTTGGTACCCCAAGTCTCTCCCCTTTGTTACCCCCAGTCTCTCCCCTTGTTACCCCAGTCTCTCCCCCTTGTTACCCCAGTCTCTCCCCCCTTGTTACCCCAGTCCTCTCCCCACTTGTTACCCCGTCTCTCCCCTTGTTACCCCGTCTCTCCCCCACTTGTTACCCCAGTCTCTCCCCTTGTTACCCCCGTCTCTCTCCCCCTTGTTACCCCCAGTCTCTCCCCTTGTGCCCCAGTCCCCGTCTCCCCTTGTTGCCCGTCCTCCCATGATGTTACCCCCACTCTCTCTCCTTGTTACCCCGTCTCTCTCCTTGTGCCCCAGTCTCTCCCCTTGTTACCCCCCAGTCTCCCCGTCTCTCCCCTTGTTACCCCCGTCTCTCCCCTTGTTACCCCGTCTCTCTCCCCTTGTTGCCCCGTCTCTCTCCCCTTGTTACCCATTACTCTCCCCTTATTTTGCCCCCCGGTCTCCCCGTCTCTCCCCTTGTTGCCCCGTCTCTCCCCTTGTTGCCCCGTCTCTCCCCTTGTTACCCCCCGTCTCCCCTTGTTACCCCGTCTCTCCCCTGTGGCCCCCCCGGTTACCTGTCGAACACCCCGCTGTCCCCCGCGGCCCGCAGCACCCAGCCAATCAGAGGTTTTCCCGCCAATTTCTTGATGTTTTTCTGGGGGATCCCCTTACTGCCCCCCCGGGCCAAAACCAGAGCCGCCAGGTGTCCGCCCCGCTCCCCCGCCGCCATCTTACCGGAAACTGCCGCCACTTCCGGCCACGTCATCACCGGAAGGAGAGAGGGGGATGATGGGAGAGGTAGTTATCAGAGAGGAGGGACGATGGGAGAGGTAGTTATCAGGGAGGGGGACGATGGGAGAGGTAGTTATCAGAGAGGGGGTGGATGGGAGAGGTAGTTATCAGGGAGGGGGATGATGGGAGAGGTAGTTATCATGGAGGGGGAGGATGGGAGAGGTAGTTATCAGAGAGGGGGATGATGGTGTTGTAGAATTATAGAATTCTTGAAATTATCTAAGCTAATGCTTTGGCAGGAAGAAATGTGCTGAATAATAAAATGTGTATTTACTAAAAGAACCTTGAAACTAACAATACTAACTACTCAAAATGGCTGCCAAAGCACCCCTCCCATCGAGTGAACACCTCGTGCTAACAAGATGGCGCCTATATCTTGTGTCCACTCCCGTGTCAAGGATGACATCACCTCTTGATAGGAGGGTATCTAACTAACCACTTAACACCTGAACCAATTAATAATGTTTATTTGTTGTTATCTTGAATTCTTCAGTGATGTAAAAATGCCTTTATAAGGGTCTGCGCACCCATTTTCTGTTAGAAGCCATTAAACTTCTCCGAAGTTCTTTCATTAACCTGAACCCTGTGTCTCAGTGTGAATTTACTTCTGCGTGCACACAACTTTATTATCTTTAATTTGGACAGGAACAGATAGTCATTCAAACTAATTGGTTTGCAGAAAATAATCTACTACAATTTGGCCTCCAACGTGGGGCTCTGGGTTATGTCCTGCCCGGACAGCAGTCCAAGAAGACGCGGGGGGGGGGTGAATCCTGGGGGAAGGAAAAGAGCCTGATTGATACCGGAGAAACTGACGGAAGCAAAGCACAGAGGGATGGACACAGGTTTCTTCAGGAAGGAAGAGATTCTTTATTGGATCACCGATCGGGACTCAGAGGGACTAATGTCACCAAAAATACAGCAAGTTCTGAGCCCTGAACAATAGTGCAGGCTCCCTATATAGGCACATAACTCCTCCCATATTAAGCTCCACCCGCACATTCTCTTGACCAATCATTACAAATAAGAATTAACTTCCTGCTTGACCGCATGGCTTGTCCAGCACAATGGAGGAGGGGAATACTACATCCTGTATTCTTGCACATGCTCCGTACACTACTGATCGTATCTTGCCTCGTGCAACCAACTGATCGATACGTCAGCATATGCACGTACACATGCCACGTGGTAATCTCGGCCTACTAAATTTATTTTTACCGAGATTCCACCACATGATCACCTCTGAGTAAACGGTGGAGACTGCTGCAGCACCTAGCCGGTATGTTCCTGCCCCTGTGATTGACCTATCCCAGTGTCTGTGACTGCTGCCGAGAGGACATCAAAGTCAGGTAATAACTTGCCCAGAGTCTTTGCATTCTTAATGATACCTAGTTTACCTGCATGTTGACTATCTGTTGCCTGGGTGTGTTTGTATTGGTTTGTGTTTAGCTTAGTCCCCGGGGAGTGTGAGTGCCTGTTTACCCCTTTTAGGTGCTAGGTGGCTCTAGCGGTAAAGGAAAAAGGGGAGGGGACCTGGTGGAAGTCTGTGTGGACTCACTACTTTCTCAGGTTCCGGGGTGTCACTTTGAGGGCCTGGCTAGCCTCATTGTGCACGTTACTCTGCTTGCAGAGGGTGAGACACTTCAGCCTCGAGCGCTGACGCTGGTAGTGTTCTGTTAACCTCTCAGTGCCCGCGGATACGGACACTGTTAGGTTGTGGTGGGATTGGATTCGGGCAGGCATTGCTGTTTCCATCACCGTGCGGTAGTGAGACTTGCTGGTGGGTCCGCAACAGGGACACTACGAGGTTGAGGGAGGTGGCTGCGGCCACACGAGTAAAGGAAAGGGATTTGAACTGTGATGCATGCACTGTATTTTATTTGAAATGTTGTCTTAACTGTCTGTCACACAGATTCCTGTGCTTGATCTTATCTTACTCTCTGTGTTATTTACACTTTCCCCTCTTATTTCTCTTTGTTGAGAGAAGTGATTGGTCACACACTTCTCGCCACGCTCCAATTCCGCGGCTACCTCGGGTAGGCGGAATTAGTGACTAGTCAACGTTTTGGGAAGACGTACGTAGGAACCCAGTCTTACGTAGCAGTCGAGCACTGTAGACCTTCTTTTCTCTCTTTCTCTATATCTGGGACGCCTCATATAGGGAGGATGGGACAGAAGTTAGATAAACCCAGTAAGGGTTGGTTAGCATTTGATCTAGTGGAAGACAGTGTGGAAGTAGACAAAAATATTACCAGGTTCAATAAAAAGCGTTTAATTGACCATTACAATACACAGAGATATCTCATGGAGATTGGCAAGAAGCAATCTAACATCATGTTACAATTCCTCATATTTTATACATATGACCCGGAACCGGCCTTTCGTTTAGCTTGAATCAGAACTCCAAATATGGTCTTATTTCCTATTGGCTAAATTCTAGCATAACTGACAAATTTAAGGTTCAATAGTTTAAGCATCCCATGATCTTTCTAACAGATGACTTGACCACAGTCATGCGTCTTACTTCGCTAAAATATCGCTTGTCTATGATAAAAGTTAACACATATAAGACTTCCTCTTTCACAACTTAAGCACACATTTCACCTTTCCCCCCCTGGCAACATCTGACAAGACACACTTTCAAAATAACCTTTCCTTTTGCAATCCAAAAAACAGTCCAGACATCCATTAATAAATTGTAGCAATAAAACATAGTTTCTTCTTATTTCTTAGAGTAAATATTCTTCTTTGATTATATTTTAAGATGATGAATAAACAGCAAAATGGCTGACAGCATGTCAGTAGCAGGTTACATATGTTCACAACAGAGAAGGAGAAGAGATGGTTAAGAAAGAATCGTCGACTGAAGTTCGCCTTTCACCGGCCGTTCGTGTGTTTGTAGCCGACTGCAAGTTCCATACTCTAGCTATCTGGGGTCGGTTACGTTCGCATACTTTCAGCGCACGAATGAAGTAGTATCCCCTTCATTCGTGTGTTTTTCCACCGTATGAACAAGGATGGGAGAAGGTAGCAGCGGTGTTCGACAAAATAGGTAGCCGAAATCAGTTCCAGGGAATCCGTGCCATTTACCGCTGTGCGTTCGACAATACAAAATGGCGATTGCCACGTGTTCGGTAGATGAACACGGACCACCAGCTATTCCCCAATTAGTCTGTGGTTAACCGCAACAGTCAGGGTGGTCAATAGGCGCCACACGACCTCAGTGGGAGGTCGGTGGTTCGGTAGTTCATTCGCATTTATTGTTATTTCCACAAAATCCCGCTGTAATCCTCCAAATAACCGAACAGGCTTGTTCGTATAGTCTGTAAATAGGGGATTTCGTTACACAGCTCCCCCTTAGTCCCATGGAACGGCATACCTGCTTAGATCCTAACGGGTCGGCTAAGGGATGTCCGGTAGTACAGGAGAAACAAACAAAAATAACTACTTTTCCAGTTCAGTTTGCCTGGACAAGCCATCGGCATTGGCATTCTGCTTCCCGGGGCGATACTGCATTGTAAAATTGTAGGGTTGCAGTGCCAAGCTCCATCTGAGTAGTCAGGGGTTATCGCCAGCTACTCTGTTAAGCCAAATTAAAGGGTTGTGGTCCGTCAGCACTGTGAAAGAGCGTCCATACAAGTAGGGTTGTAGTTTTTTAAGGGCCCAGACTAATGCCAGACACTCTTTCTCTACAGTGGCATAGATGACTTCGCGGGGTAGTAGTTTTCGGCTCAGATACGCCACCGGGTGATCCATACCATCGTCCCCCACCTGGCTCAATACTGCTCCCAGTCCAAACATTGAGGCATCTGTGTGGACGAGAAACCTTTTAGTATGATCAGGTGCCGCTAACACAGGAGATGCACTTAACGCAGCCTTGAGTTTCTGGAACGCCTCCTCACACTCAGTGGACCAGACTACTTGTCGGGGTAGGGACTTTTTGGTGAGGTCTGTCAAGGGCTTGGCAAGGGCACTGTATTCCGCTACAAATTTCCTGTAATAACCTGCGGTGCCCAAGAACGCCATGACCTGAGTTTTCGTCCGGGGTTGAGGCCACTGGGTGATGGCCTCAATCTTAGCGGGCTCTGGTCTCTGTTTTCCTGACCCTACTCTGTGGCCTAAATATTGGACTTCAGCCATGCCCACGTGGCATTTCTCAGGCTTCAAGGTGAGCCCTGCATTCTGAATTCGGTTGAGCACTACTGAGATGTGCTCCGGGTGGGCTTCCCAAGTGCCACTGAAGATAGCTATATCGTCCAGGTAAGCACAAGCGAAGCCCTGAAATCCCTCTAGGAGCCGGTCTGCCATCCTTTGAAACGTATCTGGGGCATTCTTCATCCCAAATGGTATAACCTTAAACTGGTATAGGCCAAATGGGGTGACAAATGCCGATTTTGGAATGGCCTCAGGCTCCAAAGGGATTTGCCAATATCCCTTGCACAAATCAATAGTGGTCAAATAATTCCCCCCAGCCATACGGTCTAGCAGCTCGTCTACTCTGGGCATGGGGTATGCGTCGGTAACGGTCCGATCGTTTAGCTTACGGTAGCCCACGCAGAATCTGGTGGTACCGTCTTTTTTAGGAACCAGAACTACTGGGGAAGCCCAGGGGCTTTGGGACGGTTCTATGACCCCCAGTTCTAACATGTCCTGGAGTTCCGTTAACATGCTTTCCCGTACTGCCTCTGGGATTCGGTAAGGCTGCTGCCGCAGGGGTAACTGGCCTGGGGTCTCCACTCTGTGGACTGCCAGGGTCGTATACCCTGGGGCTGCTGAAAACATGCCTCCAAATTCCTTTAACAGTTGGGAAGCCTGAGCTTGTTCCTCGGAACCTAATTCTGGACCCAACTGTACCTGGTCTACTCCTGTGGGTTCCTGGGGAAGCATATCCGGTAAAGGGATACCCTCACTATCTTCATATGCTGGAGCGCATACTGCGGAGACCTCCTCTGGTCTCTCGAGATATGGCTTGAGTATATTTACATGGAAGGACCGCCGGATCCTTTCATCGGAACAGTCTGCCACAATGTACGTGGTATCACTGATCCGCTCTATTACAGTGTAGGGGCCCTGCCAGGATGCTTGTAACTTATCTGTTTTGATAGGTTTAAGCACTAGGACCTTTTGTCACTTTTGTCCCACTTCGAATATACGGTCTCTAGCTCCCTTGTCGTACCAATACTTCTGCCGTTGTAGGGCGGCTCGCAGGTTCTCCCGAACTGTTTCGGTCAGAGCCTGTAGCCTGTCCCTCAACTCTAGTACAAAGGAGACTATAGGGGTACCTGCTTGTTCCATATCACCTTCCCAATGTTCCCGTACTAGATCCAGGGGTCCCCGGGCCCGTCTCCCGTATAATAGCTCGAACGGGGAGAATCCGGTGGACTCCTGGGGAACTTCCCTATAGGCAAAGAGCAAATGAGGGAGGAATATTTCCCAATTCCTACAGGTCTCTGTGAACGTGATGAGCATTTGCTTAAGGGTGCTGTTAAAACGTTCACAGAGGCCATTGGTTTGGGGGTGATAGGGAGAACTTAATATGGGTTTTACCCCACAGCTCTGCCAGAGCTGTTGGGTAACCACCGTGGTGAATTGGGTTCCCTGATCGGACACTATCTCCCTAGGGAATCCCACCCTAGTGAATACCTGAACTAGTGCTTCCGCTACCGTCTCTGCATGTATATTTGACAGAGCTATAGTTTCGGGGTAGCGGGTAGCGTAGTCCACCACAGTAAGAATGTATTTCTTACCGGATGGACTGGGTTTACTGAGTGGCCCGACTAAATCAACTGCCACTCAAAAAAATGGTTCCTCAATAATGGGTAGGGGACGTAGTTTTGCCCTGGGGTGATCCCCTCTCTTCCCTACCTTTTGGCATACTTCGCAGGTCCTACAATAATCCTGAAAATCTCTAGTGACCCCTGGCCAGAAAAAGGACTGGGTGAGTCGGTCTCTCGTCTTTTTAATGCTTAAGTGGCCTGCTAGGGGAATATCGTGGCTAATCCTTAACAGTTCTACTCAATACTTACGGGGCACAATTAACTGTCTTTTTTCTATCTGGCCCGCTCCTTTCCCTTCCCCCCCAGTCACTCGGTACAGCAAACCCTTTTCCCAGCTAAACCTGGCCTGATCTCTGTCTCCCTGGGGTTGTTCTGCCTCCCTCCGATACCCTTTCAAGGTGGGGTCTTCCCGTTGCGCTTGCTCAAAGTCTTGAGGGGTACCCCAGTAAGAAGTATGGTCAGGGGGAATCGTCAGAGGGTTATCGCTTACCTGGTCATAGGTTGAGGGGGAGGCTTCCATAGCTCTGGATTGCTGCCGGGTGGTAACAGGTAGTGCTTCTGGGCTGCAGGCTGCCAATTGGGACGTCAGGCATCCTAGATCATTCCCCAGCAATACTTCCGCGGGCAAATCTGGCATGATGCCCACTTCTACGGCCTTGGCCCCTGTACCCCAATCAATGTGCACCCGGGCTGTTGGTAGTTTGTGGATTGCCCCTCCGGCCACCCTTACAGCAATGGTGCGTCCCGTGTGTTGGGTTGGGGTGACCCGGTGTGGCTGGACCAAGGTAATAGTAGCCCCGCTGTCTCTTAGTCCCCGAGCCTCTTGTCCATTGAGCTTTACTGACTGGCGGTGGTGCGCCCTGTTATCCCCAGCCGCTTGCACAGAGTTCACCTCATGTAAGGTGGCCCAATTCTCACTGTTGCTACTGGGTGTCTCTGGAGTCAGAGAGTTGTAATCCTCTTGCACACAGTGTGCGGCTGCTTTTGTCGGTGGTACCGGTGCCCGCCCCCAGCGGTCTGTAGTGCGTTGTGGGCAATTAGGTTTGATGTGCCCCACTTGTTTGCACCCATAACACATTGGAGCGGTCTTTTGGTACCCCGGGGTTGTGGTGTTGCCCCCTGGTGGTGGTACCCTCTGTGGCATAGTTGGCGGGCCAGATGCAGGCCGCTGGCCCTGGACCCCTCGGTTTCCATCCATCCGCCTGCTCTCATGAAATTCGTCTGCCAGCCTTGCTGCCTCCTCCACCGTTTTTGGCTTTCTGTCTCTGACCCAGTCTCTCACCTCCGCTGGAGTATAATCAAAAAATTGCTCCAGTAACAACAATTACACAGCATCCTCTAGGGTAGTTGCCTGATTCCCCTGTATCCAATTACTGGCAGCGCTTTGCATACTGTAAGGAAACCAAGTACATTTAAACCTTAATCGGTAGTTTCCTCCCGAACAGCCAGAGCCCAGTGAATATAGCCCTCCGTTCGGTAGTTATAGTAGACGAATTCCCAATTGTAAATCCAATAGGGTTCCTGGATAATTCCCACAGTAAAACACACGAACTCCCAAACAGCATACGTAGTCAGAATAAGGGTACAAAGATGAACTGTTTATTGGCACACAAAGAACCTTCTTTTATGCAGGTCCCCATGCAAGGGGACATCCCACAGGGTGGGACACAGTACAACCAATCACACAATGGTTACATCCCACACATCCCCTCCCCTTAGCCTGAGAGGTAACCCAATTATCCATACATTTTAAAACACACTTTTTACCCAACTTTCATAACTCTAAAACCATACATCCAATATTAATAAAAGTCACATATTATTAATCAGCACATCCCAAATACAAACATACCCAAAAATCATGCAAATCCTTCCATTAGTTCAAAAGTTAGTTAGAAGTCCTTTGTGACCCAAGGAAGCATGGCTTTTCTGCCCAAACCAGTTCCCACTGGTCTGGCAGTGTCCCTGGGACAACTCCCTGCTTGAGAACAATAGACAGGAAACGGGGGAGGGGAAGAAACACACCTTCCCATGGATTCCAATGGGGAAGAAACTGTCTTTAGAAGCCAATAAGCCCCAAAGGTTGGATGTATAAAGGGGTGACAGGGTGGTCTGCATTCGGTAGTTTTACCTACCGAATGCCATAGGGAAACATTGCTATTGACACAAATACAAAGAGGGCATATACAGTAAAAAAAAAGGCATTTCTTCACACATACGAAATGCCCACTCCGTATATGAATCCTTGCCTTGTCTTCTGAGGGCCCTGAATTTCCTTCTATGGGCTTCAGGAGTTACAGCATACCGGGCCAGCAAAATCTCTTTTATCTTGTCGTAGTTTTGTATATCCCCATCTGGCACCGCTCTCAATGCTTCGGCTGCTCTACCTGATAGTTTACTACTTAATACTGCAGCCCAGTTAGCTCTTTCCAAATCTTCTAACACACATTGTCTTTCAAAATCTTGCAAGTAATTATCAATATCCATCTCACCTTCTACAAAGCTTTTAAATGCAGCGTAGTTAATTTTCCGCTGACGCCCCATTGTAGATCCAGATAGCGACAGTATATCCACTGGAGGTGATCTGTCTCTGGCTTCTCATGCTTCCCTGGCTTTCTGGGACTCTGTAGCTTGTGCCAAGATCTGTACCACGATCTCTGGTGCAGGGTTAGGTCCTACCAGGCTGAGTCTCCATCTCACATCCCTCTGGAACTCTGTTTCCTCTGCATTCGCCATTTGTGGTTCGCCGGTTTGATCGCTCTCCAGTAGTTCGGCTATTAACGTGGCTTTCGGTTTGTTGCTTGCCACTATGCCTCGAGCTTCCAGCAGTTCCTTTAATGTGGTTAGTTTCAAGCGTTCGGATCTATGCGCCATTCACCACTTGTTTCAATTCGGTACGCCCGTTCGGGAGGAAATCCCGCCGCTTGCCACCAGTGTAAAGGATCCTTGCATTCGTGCAGCGATGATCCTTGCAGCTTCTCCCGAAATCCAGCTGAAACGAAGTGATTATAACTCCCAATCCCCCAAACATGAGTCGAGACTTCATGAAGGGGTAAAACGATCTGATTTACTGTGGGCTACCCGCCCGGTATTTATGCAGGTCTTCCACCTGGTGGACACTCCCCTAGGGGACCAGATGTAAGACTGGGACAAAAGTAACACAGTAGCCAATCACAGTGGCTATAGCATAAGCACTCCCCTTTTACCTAAATCACTCCCTCTTTTCCATCCTGAATTAAATTAAGGTAGCAAAGAGAGCCTTAATTATCTCCAGGAAGAAAGAAACATGGCTTTTCTTATTTAGCAAAAACAGAATAAAAAGATATATAACTTTCTTTTTACACAACATAAACTTTAAGTTCCACATGTCCCCAGATAGCTTGGATCTGAGGGCATATTCTAGGCGAATAGCGCTCAGATCCCACGAACACAGGTCTCAGAATCGTCGACTGAAGTTCGCCTTTCACCGGCCATTCGTGTGTTTGTAGCCGACTGCAAGTTCCATACTCTAGCTATCTGGGGTCGGTTACGTTCGCATACTTTCAGCACACGAATGAAGTAGTATCCCCTTCATTCGTGTGTTTTTCCACCGTATGAACAAGGATGGGAGAAGGTAGCAGCGGTGTTCGACAAAATAGGTAGCCGAAATCAGTTCCAGGGAATCTGTGCCATTTACCGCTGTGCGTTCGACAATACAAAATGACGATTGCCACGTGTTCGGTAGATGAACGCGGACCACCAGCTATTCCCCAATTAGTCTGTGGTTAACCGCAACAGTCAGGGTCAATAGGTGCCACACGACCTCAGTGGGAGGTCGATGGTTCGGTAGTTCATTTGCATTTATTGTTATTTCCACGAAATCCCGCTGTAATCCTCCAAATAACCGAACAGGCTTGTTCGTATAGTCTGTAAATAGGGGATTTCGTTACAGAAAGTGTAGGTACACTAAAAACTGAAACGGGGGTGTTAGTTAATGAAGACCAGGAAAAGGCAGGAATTTTAAATAACAATTTCTCCTCCGTATATATTAAGGAAGAACCCATGGCAATAGATGTGCAAATGATTGCTACTAAAAACTTGCAGAATAATTGTAATTGGTTAACTCAAGACAAGGTGCTGCAGCAACTAAAGAAAGTTAATATAAACAAAGCTCCAGGGCCTGACGGTATCCATCCACGTGTACTTAAGGAACTAAGTGCAGAAATAAGTGAACCTCTGTTTTTAATCTGTCAAGATTATTTTCTTTCAGGAAGTGTTCCGGAGGATTGGAGGAAGGCAGATGTGGTTCCTATATTCAAAAAGGGTTCAAAATCCTTGCCTGGAAATTATAGACCTGTGAGCTTACATCCAATTCTGTGGCTGGTAAAATATTTGAAAGGTTATTAAGGGATAATATTCAAGAATTCCTTGAGAAGAACATGGTTATCAGCTAAAATCAGCATGGTTTTATGAAGCACAGGTCATGTCAAACTAACTTGATTGCGTTCTACGAAGAAGTAAGTAGAAGTATATATCAGGGTGTTGCCGTGGATGTGATCTATTTGGATTTTGCCAAGGCATTTGATACAGTTCCACACAATAGATTAGTGTTCAAACTCAAGGAAATCGGTCTAGATGAAAATGCTTGTTCTTGGGTAGAACATTGGCTTAAAAACAGAGTACAAAGAGTTGTCATTAATGGTAAATTTTCAAGCTGGACAGAGGTGGCAAGTGGTGTCCCTCAGGGGTCTGTTCTGGGACCCCTTCTATTTAACATTTTTATAAATGATCTTGAAGACCACATTGAAAGTCATGTTTCAGTGTTTGCAGATGACACCAAACTTTGTAAAACAATACAATGTGAGCAAGATATTACTTTGCTGCAGAGGGATTTAGATAGACTGGGGGACTGGGCACTCAAATGGCAGATAAAGTTTAATGTTGAAAAATGCAAAGTTATGCACTTTGGCGTAAAGAATACACAAGCAACGTATACCCTTAATGGAAGCCAATTAGGGATAACAACACATGAAAAGGACTTGGGAATTGTTATAGACAACAAAATATGCAACAATGTGCAATGTCAATCAGCAGTGGCCAAGGCCAGTAAGGTATTGTCATGCATGAAAAAAGGCATTCATTCTCGGGACAAGAATATAATTTTGCCTCTTTATAAATCACTGGTAAGACCCCATATTGAATATGCTGCGGGCTACAAAATTAATAAAAGGAATGGAACATATCGGCTATGAAGAAAGGTTAACAAATTTAAACCTATTTAGTTTAGAAAAACGTCGCCTGAGAGGGGATATGATAACATTATACAAATATATTCGGGGCCAATACAAACCATTGTGTGGAAATCTATTCACAAACCAGACCTTACATAGGACACGAGGCCATGAGTTTAGACTGGAAGAAAGAAGATTTCGTCTAAGGCAAAGGAAAGGTTTTTTTACTGTAAGAATAATCAGAATGTGGAATTCTCTGCCTGAAGAAGTGGTTTTATCAGAGTCCATACAGATTTTCAAACGGCTACTAGATGCATACTTGCAAGAACAGAATATTCAAGGATATAATCTTTCAATGTAGGGTAATAACTGCTTGATCCAAGGATAAATCTGACTGCCATTCTGGGGTCAAGAAGGAATTTTTTTCCTAGCTTGTTGCAAAATTGTGCTTCAAACTGGGTTTTTTTGCCTTCTTTTGGATCAACAGCAAAAAACAAATGTGAGGTAGGCTGAACTTGATGGACACAAGTCTCTTTTCAGCTATGTAACTATGTAACTTTTTGTTTTTAACTATTTTGGCCACATCTGCGGAGTACCACAGTGGTTTCTTGAATTTTTTGCTTTTACTGACAAGCCTAATGCAATTTTCTGTTGCCTTCAATAGTGCAACTTTTAAATAATCCCATTTCTCTTGGATTCCATTTAAATTGCTCCAGTCTGATAATGACTCCTCTACACATATTCTAATTTTAGAAAAGTCTGTTTTTCTAAAGTCTAAAACTTTTGTTTTTGTGTGGTGTGACTCAGTCACTGTTCTTATATTAAACCACACTGACTGATGATCACTGGATCCTAAACTTTCACCTACATCAGGGGTTCTCAACCCAGTCCTCAGGACCCCCTACCAGTCCAGGATTTGGGGATTACCTGGGTGTGTCTCAGGTGTTTAGAAAAAGGGAAAAAAACACCTTAGACACACCCAGGTAATCCCTAAACCCTGGACTGGTAGGGGGTACTGAGGACTAACGTTGAGAACCCCTGACCTACAGTAATATCTGATACCAAATCTCCATTTGTTAACACTAAATCTAGTATGGCCTCTTTACGAGTTGGCTCCTCAACAACTTGTTTTAGAGAAAATCCCAGTAGGGAGTTTAGAATATGTGTGCTCCTGGCACAAGTAGCTAATTTTGTTTTCCAATTTACATCAGGAAGATTAAAGTCACCCATGATGATAACTTCCCCTTCATTGTCATTTTAGCTATTTCCTCAACTAGTAGATTATCTAACTCTTCAATTTGTCCTGGGGCCTATAAATCACACCTACACGAGTTACTGTGTGATTACCAAATTCTAACGTAGCCCAAACGGACTCTATGTTTGCCTCACTAACTTTTATTAGGCTAGATTTTATGCTATCCTTCACATACAAGACCACCCCTCCCCCTTTCTTGCCTTCCCTATCTTTCCTATATAAAGAGTACCCTGGTATTGCTATGTCCCAGTCATTTTTCTCATTGTACCAAGTCTCAGTAACAGCGACTAAATCTACACTATCAGTTGCCATTATTGCCACAAGTTCATGGATCTTATTCCCTAAACTGCGATCATTTGTAGACATGACTCTAAGCTTATCATTTTTAACACACTTGCTACAGGCACCTTCTGTCCTTGTTTTGGGGGGCAATTGGATTGATGTTTTATCACCCTTTTGCCCCCCCTCCTAGTTTAAATACATCCTAGCAAAACCTCTGAACTGCTCACTGAGAACATTTGTTCCCTTTTGAGAAAGATGCAAACCATCTTTTTTGTACAGCTTATCTCCATTCCAAACAGAGCTACCATGATAAATAAAGCCAAATCCTTGCTCCCCACACCATTCACCAAGCCACAAATTAAAGTCCCTAATACGCATCCGCCTGTCGTTCTGAGTGTTATGCACAGGCAGAACTTCAGAGAATGACAGTGTGGAAGCAACCTGCCGTATATCATTGGCAAAAACACTAAAAACTTCCTTAACCTCTGAAACCTCAATGCAAGCAAAGTCATTTGTCCCTAGATGGACAAGTACATCCAATTCCCCTTCCTGCTTTGCTTGCTTAACAATATTACAGATACGTCTCCTGTCTCTGTGAGCAGTAGCTCTGGGAAGACACCTCACAAGACCACCATTGTCCATCTGCACACCTCTTATAATGGAATCCCCCAACAACAACTGCTTTCTATTAGGCCTCACCATAGTCTCCAAGCCGGTCTCCACAACACCACTAGTCTCAGTGCCTCTCTCCACAACAACACTAGCCTCAGTGCCTCTCTCCACAACACCACTAGCCTCAGTGCCTCTCTCCACAACACCACTATCCTCAGTGACTCTCTCTACAACACCACTAGTCTTAGTGCCTCTCTCCACAACACCACTAGCCTCAGTGACTCTCTCTACAACACCACTAGTCTTAGTGCCTCTCTCCACAACACCACTAGTCTTAGTGCCTCTCTCCACAACACCACTAGCCTCAGTGCCTCTCTCCACAACACCATTACACTCTGAAAGTGCAGAAAATGAATTATGAAGAGCAACAGACTGTGCAAAATGCCTTTTATCCACAACTCTAAGTCTACCAGATCCTACAGTAATCCATCTGCCTTTCCTAGTATGTCTCTGCGGCAGTGGCTTTGCAGCAGTTCCAGTCTGATTTTGTTCACCAGATAATTTACAAATCTCAGACTTCAAAAATACAATCTCCTGCCGCAAGATAGAGAACTGTCTACAGATTAGACAACAACCAAACCTCCAAAAAGTGGAACTTGAAACAAATGCATAGCAACTATTACACTGAACTAAGTCTGCCATTCCAATTAGGAGAATAATTTAAATCTAACAAATCTTAACTTTGTATTTATCCTCCTGAATACCTCAGATTACCTTCAGGTTCTCTCCAGAATATCTCCAACTACACACTTAGAAACAGCACTTAGAAATAGCACCAAGCTTTATTAGACAAGCTAATGACAACAAGCCTTATACAGGGAGTGCAGAATTATTAGGCAAATGAGTATTTTGACCACATCATCCTCTTTATGCATGTTGTCTTACTCCAAGCTGTATAGGCTCGAAAGCCTACTACCAATTAAGCATATTAGGTGATGTGCATCTCTGTAATGAGAAGGGGTGTGGTCTAATGACATCAACACCCTATATCAGGTGTGCATAATTATTAGGCAACTTCCTTTCCTTTGGCAAAATGGGTCAAAAGAAGGACTTGACAGGCTCAGAAAAGTCAAAAATAGTGAGATATCTTGCAGAGGGATGCAGCACTCTTAAAATTGCAAAGCTTCTGAAGCGTGATCATCGAACAATCAAGCGTTTCATTCAAAATAGTCAACAGGGTCGCAAGAAGCGTGTGGAAAAACCAAGGCGCAAAATAACTGCCCATGAACTGAGAAAAGTCAAGCGTGCAGCTGCCACGATGCCACTTGCCATCAGTTTGGCCATATTTCAGAGCTGCAACATCACTGGAGTGCCCAAAAGCACAAGGTGTGCAATACTCAGAGACATGGCCAAGGTAAGAAAGGCTGAAAGACGACCACCACTGAACAAGACACACAAGCTGAAACATCAAGACTGGGCCAAGAAATATCTCAAGACTGACTTTTCTAAGGTTTTATGGACTGATGAAATGAGAGTGAGTCTTGATGGGCCAGATGGATGGGCCCGTGGCTGGATTGGTAAAGGGCAGAGAGCTCCAGTCCGACTCAGACGCCAGCAAGGTGGAGGTGGAGTACTGGTTTGGGCTGGTATCATCAAAGATGAGCTTGTGGGGCCTTTTCGGGTTGAGGATGGAGTCAAGCTCAACTCCCAGTCCTACTGCCAGTTCCTGGAAGACACCTTCTTCAAGCAGTGGTACAGGAAGAAGTCTGCATCCTTCAAGAAAAACATGATTTTCATGCAGGACAATGCTCCATCACACGCGTCCAAGTACTCCACAGCGTGGCTGGCAAGAAAGGGTATAAAAGAAGAAAATCTAATGACATGGCCTCCTTGTTCACCTGATCTGAACCCCATTGAGAACCTGTGGTCCATCATCAAATGTGAGATTTACAAGGAGGGAAAACAGTACACCTCTCTGAACAGTGTCTGGGAGGCTGTGGTTGCTGCTGCACGCAATGTTGATGGTGAACAGATCAAAACACTGACAGAATCCATGGATGGCAGACTTTTGAGTGTCCTTGCAAAGAAAGGTGGCTATATTGGTCACTGATTTGTTTTTGTTTTGTTTTTGAATGTCAGAAATGTATATTTGTGAATGTTGAGATGTTATATTGGTTTCACTGGTAATAATAAATAATTGAAATGGGTATATATTTGTTTTTTGTTAAGTTGCCTAATAATTATGCACAGTAATAGTCACCTGCACACACAGATATCCCCCTAACATAGCTATAACTAAAAACAAACTAAAAACTACTTCCAAAAAATATTCAGCTTTGATATTAATGAGTTTTTTGGGTTCATTGAGAACATGGTTGTTGTTCAATAATAAAATTAATCCTCAAAAATACAACTTTCCTAATAATTCTGCACTCCCTGTATAAGTCCTGAAATCACCACCCACTAGGAATGTTTAACACCTGGGTAGGCCTCTGCTTATTTGCAAACAATAGCAAGTAACCAGGGCCGTCTTTAATATTGATTGGACCCTGGGCAAAGCATTTGCTTGGGCCCCTGGAACCTGTCTTCCCTCACCAGGCGTGCAATCACGTCCTCCACCCTAACGAAGTGGCAGACCTAAAGTAGAGAGGTGCAAGAATTTTTTTGAGCCTCCTTATCGCACGGGTGATTAGAAGGTAGATCCCCATCTGTCGTGCAACTCCAGCAATGCACTGACAGCTGGGGCTCTTCCATTTACCCATGTTTGAAGGTTTGTATTTAGCACTAAGCTGTTGTGTGTTTGAATGTTAGCAGGTTTTTGTATGGAATATGTTTGTATGTGGTGTTGGCGTACGTGCAAGCATGTATTTATGTGTAGTGTTGGTTTTTGAATGCAGGGGAGTGTTTACATATAATTTTGGTGTGTAACTCAGACGTGTGTTTTGGAGTTTGAATGCCAGTGTGTATTTGTATGTGATGTTAGTGTGTGAATGCTGAGATGTATGCACATATACACACACACATATATCGATATATATATATTTATGGCACACACAGACAGACATACTGGTACACAGACATACTGACACACACACAGTCAGACCTACTGACAGACAGGGACCTACTGACAGACACACACAGACATACTACACACACACAGACCTACTGACAGACACACACACACACATAGACCTACTGACAGACACACAGACCTACTGACAGACACACACACAGACCTACTGACAGACACACACACAGACATACGGACACACACCCAGACAGACATACTGGCATACACAGACACATACTGACACACACACAGAGACATAGTGGCACACACAGACAGACATAGTGGCACACACAGACAGACATAGTAGCACACCCAGGTAGACATACTGGCACACAGACACACAGACATACTGGCACACAGACATACTGGCACACAGACATACTGACACACACCCAGACAGACATACTGACACACAACCAGACAGACATACTGGCATACACAGACACATACTGACACACACACACAGACATAGTGGCACACACAGACAGACATAGTGGCACACACAGACATAGTGGCACACCCAGGTAGACATACTGGCACACAGACACACAGACATACTGGCACACAGACATACTGACACACACCCAGACAGACATACTGGCATACACAGACACATACTGACACACACACACAGACAGACATAGTGGCACACACAGACAGACATAGTGGCACACAGACATACTGACACACACCCAGACAGACATACTGGCATACACAGACATAGTGGCACACACAGACAGACATAGTGGCACACCCAGGTAGACATACTGGCACACAGACACACAGACATACTGGCACACAGACATACTGACATACACACAGTCAGACCTACTGACAGACACACACTGGCACACAGACATACTGGCACACAGTCAGACCTTCTGACACACATAGACCTACTGACAGACACACACTGGCACACAGACATACTGGCACACAGACATACTGGCACACAGTCAGACCTTCTGACACACATAGACCTACTGACAGACACACACATAGACCTACTGACAGACACACACTGGCACACAGACATACTGGCACACAGACATACTGACCCACAGACATACTGAAATACACCTATGCAAACTTTAAAGCCCCCCTCCAGTTTCCTACCTTCTCTGGGGTCCAGTGTGCTGGCTTGGGTGGTTGGGAGTTGGGGACTTTGTCTCTTTGCTCAGTCCGCCTCCTCACTGCGTCCTGGCACAGGCTCCCTCCCGCGCGGCTCATCATGTCTGAGGGAGGAAGTGACTTGCGGACGTCACTTCCTCCCAGTGCTGCTGTAAAGCAAGGGGCCCGGTCGTGCTGTTAAAGGGTCACAGCACCCGACCGGGCCCCTGCTAAAACGTGCTCACCGGGTGGCCCTAAATGTATTGGCCACCCGGTGAGCCTCCTTAGAGTATGGGCCCCGGTGCAGCCGCAGTACCAGCACCGCGGGCCCATGGGGGGGGGGGGAGGGATTTTTCTTATGCAGGCTATGGGCGGCGGGGCAAATAGGGCAGCTGCTTTGGGCCCCCAAGGAGTAACTGGGCCCAGGGCAGCTGCTCCGTTTGCCCCGCGTTAAAGACGGCCCTGCAAGTAACTAGCTTAATCAAATCAAATGCCTTATAATTACCAACAGGAATTTAAACCTTGTGCAATCAGTAACCTTTTCCTACAGATGAATCTTACCTGTAACAGTAGAAAAGAAAGCTCTTAGCACAACTCTTAGACAGTTGAAGCTTCTGTAAAACTCTCCAGAATATCTCCAACTACACACTTAGAAACAGCACTTAGAAGTGCTGGTTAATTGCCGACCGCTGGGTGGCATCTGTTCGTGCAGTCGAACACGTGGCTGCAGCCATCTTTGTTAGTCGAACGCGGTCAGCGGTGAGTGCAGCCAAACCCATGGAACTAAAATCGGCTACCAATTTGCACGAACACTGCTGAACCTTACCTTCTCCTCCACTTCGACGCTTCGGCTGAAAACAAAGTCCCGTTCGACAATTCGAACGCACAGTATACTAAGCCATTTGCACGAACGGTGCCCTGTTTGTGCATTCGAATAGGACTTAGTCATTTTCCTGAGTGAAATTGACCGATCGCACAGCCCAAATCTATGGAACTGTTTTGGGCAGGAAAGCATGCTTGCGGTCGGTCAAAAAGGACTTGCAGCTAACTTTTTAACCACTGAAGGTAATTGTCAGATTTTTTGGTATGTTTGTATTTGAAGTATTCTGTATGGAGATTGTATGTATATTTTGTAAGCTATAAGAATTGTATGAAAACTGTATTTTTCCTGTCTGTGATAATTATATTAACCCACTGTGTACAGTAATTCTATCACAGGCAGAAGGGAGGATTTTGCTGGAATTAGTGGGAGTGTTTAACTGTATTGTACATGTTTGATTGGCTGTTCTACCATGTGACGGGTACTTTGTGTGTAAAACTTGCATAAAAGAAAGCCCTTTGGTGCTGATTAAACAGATCTTCTTGACCCTCAACTCACAGCTTTGACTCGTGTTTGGAGGGGACAGCTATAATCACTACAGGGATTGCTATGCTCTTCATACTCCCTTAGCTACTGAGCTCTTGTAAGAGCTCTTGTTCCTGATCCTGCTTCGCTCTACAGAAGGAAGAGAGATCACCCACTAGAACCTGGAGCCTGGTCATAGGTCCAGGTTGGATAGCAGATGGCAAGATCCCAGCCCAGCAGCGGCGGTTCGTGGAGTCTGCAGTACTTATGGTGTCTACAGTGCTGATGGTCCTTTGGTGAGCGCTAGGAGCATCTTTTCTACGGTCCAACTTTCAGCTAGCCTGGAGGCAACCGTAACATTTCAAGCGGTGTTCGTGCTGTTGCGTGTCCAATTTGAGTTCCATAAACTCGACGACCAAACACAGATGAACGCCTTCGACTAAACAAGATAGCCGCCGACCATGTTTGACTATATGAATGGCGACCAACCAGCCGTTCGTCAGTTAGCTGAGGTTAACCATAGCTTCTGGTGGGTAAACAAGCAGCACACTCCACTTGCGGGTGGTCCGGCTGTTCGACAATTTGTTCGGTAAACCCCATTTACCGAACCACGTAGGAAAAAGGCACAAACAACCCTTTTTACAGTCTTTGGACAAAGCTTTAGCACATGGGCCATAATCCTGGGACAAGAGGCTGGCAATCAGGCCCCTCCAAAAGCCAGTGGCGAAGTGCAGTTCATCACAATGGGGGATTGTGGAATAATAGGGGTTTATGGAATAATATGGGATTGTGGAATAATAGGGGTTTATAGAATAATAAGGGATTGTGGAATAATAGGGGTTTATAGAATAATAGGGGATTATAGAATAATAGGGGATTAAGGAATAATAGGGGTTATAGAATAATGGGGAATTGTGGAATAATAGGGGGTTATGGAATAATATGGGATTGTGGATCAATAGGGGTTCATAGAATAATACGGGACTGTGGGATAATAGGGGTTTATAGAATAATGGGGAATTGTGGAATAATATAAGATTATAGAATAATGGGGGGTTGTGGAATAATAGGGTTTATAAAATAATGAAGGATTGTGGAATAATAGGGGTTAATAGAATTGTTACGAACGCTGGTATTTTGGATACCCGTTCATTCGCTTTCTCCCAATCTGCTAGAGGCTGAGTGATTATACCTCGCAGTTCTGGTGTTGATTTGAACGTTCTCCAGACGTAAATACAGTATACAAGTAAATCCACCAAGTAATCAGACATATACCCAAAAATCAGCCTGAACTAGATTAAGGGTACAACAGGAATGAATGTATTCAGGCCAAACGGACGGCTTTTTATGCAAGACAAGGGTACAGTATACACGCCCACAGAAACTCCCACAACACGCCCCTTACATTCCTGAGTCACAATGACTCGATATAAAATATCAGAAGTACATAATAAAACACATAAATATTATAGGGACCCCCATAAATGGAATATTCCCAGATAGCTTGGATCTGAGCTTCCAAGTTGTCCAAAAACTGCTCCCACGAACACAGCCGAGGGTAAAGATTTGACCGACCACTCATGAGACACTTGCCCAAAACAGTTCCAGAGATTCATGGATAGCGGACGGTCAATTTTGGAAGTCCCAAACTGAACAAATCCACGAACAGTGCCCTTGGCTCATAAGTAGCGTTTTTTTCCCTGGGTTCATGAGAACAAACCTACCGAACAGCACTCTCCTGGCTGTTTGAGGAAAAGATGCAGGCGTTTGCGAAGTTGACCGCCGTTCGGGAAGTCTAGTTTTCGATTTGGAGTTACAGGCACTAGACGACCGAGTCCCGTTGCCTCTTTTTATGCTCCAAGATGGCCGCCGTTTTCTCCAAAATGTGTTGTTCAGTTACACGAATGGCGGCCATATAAGGAGAGTGCTAATTCCTGTGGTTTTCTTTGAACTTAATGAGCCGGGGGGTGGTTCAAAAAATAATGAATGAGCACCAAAGTATGTAGTTTTCTTCACAAGAATAATGAAGTATTGTAGCATAATAGTGGTTAATGTAATAATAGGTGTGACAGACCCATTGTTAAAGGACCACTATAGTGCCAGGAAAACATACTCGTTTTCCTGGCACTACAATGCCCTGAGGGTGCCCCCACCCTCAGGGACCCCCTCCCGCCCGGCTCTGGAAGGAGGAAAGGGGTAAACACTTACCTTTTTCCAGCGCTGGGCGGAGAGCTCTCCTCCTTCTCTCCTCCTCCGTTCCGCCCCGTCGGCTGAATGCGCACGCGTGGCAAGAGCTGCGTGCGCATTCAGCCGGTTGCATAGGAAAGCATTTACAATGCTTTCCTATGGACGCTGGCGTGCTCTCACTGAAAATCACAGTGAGAAGCAAGCAAGCGCCTCTAGTGGCTGTCAATGAGACAGCCACTAGAGGCTTTGGGGGAAGGCTTAACCCATTAATAAACATAGCAGTTTCTCTGAAACTGCTATGTTTATAAAAAAATGGGTTAACACTAGAAGGACCTGGCACCCAGACCACTTCATTAAGCTGAAGTGGTCTGGGTGCCTAGAGTGGTCCTTTAAGACACCCCTGGTGTCTTTAAATGAAACCGCCGTTTAGTTAGCCTTCCCCTTTCGTAATACCAGTAACTCCATTCGCATAGACTGCAATATACGAACCACCATCAGGGGAAGCGGTAATCTCCCGACCAGGATCCGTGAAAGGCTTTAAACTCCTGAACGGAGATCCACGAACTGCTGCTAGCCACCGAACAACGATATCCACCAATCGGCTTTCGGTTCCAATAAGCAGTCTCTAAGCGCAAATAAGAAATCCCCCCAATAACGAGACAGAAGCTCCGCATTGAGGGTCAAACAGGATCTGGCTTTACTGTGGGCTACCTGCCCGTATTTATGCAGGTCTCCCACTTGGTGGACACTCCCCTAGGGGACCAAATGGGAGACTGGAATTACAGACAGACATAATGCAATATGGTTTCCTCCTCTCTGCCCTGGAGATAATTGAGAAGTAATTCAATTATCTCCAGGACAAAGACAAATCGCCATCTTAAATACAATACCAGAAAATACATAAAAATACATAACTTTAAAATAACCGAACATTTCCCATTCGTATCACATATCCCCACATAGCCTGGATCTGAGGGCATAGTATTGGCGAATAGCGCTCAGATCCCACACACGTAGTTCAATCGCCATGGAGTCAAAGTCCTTACAGTCTTTCGGTATACAATTGACTCCATGGGAAGGCTATCTGGGTTAAGTCCTTTCTTGTGTTTTAAAACTCCCGAACGGCCGGTGTTCGTACGCTTTCGTCGAGGCAGCCAGGCGACCCGTTGTTCAAGAGGTGTTCGGCAGAAAAAGTGTCAGTTTTTAGTTCCATGGAATCAGTGCCAAACACCACTGGGCTTTCGTGCGTTTTGAAATGGCCGCTGCCTCGTGGTCGACATACGAACGACGGCCACCCTGAATTCGGTTTAATTGAGAAGTGTCTGCGGTTAACCACAACGTTCTAATTGGGATCAAGATGTTAACCAGCAGCACACTTCTTATTCTGGGTGGCCCTCCGTTCTGTGAATTTGTTCGGTGAAAACAGTCGTTCGTATGGCTGGGCTATAGAAACAGCCATTTACACGAAAGGGGCAGAAATAGACAAATCCACCACAATAGACAGACGGATGGTTCTGTCACACCCATCTGTCTGTGAATTACTTTTATTTTCTCTCCATTCGTCTGTTTGTTCAGCTATTTCCCTGTCCGTGCAGCCCCTACGTTTATTTATTCTTTTTACCCCGAGAGGGTAGGGTAGAAGCCTAAAATGTCGCCTTTGACATTAAATCAAAACCAAATGTTCAAGTGAGAACACACGAAAACAAACCTAAGACAAACATTATCTAACTAGATTTAGCAATTGTAATGCAACAAAGATGAAATATAATCTGCATTATTGATGACATTGGGGAGCTATTCTTCTGTGGCAGGGCTTGTAGTGGAGGTAGAAGGACCACCAGCAGGTTCACATGGGGTAATGTTAGCAATGATTCAGTGATGCTTCAACTGATTGTCTTGTTGAGGGGTCCCTTGTGAATGAATGTCTATCGTGAGTAGGAAATCCTACCCTTGTACCCTACGGTGTACCCCAGCAGTAAGGTAAATGATTGACCTGTAGGACACTAGTAACAGGGCCTAATGACTGCCTCCATAGCATTGTGGGCCAGAACATGTCTGAGTAGAATGCCAGGGTATGTTGCTCAAATTCTAGAGTATGAGAGTCTCTGACTGCCACCATTATTGCCATCTTATCTAGATGTATGACAAATTATACATTTAGGTCCCTAGAGGCCTGGTGGGATGGTTTAATTTTGTTCAGATCCTGTCAATGAAAGGCTTTTGGCGTGATTTTGAAGTAATAGATAATGGAAAAGGTGTCTCAAGAAATGTGTTAGTTCAATCGGTTCTAAAGTATCGTTGATACCCTGGATTTTAATATTCCTCTGGCGGTTGCAATCCTCTTGGTCCTCTAACTTCTGCACCATGTCAGCTGGAGCCTTAGATGAGCATTTTTGCTCAGCAGTTTTGGAGGCTTGCCAAGCCCAGCCCAGAGGTCCAGTAAGTCCTCCTCAGAGGCTTTGGTTCTCCCAGTAAGTGTAGCTCATCCTGCACTATAAGATGTCCATTTGGAACATTGCATGTATATCATGCAGGAGAGCTTTTATGTCACTCTTAATGGCTGAAGTTTTGGCTTCCTCATCTTAGGACATATGGAGTAGGCCCGCTGTAGAGGGAATATCATCCAGCGTGTCCATGGAGGGTTCCTCTGTGGACGATGAATCCTCCTCTTGCTGATATTCCAGAATCCAGAGCCTGTAATAGGTCTATTTTACTTTGCACATTTCCCCATAGTAATGAATGATAAATTAAATGCCCTTCAATTGGGAAAACAACAGGGTGGCTAGGTTGAATCAGCTTGTAGATATAGAGTAGAAGTTAAACACGTCTACTCTGTTCGTGAGACAGCTCCCTCACCCTCCCACCCCCCCACCCCCCACTGATGTTTAATGTTATTGGTTTAAAATACCAGTTTTATATTTGAAAATATTATCTATATAAATCAATAAGAGGTTTCATGTAGGTTGACCTTTGGATGTAGGAGCATCTGAGGGAAAAATGTTTCGTAGGGGCAACTTCAAGGAAAACCCAGCGAGCATGAAAAGTTTAATCCAGTTAATGTTGTTTAATAAACTTTGCTCTATTTTTACATTTTGAGGAAGTGATCGATAATTAGGACTTGGCGGTTTGTTTCTTTATTCTCCGATATCAAGAACGATTCAAGAGATAGTGTGAGTTAGAATATGTGCACACGGTACAGAACTAACTTAAATTCCACATTTTTAGCCAATGAAATGGATACAGGATGGACTATGTAATGCCAAGGCAAGTGTTCCCAGTTATTTCTTCATTTATTGATTGTCTCAGTGTTGATCAGGGGGTTTGTTTCTTTATTAAGATCAATACAAGCATTTCTGAAGCTGCTGCTCTGAGTGCGTGGTTAATCAGAAATGGAAGGAAACTTGAGAGAACAGGCCAACTCCTTGGTTTTCGCCCCCCTCCCTGTCACAGGTTCCTCATTCCAGGACCCTATTTAGCCTTGACCTGCAGAGAGTCCCAGTAAGGAAGTATTTCCCCTGTAAGTGGATTGATCCCATAAGGCATTAGGTTGTTAGAGTAGGACCTGCCAAGAATGGGGTACATTGACGTTGTGGCAGGCTTATGCAATGTATGATCACATACTGTAACTAAACCCCCATTGTTTTTGCCTAGGGAAGGTGTTTTTAAATAAAACTATTACAATTCATTGTTTAGTGAATAAGCGAGTGCGCTGGATTGTGTATTTTGTAGTAGAGAGAAGCATCACGCTTCAGACTTCATTTTGCATTAATAACTATTATTTAAGATAGATATTGATTTATGTCCACTAGGGGGCAGCATTGCCACACACTGCATTTTACTGGGCGAAATACATTGTTTAGTTACTCCAAATCTACACAATATTCTAAAATGGAATCTTTATACAATGTTTTATTCTGTTGTTTTCCAGGAGCTCTCAGGTCTTTAGTCTCTGTTTTTACCAAACTATGGGTAGAACAGAATCCTCTCTGTATCGGTAATAGACACTGACAGCCCTGACTGTACCGGTTATACACACTGACAGCACTGACTGTACCAGTTATACACACTGACAGCACTGACTGTACCGGTTATACACACTGACAGCACTGACTGTACCAGTTATACACATTGACAGCACTGACTGTACCGGTTATACACACTGACAGCACTGACTGTACCAGTTATACACACTGACAGCACTGACTGTACCGGTTATACACACTGACAGCCCTGACTGTACCGGTTATACACACTGACAGCCCTGATGTACACACTGACAGCACTGACTGTACACACTGACAGCCCTGATGTACACACTGACATATCCTGTTGGGAGGATAGAATATAGAGGCATGGCTGGTGGAATAAGGACATGGATGAGGTCTGGGGGACAGTGACTTTACTCTGTGTTGGCCCATTATAATTTAGGAGCTGTTTATTTGACAGACAGTTCAGGGGTTCTGATGTGCAGGAATGTCTAGCGTGGATGATCACATAGGCTGTGGTTAGTGGCCTTGATTTGTTTATTGACTCGTTTCCTGTAAATAATGACTTTAACACTGACTGCATGACAATACGGTCCATACCTCCTTCTCATTGGTTTTATACCAGCATTTCAGGCTAGTTCACAGCCCCTAACACTAAACAGCTGTCACTGGCCTGGGACTGAGTGTGTACCAATGACCTCAGGATGTGACATCATAGGGCTTGGGAATCTACATGGAATCCTATCCGTGACATGAGTAAAACAGCCGTTATCTTCTGACGGTCCGGGCTGGCATGTCTCTCACAGAAACAGCAGTGTTTATTAATCCCTGGGAACACAGACATTAACAGAACACTAAGCCACAACGTCTTGAGAAATGCCAATAATCTGCAAATTAGAATATTCACGACTTATCTGTACCTTCAGTTCTCTCCCCTTTGGTGAACCCAGCGTAATCCCAAATTGCCCCACAATGTGTTAAACAGATCCTGTCATTGTAGGTGCTGCGAAGGGGGTTGTTTGTCCTCCGTGCTCCCCTGATGCCGTCTCACGCTGCCATCTTAATCTGTTTGTTATGGGGTTTAGGAAGTTGTTACGACTAGGACCTCCTTTTTGTCTCTTTCTGCGTCTTTGCTGATCACACATGTACTTCTCACTATTATCTCTCGCCTGTAAATTATATTAACATTTATTTTGCACAAAAAAAAGGAGATAACTTGGAGCAATCCAGGATCCAGATTTCAGGCAGGCCAAGTGTATTTACTAAATTGGGAATTTTGGAGAATTTGATTGAGAATAGCGCATTGTAATCCATCGAGTTTCTTATTATTACCATTTATATAGTGCCAACATATTCTGCAGTGCTGTACAATTATAGAACGGGGATATTTAGAGGTGAAGAAAGTCCTGTTTAAACTAGCTTACAATACGTGGGAATTTCAGGTCGGTGGGACACTTACTGGTGAGGTGGTCTGTCTGAGACTCATGTGATTCACAGTTCTACAAACAATGCCAAGGTGTACTCGGCCTCCAATGACAGAAGGTGCCCTGTCCCGTAACATTAATACGGTGCCTACACCCCCATACTGTTATTTGATGCCCAGCAATGCATTACATAGCTCCCCCCACCCCTCTAATGGTGCCAGGAGGGTCCGGTCATCTCTGATTCTAACGGACGCTGACGCCCTTCCATGTCCCTAAATATACTGTTTGTGGGAAATAAATGGCTCAGCTCAATAAAACGCGACTCATAACATGGTTAATAGGCTGGCTGACAATTTTAAATATAAGAGTAATTCAGGAATGGCTCTGGGCCCGCTGTGTATTGTGAGGGCATTTATCTAGTATCTCTACAAACAGAACAAACCTGATGGGATGTGGGTCGTAGTGGGTTCTACATTAGGACAGTTAGAAGGTATGATAATACCATCACGCTTTATAGATTTAATATGACAATCTGAAATCCAGTCAACCATCCAATGTAGTAGGCAATCTCCCAGATTACTAAACGCTGAGCTTTGGCCGTTCCTGGGATTCTGCACGAGATGCTGTTATTTTTTGGAAAAGTTCCATGGTGTTTGGGAAACCAGTGAGCTTAGAGTCCTGAGGGATTCTGCGCTGATTGTTCTCTAAGGGATGTTAGCTCATTGTTTACATATATGGCTCGCTGTGTCATGTTATTACTAATGTAGATAACATTCTGTGCCCTCGATTTTAACTCCTCTCACACTGAGCAAGGAAGCAGGGATAAAGGTATCCAGATTTTTTTATGAATGGAGACATAGGCGTGCGCAGCCTATTGCATTAGGGTGTGCACCCTAAAGCACAAACACACGCAGCGTGTATATGTATGTGTGTGTGTATATATATATATATACATATATATATATACACACACACACACACACACACACATATATACATACACACACATACATACATACACTGCTGGGTGGCTTGAAGGGTGTTGTGCTGTGTGTGTGTGTGAGGGTGCTGTGTGTGAGGGTGCTGTGTGTGAGGGTGCTGTTTGTGTGCTCTGTGTGTGTGAGGGTGTGTGTGGGTGTTTGTGAGGGTGCTGTTTCTGTGCTGTGTGTTTGAGGGTGCTCTGTGTGTGTGGGTGCTGTATGTGCGAGGGTGCTGTATGTGTGTGGGTGTGTGCATGTGTGGGTGCTGTATGTGTGTGAGGGTGCTGTATGTGTGTGTGGGTGCTGTATGTGTGTGTGCTGTGTGTGGGTGCTGTATGTGTGTGCTGTGTGTGTGAAGGTGCTGTATGTGTCTGCTGTATGTGTGTGTGTGTGGTGTATGTGTGTGAGGGTGCTGTATGCATGTGTTGTGTGTGTGCTGTGTGTGTGTGGGTGCAGTATGTGCTGTGTGTGGGTGCTGTGTGTGGGTTCTGTATGTGTGAAGGTGCTTTATGTGTGTGCTGTGTGTGTGTGTGAGGGTGCTGTATGTGTGTGTGTGTTGTATGTGTATGCTGTGTGTGGGTGCTGTATGTCTGTGGGTGCTTTGTGTCTGTGGGTGCTGTGTGTCTGTGTGCTGTATGTGTGTGCGTGATTGTGGGGGGGTGGAGGTGGGGGTACATTACTTAATATCTCCCCTCCCTTCTTACCTTATGTAGGGAGGGGGGATTCTTGTTCCTGCTGCTTTCCCTAGTGGTCTTCCCTTGTGGGGATAGAGTTCACTCTCGCGGCAACGCTCAGAACTCGCGAGAGGAACCCGGCGGAGATGCTGGTTGAGCTCCCCGGGTCCTCTCCTGCCTCCATCCATGCTGCAGTGGGGAGGGAGGCTGAGAGCAGAGCCGGCGCTCGGATAGCGCAGGCTCTGCATGAGCCGACCCTGCCAGTCTCACTCCATAGGCGTGCCACGGGGATCAGGGTGTGCCCAGGCACACCCAGCACACCCCGTGTACACGCCTATGAATGGACATCTACTGACTGGCTTAGAGAGCCTCTGCCCAACGCTGCCCGAGCTCCCGTTATGTAGGAGTTCAGATAGGCGAAAGACAGGGGGATAGAGTAGTCAAGGACTAGAACACAGACTTTGTGGTAAAACCATTCGAGAATGGTTTATCCCCTAAAGGTGAGTCAGCACCAGCGACCTCCTAGCACCATAACAACTTCATGAGTGTTTCTTTTAAGGCACATTATAGGCTCTATAACTGCTGCCTCTCATTGAAGTGGTTATAGTGTATGGATTCCTTTGGTGCCATCCTTCCATTCAGTGTAAAACTGCATTTAATGTTTTACTGCATTTAATGTTTTACTGCCGAAAGGGAATCTCAGCAGCCTGCCCCCTCTGTGCTGCTTGGACTAATGCAATAGGCAGCTGTGATTGGCTGAGAGTATCAGCTGACTGCTTTCAGCCTATCACAGCGCCCATTGCTGGTATGACTTGGTATGGTTAGAAGGAAGTTTGTAATCTCTGCCTTAGCCCCCCTCCAGTGGGGGCAGAGCTATGAGAAGCCAGGGGCCCTCATTCATTTAGATGAAACTGTTTTTTTTAAATGGTTATAGTGTCTGCTGTGTCCCTTCAATAATGTAAGTACATTTCACACTCAGTACACTCTGTGTTCATGCAGACGTGGTTTTTATAACTGACCTGCCAATCTTAGAGGTTTATTCCCCAAATTCTGTACAGAAATTGTGCTTTTAGTAGAAGAAAAACAAAACGATCCAGAACTCACCCTTCAAACCAGGCGTTCCTTCATTAGGTGTCCAGACAGAACAGATGACTTTTGGCGTTTATCAGTTAATGATTGTTAAATGAAATGTTCTGTTCGCCCTCTAATAAAGGGACGTCTAATTTTAGGGCTGATCATTTTTCTTTTGCAGGACGCTGGGCACTCTATTTATGTTTTTTCCAAATGCTGTTCTCTGATCAGAATTTGCCTATTTTAACCAATTTGTCTATTTATAAGTGACAAATTCAGGAAGCCATCAACAAAGATACATAAATGGGCAGCAGGTATTAAAAGGTTTCCCCCCCCCCGGCATACTCAGTCTGTCTATATTTAAATTGTTCAGATAATATTTCTATCAGTTGCGTTCCATTTCAGGGGTAACGTTCTGGTTTGGAATTGTATGCAGTCATTTCAGAATTTCTTCAAATAAAGCTGTTTAAAACAATTGACATCTGGCAATAACTAACTCTTTACTGAAGCCCATGGAACAACGAAGTAAGGGGAGTGGGCCTTGACAGAGCCAGGAGTGGGCAGGTGCATTCAGTTAGGGGTTGGTTTAAGCTAATGGAGCTTGGGGGCGGGATCAAAGGGGGTTGAAATAACGGCCATCTTAGAGAGTGGCCATTTTAATCAGAACTTCACTTACCTGTCAGTTGTGTCAGGTCTGTGGGGTTTTTCTTTTTCTTTTGCTGCAGGTTCATGGCTTCCCTGGATGAGATCCTGGCAGGAGTGAGAGCAGCAGTGAAGGACCGAGGGCTGGCCTGGCTGCATGAACAACTGGGGGCTGCAGTTCCCCCTCCAGCTCCAGCGGAGCGCAGGACGGCGCGAAGAGCACGGCCGCCCCAGTGCTTGAGTCCGGGCATGGCGCCCGCTCCACGGCGGCGGAGGAGCCCGTCGGCACCCAGCCAGGAGGCAAGAGGGTCGGACAGCACCGGGAAGCTGCCGGCGCCGCCGGTGCGCCGCGGTGCCGGTCAGGCGAGGACGGCCGCAAAGCGCGGGCCTGCTGGTAAACGCGCCCCACCCAAGATGGCGGCAGGCAGCACAGGAACCCCAGAGGAGGGCTCCAGCACGGCGGGAATGGCGGCCGGGAGAGCGGAGGAACACGTGGTCGGCAGCACTTCAGTGAGGCGTCCCGGTGAGTCCACTCTGGTCACTGAGGGCCAGGGGGCGGGCGGGACGCGGGATGTTCCAGCGCAGGCGGCCCCCCCAGCAACCCAGGGGTGGCCTGGTCAGCGGGACCAGCTCGCGGGCGGCCTTAGGTGTGGCCGGGACGGGCGACAGTGCCAGGCATAGGGAGGAGGGGCGGCAGGAAGACGGCAGGATCGGACAGGGAGCGGCTGAGGTTCCAGCTGGCTGCCAGGGGGTGCAAGGGGCATCTGAGCCAGGCGCAGCGGCCAACAGATGGCCAGGTACAGCGGAGAAAGGGGACACACGCAGTACAGCGCGGGATAGGGAAGTCAGGAGCAGTAGCAGTGGAAGGTTGGGCCCCTCAGGCTGCTCTCACGGGGGGCACCGCAGCGGGACCAGGGAGAGGGAGGAGTACAGACGGGAGCGGCGCAGCGGTGGCGCCAGGCCCGGCAGCAGCAGGAGGTCAGCTGATCGGCAGTGGAGCAGGGACAGGAGTCCATCGCATAGCAGGCGCAGTGGTTCCAGGACCAGCTGCAGGGCGGGGAGAAGGAGGTCCGCGTCCAAGGACGGGCGGGGGCGGAGGCGGCGCAGCGCATCTGGGTCCTCGGGTGACAGTGCGCTAGGACAGCAGCGGGCCCCCAGGAGCAGGGAAGCTAGGCCGGCAAGGCGGTGCGAAGCTTGGAATTGCGGAGAAGAGCGTAGGGAGGAAGGACGGGTAGGGGCCCAGCAGTACAGACTACCCAGGTTGTCTTCTCCTTACAGGTCGCGGAGCGCTACCCCTACGGTCCTGAGGAGGGATCAGGCGGATGGGAGTCGGCGTCAACCGGATGCTCCGGAGCCTGAACGGGTGGACGGAAGGTCGGCAACCCCGGGGCCTGGCACGGCCGGGGTCTCCAACGGTGAGTCCATATCTGCACAACACTCCGGACAGTTATTGGGCTATTTAAAAACACTATTGGAGGCATGGTCAGGGAAGGGGGAATCACCATTACAGTTCGGAAAGGTATGGTCCCCTGACACGGCGGTTAAGGCAATAGGGGCGGGGGTCCAACCGGCGAGCGGAGGCGAGGTAAGCGAAGCGGTAGTGGCGTCCGGTGCGGCGGATGGGGGGGCTGAGTCGGCGGTCGGGTTGTGGCGACATTTCGGACGCGGCACGTCAAAACGTACACGTATCTTTTGCGGGCCCCCTAGGTTGTCACCTGAAATTAGAGGTCAAAGAAAAGATTTGGAAAGGGGAGTTCATGGAAATTTTTTCTTTGCTCCCTTTGGAGGAATTCCTAGACTTGAAGGAGGAGGATAAGAAGGACGCCAAGAAGGAGGAAGAAGAAAAAAGGCGGAGGTATCGCAAGATACCGAAGACTTTTGGGAATTGGCTGAGGGCGTTCTGCATACTGGCTAGTGTGATAGGGGAAAAAAGGCCAGGGAACTGTTCGCAACTGTTATGCTACTTGGATGGGATAGGCGATGCGTATCGGACGTATGGGGGCCTAGCGTGGTGGAAATATGATGAGCAGTTTCGGCAACGCTTGGCGGCCAACCCTACCATGCGGTGGGACCAAATGGACCTGCCGCTATGGATGAGGATTATGATGGCGCAGAATGCTGCGCCCTTTCTCGGGGCAGCTGGGACAGCCTCAGGCGTGGCTGTGCCAGCGGGACAAAAGAAGGGCCTGTGCTGGACGTACAACGAGGGTCAATGCAAGTGGGGTACTTCATGCCGATTTAGGCACGAGTGTTCGGGCTGCGGAGGGAATCACGGCGCCAGCAGATGCTTCAGGAAAGGTAAGCTCAATGCAGGGGGTGGAACCGCAGGGGTGGCGGCCACCTCGGCTGCAACTGGGGGCGTCCCCAGTGAGGTTAGGCGCGATGTTGCCTTGGCTAAGGCAATACGCTAACCAGGAGGATGCAGCGTTCCTGTGGCGGGGTTTTAGGGAGGGCTTCGTGATCCCCTTCACGGTTAAGGAACCAGGGGCGGTTTGTGCCAATCTTAAATCGGTGCGGGAACGCCCGGAGGAAAAGCTGGCCAAAGAGGTCCTTTTGGGGTCCTTTTGGGGAGGATGGCGGGGCCGTTCCCGTATCCTCCTATAGCG